>JAPKLW010000148.1:782595-872544 GCA_026898455.1 Plectranthus barbatus
TTTTTATTCTATTTTTTAAAACTTTAATTAGCTAACTAATCTAACCCACTAACTCATTAATCACTTTTTCTTAACCTCCGTGCCGGGTCAAACGTCTCAAGAGACCCGGGACGGAGGGAGTACTATTTTTTTCTAACTTTTTTATTTTGTAAATTTCATTTTAAAAAAGAAATTAATTAATTCTTTAAATAAGAGTAATGTTAAAAATTTACTTAAATATTAAATATTTTTTTACAAACATGTTATGTTCTCGTACTTGATGGAATGGAATAGTGAATACGAATGTAGATAATAAATGAGATATTAAGAGTATAGAGCGTGGATTGATTGTAACCACATACATTAAGCAGCGTGGGTTTATGATAGGGACAGATAACGATGATTTATGTCTAAGGATGGGACCAATGTGAACGGAAAGCTTCATTCATTTAAGCTTAGGTTAGGCTTGCTACTTAATTTTTAAAACCTGAATTAAACACTTTAAATACGATTTATAATTTTTTTTATCATTATCTTCAACTGATGTGAGATATACTTAAAAGTAATATTTTATTTTATATTTTTTGAAATTTTTGTTCGAATTTACGTTAAAAAGAGATTGGAAATATTAAAGAGTCCAAATCATCCACTCTTTCTCAGGAGGATGAGTGTGCTCGTAAATATCGAACATTAAATAATATTTAGTAGTCTACTAAATATGACCATAGGTGGTGCATAAGCATGACATTTATGTTTCTACATTTAATGTTGTTGCGTTACTAGCTACTTAGTTTGCTGCCTTTTGTGATAAATTATTTTAAGTTTTATTTTACGAGACTCATTATAAATTGATTGATTATTTTTACGATTTATGTTGCTTAGTGATCCATAATTAATCGATTCTTTAAATATGATTAAGTATACACCTAACTCGCGAAATAAGATCCGCAATATAGTCTAATTCATATTTCTGCTGTAACCAACACCTGCTCCTTGATTCATATGTTGATCTTAGGGGTAAGTTCATTTTGATTCTCGATCTTTGTTCATTTTTAACGAATATCACAAAATTTATGAGATATTTTAAATTTGCTAAACAGTTTTATTTAAATTATCATTTTAACTATTTGAGAATATCTATTCTCGTTCTTTGAAACTTGTATGGATAGGCAAGTTAAGTGCCCCAAATTTAATTACATATATCTAGATATTACAAAAAAAAAAAAAATGCAAAAGGTTAGATTATACTCAAATTGTGCACATTTTTTAAAATTTAACCCAAACTATTTGAATGTTTGAATAAATACCAACATTATTTAAAACTATGCAAATATAAAACAAAGTAGTTTTTTATGATCAACGGAAATATGATTGTATTGTTGTGATAAAATTACACGTGACATTTAAACGTGGAATTACTTTGCTGACTTGGACTTCCGATAATATAGTCAGCATTTTGCTAATTGGAGAAATAGTTTGTTCTATATTAATATAGTTTAAATAGTTTGAGTTAAGTTAAAAAAATGCAAAAAATTTGGAATATAATTGAATATTTTGCCAAAATAAATTATACAATTGCTTGTTTGTTATTTTTAAATCTGAATAAATTTGTACTGTCGAGTTTTTATGATTTTCTGTTTTTATACTTATATTTGATATTGTTTATTTCTAGCTTTAGAAAAATAACACAATATATTAAAAGATAATAAATACAAGATTAGTTAAATAAGAATATATATAAAATAAAAAGTATTCATTACATAAAAGTATTATAAGTAAGCAAATTATTATTGGTTGGAAATCAGAATACTTAAATATGCAGCGGAAATTTTACTATCTTGTACTCTTAAAGATGGCTGTTCTGGCATCAACCTGGATTAGAAAACTGGTTAGTTTAGCGAGCTTGTTAACTTAGTCAAATTCAAATATACTCCAAAATTTGAGGTGTTGCGTTTTAAGCCCAATGCTAAACTTAAATAAAGCAATAAATAACACAGAATTTATAGAGGTTCGGACAAAATCGTCCCACATCCTCTCATCAAACTCACAGTCTGGAAATCATTGAGCTTGAGATTACAAAGATGTCGCACGATCTGTTGCGAGCTTGTGAATGGTCGCGTCCACCAGTCCACTAGCACACTCGCCGAGTCATTTGTTCTCCTTCGCTTTTTCATATCTGAAGTGTGGGTGCATCATTCAACCTTCAACTAATCGTGGAACTTTGAGTTCTTACCGAAAATATTAGCTTGTGGTATACACCTGTAATAGTTACCACTGGAGATGTGATAACTCCAAGATATTTTCTTACTTGGAAAATAAGAAAATTGAAGTAATTAAAATAGTTCTTGCTAGATGCACAGAACCCTGTGTCCAATAAGACATGAAAAATGAGCTATTAGAGAGCCTGAAAGCTTTTGAATGTTTGAGTATGAAATTTAGCAGAGTTTCGGTGCTTTCGTGATTTGTGTTCTTCTTCTCATCTTGAATGCATCATCTATTTATAGGCGAAATCTAGAAGTTTGAATCTGGAGCCGTTATGAGACAAAAAGACCTCGTCCAATCATAAGTTTCACTTTTCCTGGATTCCAGTGTCATTTGCTGTCAGAGCGGGTGGATTATGCAGCTTTAGTGAGAACGGTTCTGACCCAGTCCGAGGAATGTCTGCTGGTAGATTCCTTGGACGAACAAGCTTTAAGGATCGCAAACTTTAAGATCTTATTTCTTATTGTATGGACTTGCAAAGAGTCCACTTGTCTTGGCTAGCTTGTCTCTACTAGCTGGTTTGAGAATCGCCTTTGCTGGTGGACACTTTGTTGGTAAGCTCCTTGCTAATGGATCACCAACTGATGATAATGTGTCGGTTAACTATCTCCAAAGGTAAAGACCTTTTGCTGGTGAAGACATTTCAACCGTCAAACTCCAAACAAGCTTGCGATCAGGTCCTTACAACTCGATAGATCTTAATACAAGATTACAAGCTTGAATTAACCCTAACTAAAAATACACCAACTCATAATATTTTAACACATCAAAATAACATAATAAAAAAAATACTAACAATAATAACTAACCATTATTAAATCAATTTTAGTTATCAAATGACTTGCGTGTGAAATGCAAAACTAATGTGTTGTACATGCATGACTGTTAAAATATATATTACTCAAATTAAACATAGATCTTAATCACATTGAAACTCCTAAATAACCTTTTAACTTCATTGCAAAATAACTAGATTTTTTTTTTCATATTCAATGAATATTTTCTTTTTTAAAAAAAGGCTAATGTAATTATTTATTGCATTGTCTTTTAAAATAAAAAATTAAATAAATACAAAAGTCAACGAATACAAAAAAAAAAATACTTGTAAATGAAAAATTTATCTAAACTTAAAATAATTATAAACAAAACTACAAATTTAGTCTTTTATACCAATAGTTTTTACCATAATTTTCTAAAAAAGTAATGTGTTATACTTGCAACTTCTGCAAATTTAATGTTATAATTACAAAGATTTTAAAAATATGTTATCATTGTAACATTAATGAAAATTTGTATTAAAATTTACAGTTAATCCTTTTTATTTACTAATCTAACTATATTCTACTTTGCATCTTTACAATATATCACAAGTTAGAGATTTCTTTGACCGATTTGAAGCAGTTACATTCAAACCGAAAAGTCTTGAAAACAACAAGAAATCTAATATTCATACTTCATAGTACATGAAGGTGTCGGATGAGACATAAGAATTCAATTACTCTAGTTTTGAATCTCATTTGTGTATAGATACCCCAGAAAATTGAGAGAGAGAAGACTACTAAAAACTTATTTGATTCTGTTCGATTTTCAATTTTTTTTAAATTTCTTCTTCACCTACAGTCAACCAGGCAAAATATCGTAATAATTTAATTTATTAATTCACTGGCACACGTAGAATACAATCAACCATTCATACAAATAAAAATACAAGTACAACAACTAAAACGAAAAAGCTTTCAGAATGAAGCAAAACCAGGATCAAACATCGGCCACTAGCCACCACCTTCACCGCTGCCTCCGCCACCGTGAGCACTGCCTTCCATGTCAGACGCGCAGTGGCCTGCAGCAAGCGTCACAGTTGCAACGCCAGCGCCAGCACCATAAGCAGTTGCGGCGGCTCCGCCGTCGTTAGATCCATCACGGTGGTCATCAGGCGCAGGCGGCGATCCTCCGCTACTACGTTTCCGGCTTCCTTTTCTGCCTGCTGTGAGTGAGTCGGAAGTTTCTTCTTGGTGAGATTTCTGCTTTTTAGCTTTACAGATTGTGAAGCAAAAACAGAGTTTTTTGCTCCACATTTTTTAAACAGTGTGATTATTTATTCTATGCGCACAATGCTTTCGAAGGGAATGATTTGCTTAGACTTATGCAGATTGCAGTTTAGTTTAAGTAGACTTGAAACGGCAGACATGCCTTCATGAAAATTGAATTAGGGAGAGATTATTGTCCCCCAACTTCAACTCGGGACATAAGTGTGATTTAAATTAATGCATTATATATTTTTAGAAAAAAAGGATTATTTTCAAGGCTCATTAATATAATATATTACTTATTTTCAAATATTTACTTAATTAAAAGTAATAAATTAGAGGGTGAATTTTTTTTTAAAATAGTAAAGAATCCTCTTTCCTTATTTTTTTTGGTGATGCAATATTTAAATATGAAGAAATATTTATAAAATAATTCTAAATCATAATCAATTAATTATAATACCCTTCATATTGGAGATGATTAGGTTGATTCTTGACGCTGAATGCTAACAAATAAAGGCGCTCAAATAATTAAATTTCTACTAAAAAGTGAAAGATTCTTAAAAAAAAAAAAGCAATGAAGCGATGTAAAGTTAGACAAATGATGTGGTTTATCCTCAAAAGGTAATTTCCAAAAAAGTAATTGATCAATAATTACCCAAAATCGCGCCCCCACCAAAATTTGGTAATTATTGGATCCTAAATAATATTACAGAATTTACAGTCACTAAGATTAGTCTTAAGAATTCCATTAAAACCAGAAAATCAAAGATGAAATGCAAGTAGGGGTGGGAATAGGCTGGGCTAGGCTGGGCTTTGGTCCCGAAGGCCTGAGCCTGCTATAACTTGAAGAGGCCTGAGCCTGGCCTGTTATCTATAGTAGGTTTTTTTGTAGGCCTAAGTCTGGCCTTTTTAATGAAATAGGCCTGATTTTTAGCCTGTATAAAGCATATGAGAGCCTACTTAAAATTTATAATGTATATTTTATTTTTAAGTTATAAATATGTTATGTTATTTCAATATCAAATACATTTAATAAATTGGATAAATATATTATTTGGTAACAAATGATTTATTTAACTTATTTTATTATTCATAAATCATAAATAAATTTTTAATTCTAGATAATAAATATATTTAATTGATTATATAATATATGATTATTTTCATAGGCCGGCCTGTTAGGCTTAGTAGGCCTATTTTCGAGCCTGAGCCCGGGCCTACTTAGCTAAATAGGCTTTTTAAATAGCCTAAGTCTGACCTATTTACGAAATTGGTCTGGTCTGGCCTGGCCTGTGGTAGGCTAGGCCGTAGGCCCCTGTCGGGTAGCCCGGCCTATTTCCACCCCTAAATGCAAGGCCCGACTTCAAAGCTGGCGCGTGCACTTCATGCGCCCAAAATATATCTTCAAATTTGACTCGTGCGCTACATGCGCCCATAATATGATTTTAAAGTTGGCATGCACTGCATATGCCCAAAATATGAGTGCTGCAAGTAGTTAGCAGGCACACGCGCGTCGCCCTGATCACATGTGGGTCTCGTTTGCCTGCAAAAATTGGTTCTTCAACAAGATATGAAAAAAAATATTAATTTCACATCATCTAAAGTATGTATATACGACGACATTTCGTAAAGAGGTAAGAAACATTCATTGTGGGTGCTGTTAGTTATATGCAAGAGTTTTTCACCACTAAGTTCTAACAGAGGACACAAAATGCATTTTTTCTCAAGCATTTGTTCATGTTTTAGAAAATGTCTCAATAATTTATAAAATTATAATTCAATTCCTATCAATTTTATTTTTAAACATGAATTTCTTGTATATCGAGCGGCTGCTTAAGCGTTACCTTTTGAAAGGAAAATCAAATCAGCTATCAATTGTCATTCCAATTACCATTAGATTCTAAAGGAATTTAGTTGATAAAAATGATGAAATTATTCAACAATCGAACTCTCACCAACTCTAATTTAAATACTATAATTTAATTTAGAAAAAATAACTATTTGTAATTTTAGCTTAATTGTGAAATATTCCTTCTCAAAATTGATTTAAGCCCCCATCCCAATAAATATTCCGTACGTAGTTACCCTCAGATCAAATTTTTGACTTTTCAACGTGTTTCATTTAATATTCAGTTATCATATTAACTAAATTTAATAATTATAACAAACTAAAACTTAAATTAACCTTCTTAATAAAATATTAAATACAATATATATATATATATATATATATATATATATATATATATATATATTTGTATCTATAAATAAATTCCCTCATTCGCAAGTACGGCAGGTTGACAACTTAACGTTGGAAGCTTTTACTCTTCTCAAAGATGCATTATACTCTGGAAAACATCTGTATAATGCTTTCAGTATAAGTGTAAGATTGATGGATTTATATACTGAAAGCATTATGACTTGTATATTATATACGAGGTCGATTGGTTAATATACTGAGAATCATAAATGTTGTATGTTCATCTTCTGTCTGAATTAACAAACATGTGTCGCAAACGCTCTTATCCTCTTATCTCGTCGATAGGGAGATCATACGGTGTGTAGTAGATCATGGAAGATCGTATGGATCGTCTGACCTAGCGAGATATAAAAGTTATCACAACTGAGACAGTCCTGGGATCAGGGGCGGATGTAGAGCTCGAGTATTGTGGGGGCTCGATCATAATTTTGTGGGGTCGATACTATATAATTTTTTTTTTATAAAAAATACATGTATATATAAAAAAATTTCGAAACGTCGTGGGGGCGGCCGACCCCGTGGGCCTTAAGGTAGTGCCGCCCCTGCCCGGGATAGACTATCGGTGTAGGCTGCAACATACGCAGTAATAAGCATTTTATCTTGGATGACTTGGTATGTGGTGTGGGGCACGCATTGATAAAGACCTAAGTTGAGATCGATTCTTTTATCTGACATTAAAAGAATCTGGATCTTTATGGCTTGATGAGATCCTAAACCTAAATAAAGGTACAAAAGTATTCACAGATTGTGTATCACTTTGAGTTGCAGAAGACTCTAGTTGAGCTTGTATACCTGTATCTTGGGTGATAGCAGTTTGTGTATGACTGTCTGGTACTGGAACTAGGTAATCACATCCAGTATAGGATGGTGTCATTCCCTGAGCAGCTCAAAAGGTTCGTTATGCTAAAGTGAAAAGACTTGAGTGGATTGACTCAGGAATATAAGATGTTAATTAATTAAATGGCTTGTCAGAGCCTAAATTAATTAACGAATGTATGTAACCTTAAATGTGGGGATATACCGAGCCCATGAAACCCGTACCTCAAAACGTGGTAGCAAATAGGTAGGACGATATTGATTCTCTCGTGGAATGAATCAATATTAATTAATTAATTATATTCTGGGTTGAATATGAGAATTAATTAATTGATAGGCCTTATTTGCTATTAGCATTCTGGTCTCTGGTCTGGCCCATGAAAACTCAAGCCCAATAGAAGTTCAGAATTTCCTATAAATAGGCTTCAGTTTCTCAGATCTCAACACACCACAAGATCATAAGTTGCAACACAACAAACCAGGATTTAGGAATTGTGCATGATCGACTAATATCTGAAAACAAGGAGGAAATTCTGCTTCTCAATTTTGGGCAAGGAATCCGAAGGGAATCTTCACCAGATATTCGGATTGGAGTTGGGATACAGATCAGAAGATCATATCAGGAGGATTGTGTTATTTCTTCTCTCTCTCTCTTTTTTTCGAAATTAATCTAATTAATTTTATAGATTTAATTCCTCAATTTGTTAGGAATAAATCTTGGTGCGCGGGAAAAGGATCAAGAATCATATCTTTGCACACTACGTTCTTCAGGTTTCTACAATCCAGGTATTCAACATAAACCCTCTTATGCATAATCAATAGGAGCATGCTAGGATTAATTATAGGCCTAGTAATTTATTTTTGATATTCCAATTAACGATCTCGGCTAATGGATTAAGTGATTCAATTCACAAATCCCTTCAGAAAGTTGCTATAATTCAAAGATACACCATAAAGAGCCTCGAAGGGCGACATACCCTTTAAGACTGAAGAAGGCAGGCGATTTATCGTGTACACAGTCATGCCAAAAGCCTCAACCCACATAGTAGATGGCAGCCGAGAATGAAACAACATTGCCAATCCCATTTATGTAATATGATGATGCTTTCGTTCGGCACGACCATTTTGAGATGGATTATAGGGACAAGGAATAAAGTGATGAATCCATTTCTGACGAAAGAAATCCCATACTTGCAGATTAACAAATTCTCTTCCACAGTCGCTCTGGAATTTCTTTATAGTTGTTGCAAACTTATTTTCCACAAATAAGGTAAAATTGCATAAGGTGGAGAAGAAATCAGATGTACGTTTAAGTGGATAAAACCAAGTAAATCGTCGATGGAAATAACATAATATCTTAAGCTTGTAGAAGATGTAATTGGAGAAGGCCCCCAAAGATCACAATGTGTAAGTTCAAGAATAGCACAAGCGCATTATTCATTCAACATAAATGGAAGTTTAGAACTTTTTTCCATTTGACAGGAAGCACATAAAGTGGGCTTCGGCAAGTGAGAAGTTACAGATAAATGACCCGACTTACTAAGTAAGAAAATGGACTCATGCGAAACATGTCCTAGCCTAGAATGCCACAATTCAAAAGAAGCACGTAAAAAAGATGTCTGTAATTGAGTGTGAAGAGCAGACTACCCACGCCCCAAATCATACAAGTTGCGATCATTTCGTCCTCTTGCTATTACAGACTTGGTGTTGCGATTCTGAATGAAGAATGAATCATTAGAGAAAACCACATCTACTCGAAAAGTCCGAGGTGAGCTTGCTAATAGAGATTAAATTTTTGGTTAGATTAGGTACAACAAGAACATCCAGTAACCGAATAGAATCCAAAATAACTGAATTACCAATACGTGAGGTCGGAAGATCCGCACCATTGCCAACAGTAACACGGTCGGAACTAAGGAAGTAAAAGTCGGTGTCATATGGGTGGAAGCACTTGTATCAAGATACCAATCAGAAGTGTCAGCAGCAGAATGAGAAAAATTTCCAGAAAAAGCTTCTACAAGGTTATCTGTCGTGGAGGAATGCTACGCGTATCGATCTGGACAATTCGAGGCGTAATGACCCTCAACCCGATATATTTGGAAACGAGGCGAACGACAATTATTATTCCGCCCATGACCGCACTGCGAGCCACGACCTCCATTGCCACGATATGGAGGTCGAAGGTTGAGCGTTGCTGTAAAACGCCATAGAAGCCGAATCAAATGGTTCAAGTGATTCCTAAAATATAGCAAAATTTTTAGCTTTAGATAAAAGATCGCGGAATGTCGGAATGGTTGTGAGAGCCATCTGGGCAGCAACAAGATTTCCAAAAGCGGGTCCAAGAGCATGAAGAAACCAATGCGCCTTGTCAGCATCATCAATCAGACGACCAATAGCGGCCAATTGGTCACAAAGAGACTTAAAATCTTGGCCATATTTGGATTTTTGACTGCTGACTGATGTCGGCTTCGAGGGCAAGTCAAACTGCACGAGAAGAAGTACATCCAAGGACCTCGGCCATGGATTCTTCGATTAGGGAAGAAAGAATCAAGCTTAGCACCTCTGATATTGAGAAAACCACGACAGACTGGATTTGGAGCAGAATTTCCGGCGTCGTTGATAATAGTCGCATGTGGGGCTGGGAGAGAACCATCAACAAACCCTAGCAGGTTTTGGCATTGAATGAGAATAGTAATATGATTTCTCCATAGAAAATAATTCGAGGAAGATAACGTAATGTTTATCATGTGAACAAGAGTATAAAGGGGGAGATAATTGGGTTCAACAGCAAGCAGAACGACGCCGAGAGGAAGATGGTGGGCGACGAGATAAGGATAGGATCAAATAGTTGATACCATGACAGTGTTTCAATATTTAGCTCGAAAATAATATGATCTTATTATAGATATATCTAGAGTGATTACAAGAGAATAAAAAAGATATGCATGAATATTGAAATATCAACAAAGCCTAAAAATAATCTTCTAGAATTATATGCTATTAGGTAGCGCCTAAGTCACCTAACAACCTAATCGACGCCTAAGTGACGTTACTTGTCCAACCACCTAAAGACTTTCAGTTTGGTTAAGAGTCACCTTACGCTTAAATAAAAATTCTTAGAACGATATTTATAACACGTGAATCCTGCGATTTTTAGCCTGATTATCCTAAAACTAAAGTAAGTTTATATTTGGATTTGCTTCTTAATCATTGCATAAACTTTTTAGAAAAATTAATAAAAATTTCTTAAAATTGAGGAAAATATATAATAATAATAAAATGATTAAAAAGTGCATTAAAATTTGCAACTTAAATCAATAATTTATAGGCGAAAGGAAAAGGCTGACTAGGATTAGATCTCCACGTGTAAGTATGAGAAATGGACAGCTGACATCGCACAAAATAGCATTTCCAGATACAACTACGGCCCATATAGAGAAGCCCAAATTATTCCAGCGTCTCTCCAGCAACGCTTCGTCGGCCGGCGACTCAGAAAATTCGCTCATTCCATCTCTGCGAGAATCGCTGGTCTAATTGAAAGCAACTGAGAGATGGAGGCTCGTCATGCATCCCTCGGTCGACGAACGGTATTGATCTCTTCTTCCTCTCTACAAAATTATTGATATTTTCGGCCTGATTTGGTTTTGCTCAGCAATTAATCCGATCAAGATATCCTTATTTCCGTTAATTATACAAATGAAATCTGCAGTTGGAAGAGATTCGACAGAAGCGCGCGGCAGAAAGAATGAGCCAGAACTCATCCGGACCAGATCTCGCCAAAATTCCTACCGGTATTGAACGCTGCGTTATTTCTTGGCATTTTTTTCCCCTTTGTTTGATTATTATTATTATTATTATTATTATTATTATTATTATTATTTTTATTATTATTTTCATTTGATGTTTTGCTGCTTATAGATGCTACGAATATTAAGAAATCGGAAAGTGCGAGTCGACTTACGGAGGTACTAATTTTTGCTTGTTTTTACTGGACAAACCGATAAATTTTCTTTGTTTTGGGCATTATTTAAGTACTATTTCGTGGCGATTTCGATTTTATATTGCAGTATGATATTAGCGGTTTGTTATCTCAATTGAAAGATATGCAACAAAGGAACACTGAGCTCGAGGAAGCGAACAAGGAATTGACCTCATCGGTATCCTAATACATAAGCGCAATATTTTCAACAGCTGATAATTGCTCGTTTAAGTGAAAGCTTTTCATGATGAAGTTTCTTTTGATCTCTAAATTGACCAGCTTCAGAAGAAAGAAGTGGATTACGATATGATGCAGAAGCGACTAAATAACCTGGTATCGTGCTTTGGCTTTTACATACATTTTTACTTGCTCGGCATGTTTTAAACCAGTATTTGCAAAATTTGAGGGGAAAAGGAACAGGCTAATCAAGAAGCTTTAGCTAATGTAATGATTCTGTGCGTTCAATTTGTTATTTGTCTTACCTCTCCTAATACATTTGGGTGTAGAATCATTTAGTAGTAATAGGTTATTTACATAACTATTTTTCTATATATCTCTCTTATAATTCTTCAAATTCTGTGACATGCAAAGTATACATTTGAAGGTCAGCAGACTTCTGTGCAATTCAACTGCTTGTTCTGGTTTCTATTGGCAGGAGCAAAACACAGTTCCTTCACTGAGGAAAGCTCTAAAGGATGTCGCAATGGAAAAAGATGCTGCAGTCGTTGCACGGGTATCAAATTGCACCATTTGCCCATTTGATCGCCACATTCCTGATTATCATCTTATCCTCCCTTATAAGCCTTTATATTTTTATAGGAGGATCTTTCTGCCCAGCTTCGCACACTTAAAAAACGTATGAAAGAAGCAGAAGAAGAACAATATAGAGTAAGTCTCTCGCAACCCTAGTGACTAAATGAATGCACATTAGCTCCCCTGCATCTCATTATTTCATATGCTTTTGATTCTGTTGCATTAGGCAGAAGAGGACGCAGCTGCATTAAGAGCTGAATTAAACGCAATGCAGCAGCAATCAATGCACAATCCTTCTGGTGGCTTTAATGCTACTGGATATTCACATGATCAGATGCAAGTCATGGAAAAAGAATTGTCTAATTTGAGGTCCAAGCTTGAGGTAAGATTGTCTGTGACTTCTTTTATTTGCTCCATGAGATTACTCTGATCTGAATCCCATATTCCATTTGATTTTGGAAATACATAGCAAGAAGCAATACTGAGACAGCAAGAACATAAACTCCTAGAAGAGGAGCAGGCCCGTACATCTGCTCTCATGATTCAGAAGCAAGAGTTGGAAGAAAAAGTTGCCTCTATTTCTAAACGGGCTTCTGGTATCACCATTACCGCTTTTCTTGGGTTTTAAGCTGAGAAATTACCAATTTAATATAATCATTTATTGCCTAACAATATTAGTTTCACCACTCTTATTTCACCAGTTTGCATTAAATGAGATTTTTTAAGTGTAGTAATGTAGATTTCTGCTATATATATTGTTAACCATGATAATATCGAACACTTATTGGATCCAGCTTCTCATATCCGGAATTAGTTTTAAAATGTATAGGAAACTTAGATCTCCATGATGTAAATGCCTATGGTTGGTGGAAACTTGATCTTTATAAAGAAGATGGGACTTTTTTTGTTTTTCTGTTTGACAGATGATGTAGTTGTCACTGTTTTAGATATTCCCTTGTTTATTTGTACGGCAAAGTTTTTTTCACATTTTGCATCTCGCTCTACTATCACTTAAGATATTTCTTTTGCAATTTAATGAAATCATACGGATGTCTATTGTGACCTCTTCATAGAGGGGTTGCTGACGAACTGATTTCTATTTGGAAAAAACATTTTGAGTAGTTGAGGATTGCAATTTTGACCAATTGCCAGTTGTTTCTGTAGTGGTTCCAACCTCTTCTCTCATTCTATTAGTTATCAATTCTTTTTAACTCTTCTTGCCTTATTTAATGCAGAAAATGAAACAGAACAGTTGCCCCAAAAGGCTTTCACATTGGTAAGAATTGTTAGACCGATCCTGCTTAGTTCTTTAGCAAATACATGATTCCAGCAACTGTATTGACAGCTGGTAGTGATGTTGTGCAGCAGTGAATTTTTCTTATCCCTACAAATACTTTATATGTTGACTGATTTGATTTACTTTCTTTCATTTTCCAACTATTTATGCTTCCATGGATTTGGGGTTTCATTCTATCTGAACATATGCTACGCATGATTTCAGGAAGACAAAGAGAGACTTGAGAAGCAATTACACGATATGGCAGTAGTTGTAGAGAGATTAGAAACTAGCCGACAAAAACTTCTATTGGAGGTACGTTTTTTTTCTACATGGACCATTTAACATCAAGAACTATAACTCATCACGTAGTAGTTTCTGCCTACAGATTGACTCCCAGTCTTCTGAAATAGAGAGATTATTTGAAGAAAACTCAAGTCTCTCGTCTGCTTATCAAGAATCACTGGGACTAGTAGCACACTGGGAGAGTCAGGTGCCTATTTTTTTGTCTCTTCTCCCTTCATTCACTAGTTACCAGAACTGCTGACTTCAATGGAGTTATATCCTACTATGTGGTGAGGGAGAACCCTGCCTCTTTATATCAGGAATTGGGATATTCTTTTACTGTAACACATCACCACATTGGTAAATCTTTACCACCTGACATATTGCATTTTCATTCGGTTGCTAACACACTGACCTCCTTGAAAGTTCAATGGCCAATTTTTGACTTTCTGTTTGAACATCTTTATTGTT
Organism: Plectranthus barbatus; assembly: GCA_026898455.1. Taxonomy (NCBI): domain Eukaryota; kingdom Viridiplantae; phylum Streptophyta; class Magnoliopsida; order Lamiales; family Lamiaceae; genus Plectranthus; species Plectranthus barbatus. The sequence goes on from JAPKLW010000148.1 coordinate 796,707, forward strand.
GCATACACCTACGGTCGAGATGCGACATTCTTAACTTATGGTGCAAGTTCTTAATTTCTTCGTGTTTCCTGCAGGTTAAATCTTATCTACAACATAATGCGGAACTTCGTAACACATTAGATAAGTTGCGGATGGAGCAAGCGAATTCACCAGGTCTCAATGACAAATCTTCCCAAGCATTGCCTGGTTCCAGCCGGGGGGACAATACAGTTGAATCTCAGTATGAGGCTGAATTTCTTTCCCTGAAGGTCTGTAGTAAAATTCTTTTATTATTAGCATAACTCTATTTATATCTCTCCCTTCCCATAACTCTATTATGTGGTTGGTGATTTGCACCTCTTAAACAGGGATTGCTAGCTAAAGAGCAAAGTAGAGCAGAGGCTCTATCTGCAGAGGTATTGCAGCTGTCGACACGCCTCCAGCAAGCATCCCAGGCGTACAATGGGCTCTTGCGCCTGTATGCGTTCATTCATTCACCTGAACCTCTTTCTATCTGCGTTTGTGCTAATGCTTTTCTGATATCTGAACGCGTTATACGTGCAGCTACAAACCTGTGTTGCGGAACATTGAGAATGGTCTTATGAAGATGAAGCAAGATGGGTCAGTCACTGTGCAGTAAGCCCACAAGTAATTTTGTATTCTTTCATATGCTTACAAGTATACACCATTTCTTAGTTTCAGTTTAGAAGCCTAAATATTTATGTTATCATGGGTTTTTAGTTCAATCGTATATACCAATTATTTTGTAATTTGGAAAAAGGGGGGCAGCAGATAATATCTGTAATTAGGAGATGAAATGATTTGCGTTTTAGTTGATAAACAACCTATTTTATGTAATATTCATTTAATGTGTCTTTTTTGGGATTGGTCATCTCTTTTCTATTTTCTATCATGAAGACTTAGACTTGAAACGAATGTTTTCCAAGTATAATTGTTTTCGGATACTTTCTTCTACGTTCTGTTGCGTCTTCCAATAACAACTCCAACTTTTATTGGTAGCAGTTGCATTAATGTTTGCTCATTATATTATCGGTTATCTCTTGTTGAAATTATTGGATTATTTTCTTAATGAATAGGAGATATAAAATATTTGTGAACGGCTAGTAACATTGAGGAACTTCAAGTTCAAATAATTTTGAATCTCGGGAATTAGGTTTATTTATTTTATTAAGTATGAATCATATTACTAAATAGGAGAATTGTCGATCCAGGACCCAAAAGATAGTTAAATTGTCAATCCAGGACCCGAAAGATCAAACAATTCTCAATCCAGGACCTGATATTGAGGTCCTGCATTGAGAATTGTATGATCTTTCGGGTCCTGGATTGAGAATTTTAGTGATCTTTCGGGTCCTGAATTGATAATTAATCTTTCAGGTCCTGAATTGACAATTAAACTATCTTTCGGGTCCTAAATCTTTAGATAAACATTACCGTTACAAGTTACAGAGTATGTAATGAAACGCAACTTAACGTAAAACGACAATTTGGAACTCTCGTTTGGGCAAAATATGATACATGTTGATTATTATTTTTTAAAACGAAACTGAATCTACTATTCTTCCAGCCCTCTGCTACTATTTACGGCGGCGGGGAGCTGCGCTTTCACTAGAAAACCGAGCATCCTCTCCAAACCATGTCCGCCGTGGCATTACAATCATGCTGCCGCCGCCACATCACAACTTCTCGAAAGCAGTTTCCTCACCGGAAGCCTGATCACTTGCCACCCTTCACCCGTACACGAAAACATCCTCTCCACCTGATAACATTACCAGTGCCGGGGTTTTCACGCCGAGAGTGTAAATTTAAAAGGGTAAAAGTGGAATTCACAGAGACTTGCCAGCTTGATATACAAACAACAATAATCTTGACTGCAGACACCTAACTATTTTACAATATGCTTCACCTCCACACAAATGAAATAAATATTGATTATATTCAAAAATAAATTTTGCAATAGCTAGACGGAAAATGTACCACAAGTTGGACGACCCTAATCATTTTAAAAGTTACAAATGAGAAATTGTTCTTATTTATACTGCAAATCACTAATTCAAACAATCAAGTGGAAATACATACAGGAAAGCTTGATTTTTTTTTTTTAATTTTAAAAAAACCAACATTTGCAATAATAATGATTATACAGATAGCTTGATAGCTGCAAAATCTAATAGAAGATGAAAACCGGAGTTTCGGGAAGTGGAAAACCAACAATCTACAATTATCAATTGCGGTATATATAAGAGTATTTACACAGTCAATTCATAAAATCTCAAGAAAAAAGTTGATGAAGATTAAGATTACAGAGCTTGGGGCCGGTAGAAGCACAATTGCTTCCAAATTAGTCTTTTTTCGAGTTCAACCTCAGGACACTGTGATGAATCAATCAGACCTTTCACATCCGAATCACAACTTCCTGTCTCTACATTCTGCACCCGCCTGCATCTTCTCACACACCGGGGATCACTGTAAATGATGAAACAAGAACATACAGCTCATGGAAGAATGAAGACCAACAACCTAATAATCAAACCTTAAACATGTACGAGTCAAGAGCAGCGATACCACCCCATGCAATATGCAGCATAAAGCAAATACACAACTTCATACAGAATTAGTATTATTTTGTAGAATGATGTGTTGAGCCTCATTACTGCCTAACATAAATATCAGATCACAACATCAAGAGACCTTTTGCAACTTTACCCCCCCATAAGAAGGCAAACCTATTACGTCCTCACATATCAGCTAGTACAGTACTAAGCTTGTGACTAAATTGTTATCTGGCACATGAGCATGGGGATGGTGTAGGACAACTTTGTCAGTTAAATCAAGCAAATAAATAGCAACGAGGACGAGAATCCCCCAAAGGTGAAAGGCATCATCAGTAGGGTCAGAGACTCAGAAATAAAGCATTCTCCATGGAGTAGTAATTGAAAAAAAAAATTAGATAATTATGTAAAAATTGATCGGACTAATAGGAAAAGGTGATCTGGAAAGGCGTGAAAAAAGGCAGCAAGTTTCATGTCAAGTGGCAGGTTCAGAAAATCCCAAATGATTTTTAGCGAGTTACTTGCTTTTATTCCCCCTTATTTTTCCTCCCTTTCCCATGGCAACAAGGATACTTAAAGAGACAACATCAAACGAAATTACCACAAACCTGGGCAGCTAAGGAGAACTGAGACAGGTGTTATCAATCTAGCTTTACAAGATCCGCTTTCTGTCAGTTGGTTTCAGGATCTGGAAAGAGCACATCAAACTCTCATCAACGCTCATCATGGCCCCAGCATTATCAAATTCACCACAATAGTTGGGAGCAGAAAATATTGTAACTAGCTGCCTATCAGCGAAAAATTCATAACCATCTTCTACAACCTGCTCAACAAAGTACTTCATTAGGCAGCAGAAAGATTATAAAAAAGGAATTAAAGAAAACAAGTAAAAAGGCAATGCCTGGTGAGCACGACAAACAAGATCCATATCGTGCTGCATCAAGAATTCGGCCACCTTATCCGCACCAAATGTGTATGAGACTCCCCTATCATTCATACCCCAACCTCTCATTTCTCTACTTGGATCAGACCAAAGTAAATCACAAAGCAGACCAGAATCTGGAACATCAGTTGGGCGAGGTAAATTTCTAATTTGGTCCAAGTTTGTCAGGTCAGGAGAAAGACCACCGTGCATACAGAGTATCTTATCATCTATGAGAGCTGCCACAGGAAGGCAGTTAAAACAATCGGTAAAAACTTTCCAAAGTCTAACATTGAATCGCCGTTTACATTCATCATAGAATCCATAAATCCTATTGATGGAAGCACATTCATGATTTCCTCTTAAGAGAAAGAAATTCTCAGGATATTTGATTTTGTAAGCAAGGAGGAGGCATATAGTCTCTAAACTCTGTTTGCCGCGGTCCACATAATCCCCTAAAAACAAATAATTGGCCTCTGGAGGAAATCCTCCATATTCAAATAGCCTTAGAAGATCCACATATTGCCCATGAATGTCACCTGAAAATCAAAATTAAAAAAAAATTCACAGAAGGAAAATTACAAACACCAAGGAAAGAACTTCAATTTCTTTCAATGACTGGGAGTGGGAAACCAGAAAATGGGATACTTGTTTTTTCATCAAGATACATTAGTTCCATCTTTCATGCTTCATAATGTCTCCACATCCACAAGGTGCAGTAAAGGCCAAGTTGAAATAACAGTAGCACCAAAAAAAATCATTAAAGAGGATATCTGCTAGTGGTATGCCCCTTTTAATATGAATAATGCATACAAGAATCAATATATGATGTTGCAACAGTCGCCACTTCTTACCTTGCAGACATCGAGACAAAATGACAAAAATACAAAATTAGTTTTTCACAAAAGAACTAAGTGAAACCAGGAACTTCTTTGGTCAAACATTTAGTTTGCCCTTTTCTCAAAAGTAAAGTTTAAAATTTTAGAAAGAGCAAGAAATATGAACCAGCTGAATAAGACAACATTGCAAATCCCAATTAGTTTCATGAATCACATGTAACCTAAGGAAGTAATTTAGACAAATGTACTGAGAGTCAGGCACATGTTCATCAGTCTATGATTCGCCATCCTTCAAAAGTATACAGCCACATCAATTATTCTTTGACAGGGGCATATCATAATGAAAATAGAAGTACTACGATCAATACCCCTTCTGTTCCCCCTACATATCAAACATCATGGAAGATTGAAGGAACTAAAGATCCAGAAAAAAATTACATCTTTCAAACATTTGACCAAGCCATATATTTTTAGCAAAGTCCTAAAGGCATGCATTGTAATCACAATGAGGGGAAAGTACAACATCCAACTCCTATGTAGTGACTTTTTAAAATTAATTGCAACATCAGTGACATAAATGATGCAAGTGGCACAATGTCGTAGTTGTGCTCAGGAAATTCTACCTGAGAGAAATTAATTGATCACAAAAAAAACAGAAATGAAAACATTTTGACAAACCAAATTCCAGATATAAGATTTGAATGCACTTCTAAGAAACTAAACTTTTCTAATAAAGTTCAAGAAATTTATGCATTGTTTGCACATTAAATCCACCGCTTATACTACCCAAAATCAGACACATAATGACATTGTACTCGCATCACATGCAAGTCCACAACGCATTAAACAGTAAACAGAAAAATAAAATCCCAAAACTCATGAACCATACATGGAATATCCCCATTAAGAAAAGTCACAAAATTTGACCCTAGATACATCAATGATCAATTATTCATAAAAGTTCCAACCCAAGAATGTCATCAAACAATTCAATCAGACTCGAAGCGAATAGATTTAGGCGGGTGATATACCACATATCTTAATCGGAGCTTCGAGCTCAAGAAGATTAGGCTGAGATAGGAAAATTTCCCGCGACGTCGTACAGAGAGCCCGGATCTCATTCTCCGATAGCTGCACCTGACGTACAGTCCGCGCATTGCGAAACTCCAACAAACGGTTGATTATATCATCCAACAAGGCAGGCTCTATCCCCTGCCCATTCGCCGCCATAGCTTTCTCACCCTAATTTACCGGCTACAAACCCTAGAAAATAAGAAGGAAATAGGAGAATCAACCCCCCCAACAACCCAACAAAACAAAACTATAACGCAGAAACGGACAAATCCCTCATAGTTCCATGGCGAGAAACCAAGAAAGAAAAGATATGAGCGGATGAATCTGGAGGGGTGAAAGAAAGAAGGATTAGGATAGCAAAAACGAATGAAAAATCGAGAAAAACTAAAAATGGGAGATGAGGCTTGAGGGTTGAGGCGACTATAAAATAAACATAGTAATAGTAAAATTAAAACAAGAAAATAATCATGGTCTCACACAGTCGCAGTCGATTTGATAGATAAATTCAGTGCGCTCGTGTGGTTGGTTACAGATTTTTGGTCCGGACCCCACCACCACCACCACTTCCCTCCTTCTTCAGACCTCCGGCTCCTCCTCTCACTCCTCTCTCTCTCTCTCTCAAATCGAATCTTGCTTTATGCTCAAATTGGCTTCTGTTGGGTCTACAATTCAAAATTTAGGGCTTTGATTTCATTTTAGTAAACGCCTTTGACTTCTTCTTCCATCTCCATCTTATATAATTCAATAACCAAAATTTTCATTTTTAATATTCAAAATCATTCCAACATATGTAGATAGTTCAAATATTTCTCATACGAGTGAGTGTAGTGGTGAAAGTACTTTGCCTGAACCAAGAGGTCACATGTTCGAACTTTCCGGGGACATCTAGGTGTGTGATTTTAATAAATGTATTCCTATTAAAAAAAAAAAAAAAAACTCTTATACATGTTTAATAGAGTGAATTAATTTGAATATCTATATATATACTACTCCCTCCGTCCCACAAAATTAGTCCCATTTGCCTTTTTTGTCCGTCCCATCTAATTGTCCCATTTCCTAAAATGGCAAACTTTTTTACACTCATCAATAAAATATTAATTCCACTACACTCACTAACATTGGTTATCGTGCCAAAACCAAATGGGACTAATTACATGGGACGGAGGGAGTAATTTACAGTAGCCAAATTACTGTAGCGAGCGCGGCTAAATTACTGCTAAAAATTCATTTCCATGCAAAATTTCACAAATCATGTTAATATTCTGCAGCATTAAAAAAAAAAACTGTCACATCAATTAGTGAAAGCGAGCCATCAATCATTTCAATCTACTTTTGCATTACAATTTTCAAAAACTCAGTAATATTATTATTTAATACTCATATTGCATATTTTCCACTTTAAATAATTAAAACTCTAATTTATCAAAATAAATATAATAATCCTCATTACTAAGTCCTTAATGAAAACTAAAATATAATTGAATATCTTCGATGTAACTCATTTGTAAATTTACATATTATAAAACTTTTTTAAAAAGCTATATTTTAAAATTAAGTATTCATTAATTTATTTATTTATGGGTAGTTAGAATTTTAGGTTTAATGTAATTTGCTACAATATATATGGAAACTTTAAAGAATGTAGTTTAAAATATATATTTTTAAAATTTAAATATTTAATATTTAATTATTAATATTATCTAATTAGAAAAGTCATAATATAGAATGAGAAGGTCTTGGGTTAGACAGGCCTAAACGATTTAGGCGGGTTTTATCCATTAACCCAAGATTTAGGCGGGTTTTATCCATTAACCCAAGCCCAAACCCATATAATATACCCTATTTGGGATGGGTGAACCCATTTGGGTAGGATAAAACCCGCCTAAACCGTTTAGGCTTGCCTAACGCAAGTTTTTGCCATATAGAATTATTAGTTTAACTTTTATGTAAAAAAGTCTAAATCATCTCACAATTCGGGACAATATATGTCCCAGAGAAGGATTGTTTTGTAACACAAGTTTAGATAGATAATAATTACGTATTTCATAATTCCAAAACAAATATAATTTTCATATAAAAATATTGTAATTGTAAATTATGTATGATTTCTCGATGGAACATATGTTGTTTTTGAGTTGTTATCATTTATCATACACACTTCTTTAAATAGATCAGTTTCAAATCGTTTTCGGGAAAGATCTGTTTAAAGATTATAGATTTTTTTTTGCGTAAAAAAAAAATTATACTACATTTTTGGGAGTAGAGTATTTTGATTTTTGAAAGACTTTGAAAATTACATATATTCATGTCACTTTTTCCATACTTTTATCAATTATATTTTATTTAATTTATTAAAAATGCATATAGTTTCTTTCATGTCATTTGTATATTAAAGGCAATAATTTGTGCAAGACGATGAGATAATCCCACATTCCGAGCGAATTCTCTGAGTATAAATGAGATTCTACTCGGAATTTGGTCTACTATCTCACACATTTCACAAAAATACACAATCTCACAGAAAACTAACTATATATTAAAATTATTTCTTTGGTAAATAATTTCATTTTTTCACAAAATCATTTTAATATATATTTGAAAGGGGGATTAAATTACATTATTATCTAAAAGCTGTAATATTTAATATATATATATATATTTATATCAAATATAGATGATTAGATAAATAAATAAATTGAATATGAATTTATATTTTTTCATATTTTAATATTTTGAATATAATTGTAAAAATATATATTAAATATAACCGTGCAACGCACGGGTGAAATTCTAGTTTAGTCATAATCGAAAGACATTCATCCAAACGCGGCCTTAATTAGTTGTCTATGACTACGAGATTAAGTCGTCATTTTCGAGGGAAGGATAAGGTTTGAATAATAATAAATTAATAATATTTCCATGTCCCGACCCTCATTATTATTTAATTCGTTAATGTAATACGACACAATATTTGATGCCAATACTAGTTAGGTTTTCAATAATTCACTTATATCAATTCAAACTTTTTAATTCTATTTTCCACAAATCTTTAAATCAATATATTTAACTCTTAGTCTTTACAATTTCTCTTTCATTCACGTATTCTTTTTTATATATGGTATATTAAATTAAATATTATCATGCATAAAAGCAGAAAATTATTTAAAAACGCACATCAGTTGATCTATCCCTTATTCGATCTTTCGAAGAGGAGACGATCACCTTAAAAAAAAAAAAAATGATTCTAAATACAGCCACTATTTTTCTCAATATAACCTCTTATTTTTTTAAATATTTTAATATAATATTACTATTTCACCCTTATAATCATTAAATAAATATCTCAATTAAAAAAATTCACAAATATAAAAATCACATATCTTAAAGACTTAAACAATAGTAAAACCTATCATCTCCTTGAAAGGCTGAAAGAAATTTGCTATCATTCCTATTGATGTCCAGCCCCTCAACTTTACACATCTTCCCATGAACATTCGAAACAAAATGGTCAGAACGGAAGGATCAGTTGAGTAGTCCAGCAAAGGAAATATGGTCTTGGCACAATTCACCATAGAAATCCCCCTCCCCCACCCACCCCCCAATTGGTAGCTTCTGGCTGTGTTTACGTCTTTGCAAACGATGCCAGCTTTTCTTGATTCTTAGAACTTTTAATCCCAACGCCATCCCATTTTCGTCAACCTTCATCTCATTTTCACTTGTCAGGACCAATCTCATCTTTGCAAAAACCTAATTCTGTCTCCGGATTTTCACACACTTTATATGAAATGTTAATAGGACTTCCTAAAATCAATATTCACTCAATTGTGCTAGTGACTATGGGGAAAAAAAACCTTGGGATTCATCTACTGCAACGATTTGCTTGGGGGATATGGCTACAGTCTATATGATTGTTGTGATTTTTATGTTTGTTTTTCTTTTAATTTAGGGGTTACGAGGGTGAAATAGTAATATTACATTATAGTAATTTGGGATTTTTATAAAATGGTGGCTATGTTTAGAACTATCCAAAAAAATACAAAAATAAAAAGAATTAGGAGAATTGTCGATTAAGGACCCAAAAAATAGTTAAATTACCAATTCAGGACCCGAAAGATGATTTGTCAATCCAGGATCCGAAAGATCAAACAATTCTCAATCCAGGACCTGATATTGAGATTCTGTAATGAGAATTGTAAGATCTTTTGGGTCCTGGATTGAGAATTTTTGTGATCTTTTAGGTCCTGAATTAACAATTAATTTTTCGGGTCATTGATCGATAATTAAACTATTTTTCAGGCATTTAATCGATAAAACTCTAAAAAATTATTTGTTAGGACTAATTCATTACCTCAAAATCTATATCTATACTAATATACTAAAAGACAACCGACTCTCACTGTAGCAATCACCTAAATCTCCCGCTCAATAGAAAAATTCAGGTTAACTAGGAAATTTATCCCAAAAGTTTTTGTTTTTGGAAATTTTATCCAAACTACTCCCTCCGTCCCGTCATATTAGGGACGTAGGAGAATGCACAATGACCAATGTGTATTAATGTAGAAGAATTAATATTTTATTGGTGAGTGTGAAAAAGCTTGCTATTCTGAGAAATGAGACTAATAAATGGGACGGACCGAAAAGGAATATGACGGAACGAAGGGAGTATTTACTTTCAGGGTTTTTTATCCTACTTTTTCATTTTGACTGGGAATTTTATCCGAATTATTGACAGAGTCAATTTTAATGCTGAGTCACACGTTTTTCTCCACATGGACGCTGACGTGGAATTATTAATTTTTTAATTAAAAATTACTTGCTGAGTTAAAATAATTTAATTTAATTTTAATTTAATATTTATCTTTTATATTTAGAAAGATGAAACGTAAATGAGCTCTAAATTGTTCAACCCCAAATCAGTGAACCCTTCACCCCTAAATTCCAAGCGAGAGCCCTAAAATCCGTCATCCCAAATTCTACCCATTACCTCAATCTTCCACCAAATCAGTGATGATCCCGGAGCTCACAGCAAATTCCGACGACATGAGGCATTGAACTGTGGCCGTAACGGTTAGAACACGAGGCATTGAGCTGTGGCTGTCACTCCCAAATTCCATCCATTATCCTGTCACTATTTGTTGTTGGCTGTTATCTCATCACTTAAACGAGGTGTTATTATCATTCTTTATTGTCGATTCTTCATTTGAAAAACATATTGTTATTTACTATGTTACTGCATCGTGGTTTTTGCATTTAGAGGCCTTACCATTTTTTAAATTTCGAAATAATATATTTGTTAGCAATATGTGGAGCTAATGTTACATGCATCATGAATTTTGCGTCTAGAGGGCTTTTTCATTGTTTTATGTTGAGATGCATTTATGATGTATTTGCTACCTTATTTATACATGTTAATTCTGATTTTTTTTTTCTAATCTCATAGATTTTACATTCAATGGATGATAAGGATGAAAGGTTTTATAATGAGGTGGACATACAAGTGATACATGGTGGTCATTTTCTCAATGAGAATTGATATATTGGTGGAAAAAGTCACATCATGGAATTAGGTTTGTTGGTTTTGTTTACATATGATGAATTAGAATCAACTATAAAATCCTTAGGTTATGTTTCTATACTAAAGGCTGCATTTAGAGGGTTGAGTTCTACTAAAGCATATACATTTTTCGAAGATGTTGATAGGTTTAATAATGAGATAATACATCATGTTGATGAAGATAGTAGATGTTTGAAGATATATGTCCAATGTCTTGATTATGATGACACTATTGATTTGCATTGTGCCATACAAGATAATATGAGTCTAGTGTCCGGATATGAGTCATCTAATGGCTCACCGTATTCCTTAGAATCTGGTGAAGAAGGGATAGGATTTAGGAGAAGTAAAAAGAGTCGCACATTAGCAGTTTACAAGACGACAATGGACAAGAAAAGTTTAGTGTTTGAGGTAGGGATGCAATTCTGTAATTTTAAAGAATGCAAAGAGGCAATTAGAGATTGGACCATAGAAAATAGCTATAACTTTGGGTGGAAAAATCAGATGAGAAAAAAATTGAAGCTAGGTGTGATGGCACATGCCCTTGGATGATGGAGTATAGGCTAGTAGAGTAGCAAATGAGTCTACTTTTATCATCAAGACAATGGTAGATAAGCTCACATGTGTCAGAAAAAGTCACAATAAGCAAGCAAATAGTGATTGGTTGGCTTCAGTGATATTGTCTAAGTTGAAAAGGAATTCTAGCTACCCCGCAAAGGAGATTATTCAAGATATTCAACTTAGATATGGAGTGATAGTGAGTGAAGATTTGTGTTACACTGCAAAGGCGAAAGCATTACACCAATTGAGGGGGTCACTTGAGAGTCATTACAAAAACTTGAAACCCTATATTGTCCATCTACAAAAAATGGATAGGGAGGGAAGATTTTTCTCAAGACCAACCTGAATAGTGATGAGCATCCTGTCTTTGAGAGGGTTTATATAGATTTCTCGGCTTTGAGAAAGGGACTTTTACAAGGATGTAGAAGATTTATTTGCTTTGATGCTTGCTTTTTGAAAACAGGTATACCTCTTTCATATATATATTTTTTCAAATTAATATATCATTCTCACTCAAATTTATTTCTCTGTGAACAGTGCTAGGTGGAGCTTTATTAGCAGCTGTTGCAAAAGATTGCAATGACAAAATGTGGCCGATTGCTTGGGTTGTAGTTGAGAATGAATCTGTTGTTGAGTTTTGTATACAGAAAGCATTTATAACGATGAGTACACATTTAATGGTATTTCCTATCTGTTAAACAAACTTACATGCGAGTAACAATGGTATCCTCTTATCTCCCTGATAGGGAAAATCATACTGCATGTTGTAGTTTGCCCCGAGCCCTCGTGTTCATAAACCTGAAAACAAAAACAAAAAGAAAACAGGAAATCAGCGGCTGTGTCGATCGACAGGCAGACTGTCGATCGACACGAATGTAGTGGTTGTGTCTATCGACAGGCAGGTTGTCGATCGAAACAGAGCACAGAAACAGACACTCACGCAAAACAGAAAACACGAAAATGAAACACCAAAAATCAAAATCAAACCCTAAAACTCGAAATTGAAAACATCAAAATCAATGAGAATGAAATTAAAATAAAAATTAAATAAAATTACAGCCTCAATCCATCAGAATTAAAAATAAACTAATAATTGGATAGATCTGACAATCCCCGGCAACAACGCCAATTTCATAACCACAGAAATGATGAGCAAATAAATTTATAATTACACCCAAAGGTGGTCGAACCCACAGGGATTGTGCAACGAAATAGCTAAAGTACTAGCCACAATTTCTAAAACATAGATGTTTGAGGAAATTGGAAAATGGATTTTGTTTTGAAAATTAAAGATGACAATGCGAGAAAATAAAAGTTTTGAAAACAATTAAAGGAAAACACAGATCCTAGGGCATATATTTTAATCATCAACATGCAATATCTATCAACTCAGCAATGGGGAAACAATAGATTTTAATGGATTAATTGGTTTGGCAATTAAACCCTAGATTACTAAACAATGACTTTATCCTCTCGGTTTCAAGAGCACCAATTTAGTTAATCTCAATAATCATCTAATTAATTTCTATACAAATTTCTTCCTTTTGAGACAGAAAATAAATATAATTAATTCTCTCATCCTATTAACAATCTTCACTTCTCGGTCCTTCAATTGATAACTTTAAACCTAGACTCAAATTCATCTCTCGATCCATCTTTAAATCTAGATTATTAGATTAAACTCAGAGAATTAAACTATGCTATTCGAGTTGATTTCAGTTAACATGCATCAGAAAAGAATACACATAGCCCTAGAACCTGTTAGGGTTCTAGCCACGAAACATGACTAGAAATAAAGCAAACATATTATAAATTAACTTACAAATGAAGAGGAACCTTCAATGTCTTGAAAAACTCCAATGTCTCCAATATTCAAAGTGTAAAATCAGAGATAATAAGTCTGAAACTCGTGCCCTAATGAGTCCTATTTATAGAGGAGAGAAAAAGACCTAATCTGGGTATTGGGCTAAAATAACAAAAACTGCCAAAAACAGGCACAAAATTCCTTCTCGAGCCTCTATGTCGATCGACAGGGAGCCTGTCGATCGACATGCGTGCAATGTCTTTCGTGTCGATCGATAGGGAGCCTGTCGATCGACATGTCTGCACATGTCGAGCTTCCTTCTTCTGTCTTGCCTCCGATTGACATCCGACCTCCGTGTCGATCAACATGCACCACGTCGATCGACACAAAGGTCTTGCTTTGGGTTTTTGGCTTCATCTTCCAACTTGGTCGACTTCCCGTGCGCCAATCGAAGCGGCAACTCTGTGTAACTCGACTTTTTTATCATTTCACCTCTTTTTAGCCCTAAATACCTGCAATACTCACCACGAAGGGTTTAACATCCTCTAAAAAAGTCTCATGCACATAAATAAGTAAAAGCCTAACCTAATTGCACTGAAACAATGGAGAAAAATATAGATAAGTGAGTATAAATATGAGTTTATCAGTCAGCCACGTGTTGCAATTGAGTGTGGAACAGTTACACCACATTTTGTACATGTTGAACTGCACACAACTTGTAACGGCTCCAGCCATTGTTTGGCGCGTCGGTTACGACCGTGATTCATGCCTGTAACGGCTCCAACCTTGATGGAGAGACAGGCTCCCCCAGGTGGAACATGTCTATAAATAGGCATGCTAGAGTTGTTCCCTGTCCCCGAACATCCAACATCAGACAAGCTCACTTAGTCAGATACTGCATATTTATTCTCATATTGCTGCATCTTTTTCGTTGTTTTTAAGCAACTCGGTTTCACCTCTATTCAGTTCGTCGGAGCCTTAGTGATTAGTGGTGCTGCCTCGTAAAGGACGAAACTGTTTTACCTTTCGGGACGATCGCTGGTTAACGAGCACTAAGTTGGCGAATTTGTCTTGCGGGAAGAAGGCTTCCTCGATTCGGTTGTGCTTGATTACACTTTATTTCTTTAATTCTATTGAATTTCTTTTATTTTATTTGTTCTCGTACTAGCAGTACTTGCAATAATACTAGTAAAAATTTGTTGTACTAGATATAATTTATTGTAGTGTTTTCAATCTTGTAACACTGATCTCATATCCAACAATACCTGCCACAACCTCCATGCTTCAAAAAATGAGAAGGTCATCTGCAAACATTAAATGACGACAAAGAATTAATGGAGTCAATTCCAAGCTTCCATTGTCTTTGTATTCTATATGAATTAATTAGTCATGCTTTCTGCTAATAAAATAAAGTGTAAATGCATGATAAGATGATACTAACGCCTTTGACTAATGAAGAAAAACTCTATTAATGGAGTCATTTCCAAACTTCCATTGTCTTTGTCTGGCGCTAGCTCACATGCTTTCTTCTCACTCCTAATCTTGATTCCATTTCAATCTCCAAAACTAACATGTGCAAATCTTTATCTGACTGTACATATATGGAGTAATATATTATATTTCATCAAATTTTGCATCTCTAATCATGTGGTGGCAGTGTAGTCAGTAGCTTTGATCCGGTCAAGATTCCGATCCATGGCGCAGGACCTGAGCTTGCGCCGCGGCTGCTGCGTCCTTCTCTTGCTCTCCTCCTTCTCCTCGGCGGCGTTCCTCTACTGGTCTTACTTCGACGTTCGTATTCCGGTTGAGGGAAACAAGGGAGAATTGAACCTGCTCACGTTTCCCGCTGCTTGGAACTCGCTTGAATTCTCCTCCGCCCCACCTCCGAGATTCCTCAAACTCGCCGTTTTCGTCAAGAAATGGCCCCATCACCATCACGCCGGAGGCCTCGAACGCCACGCCATGACTCTGCACCGCGCACTCGCGAAACGCGGCCACGAGCTCCATATCTTCACCTCGTCTGTGAATGTGACTGAACCCTCGACGGAGAATTTGCATTTCCACCTGTCGGAGCCGACTGCGGCGGGCTACCTAGACCAAGCCACGATTTGGGAGCAGTTTCAGGTGGAGAATTCCGGCGGGAGGCCGTTTGATGTGGTTCACACGGAGAGCGTCGGCCTGATGCATACTAGAGCGAGAAACCTGACCAACACAGCCGTCAGTTGGCATGGCATCGCATACGAGTCCATACATTCCGACATCATCCAAGAACTGCTCAGGGCTCCCGACGCCACACGGTCAACTCTTCTGACAGAGAGGATGAACAAGGTTGTCGAAGAAATACGATTCTTTCCACGCTACGCCCACCACGTAGCCACCAGTGATCATGTCGGAGACGTCCTCAGACGGATCTACATGCTGCCGGAAGAGCGCGTCCACGTCGTATTGAACGGCGTTGATGAGGAGATCTTCAAGCCAGATGCTTCTTCTTCTTCTTCTTCTAATGGTGAAGGATTTGGCATTCGAGAATGGAGGTCGGTGTCGCTGATTCTTGGAATAGCAGGGAGGTTGGTGAAGGACAAGGGGCACCCCCTGATGCACGAAGCATTGAAGCAAATCTTCAACGAGAGCTCGAAGATGAAGGCCAGTGTAGCAGTTCTTGTAGCTGGAGATGGTCCCTGGGGAGCCAGATATAGAGAGCTTGGATCCAATGTTCATGTGTTGGGCCCCTTGGATGAATCGCAGCTCGCAAGATTTTACAACACTATCGACATATTTGTGAATCCGACGCTGCGTGCGCAGGGTTTGGATCATACACTGCTGGAAGCAATGCTTGTAGGGAAGCCATTGATGGCCACGAGAGTTGCCAGCATTACAGGGTCTGTGGTGGTGAGTCGGGAGATAGGGTACACGTTTTCGCCGACGGTGGAAGCGGTGAAGAAAGCTGTGTATGAGGTGTGGAAGGATGGGAGGGGTGTTCTGCAGCAGAAGGGTAGGGTGGCCAGGGAAAGGGGATTGAAATTGTTCACTGCCACCAAAATGGCAGCTGCTTATGAGAGGCTGTTTTTGTGCATTGCTGAGAAAACAGAGGATTACTGCACTTACAGAAATGGTTGAAACTTGCTAGCTACCTCTAACAATGGAGAAGAGAAGGTAATGGCTGAACCTAGGATAAAGCAAACCCCCCCTCACCAGATAAAGAAGATGCAAGATGAGCTAAGCTGCTTGTGAATTCATCAGTTCCATGAGAATGTGAATAGATTGTTTGTTTTCTATTTTTCCCTCTCTTTTTTTTTCTCATGAATTGGTGGAGAAGCAGCATGTATTATAGTTAATCAAGGTTGATTTAGTCTAATCTTTGTTTGATTTCATCAACATCATTGTACATTAGGTGTGAAAACCCAAACAAGAAGCTTGTAAGCATATATATGTGCAACGTATTGACCCAAATGGCCCGTTGACCCGTCGGAAGGATCTGGAAGGAAGGGGAAGGCTGACTGACTCAAGGGAAAATATAATAAAATAATAAGGAAATGCTTGACAGCTGTAATGCACTATTGTACTACTTTTATACTACACTTGTACTTTGACTACACTTTCTAGAAGGATCCAATGACTCTTATAAATAGGGTCCTTCCCCTCATTGTAATGCATCCAATTCTCAAGCAATAAAGCTTTCTAAGCATTCTCCAAGATATCTAGTCCCTCTCTCTCATCCCTTATATTTCTCTCTCAGCAAGTTTCTTGGTTAGGCTGCTTAGAATTCGGTTCTAAGGCCGCACGGTTCAGGAGTAATTAAGCTAGTAAACCTCGAGTACTATACTCCCATCCCGTGACATATGCATCAAAGTCTCTGTTGGAATTCTTGGTGTTCAATGCACACATGTTTTCCTAGTATTTGAAGATGATTATGCAAATTCTATAAACACCCTTGAGATGAGAGAGATAGCCTTGAATCTTGAATCACTTGCCAAACTTTTCCCCCAAGCAATTGTTTACAAGTTGGGGGCTACTGGGATTAAACCTGAGAGATCTATCTAATTCAAAAATATTTAAATACGAATGTCTTGCCATTAATTGAGAATGAGATAATCAAGAAACAAATTTAACATATGTTCTTTCTAGAACACTTTAGGAGTACATATTTCATATATAATATTCTCATAATCAAAGATTTTTGGATTGATCTTTCATTCTTTTTTCACATTAGAATACCTCTCTTTCTTGAAATATATATGACCCTTAAATAATATGCAACACCCTTTTCAAAAAGTAACACAGGTGAGCCATCACTTTTGAATGTAATTGTACAAATTTTAAATCTAGTACCATATCACCAATTTAAATCAATATATAATGAAACTTTATTTAAAATTTTATATTACACTAATTAACATCATAATTCATAATAAAATGACATTTAACTAAATAGCGATATATATTATAAAGATATAAGTATTTGTAGTTTTTATAATAATTATATTATTATCTTATTGATTAAAAATAACTAAAATTGTATTGACGCTTGGCAAATTCAAGTGCATTGGAACAAAAAATAGACAAAGAGTAATATGATCACAGACTCAGTTGATTCTTATAAATAAGTTCTTATTTGAATACATTCTTATACATATTACCATCTACTAATAAACGGATTTTTCCATCGGTAAAGTGTTCGCGCTAAGTAATTGACAATGAAATATTGAGTCCGTTGAAATTACTAGTGACAGTAAAATGAGTTGCTATTCTGTCGCTAGCGCTAAGTAATTGGCGATAAAATATTGAGTCTGTTGGAATTATTAGTGACCGAAAAATGCATTGCTATTATGTCACTAAATTTTTTCTTTAAAAGTTATACTATTGAGTTTTTAGTTTGAACCATCCCTTAACCGGTCCAATAATCTCAAACTGATCCATCCAACCTTTATTTATTTAATAGTTAAAAAGATTTGTGGGAATAAAAAGTTTTGAAGAGAATTAAAAAAAATATTTTAAAACACAATATGCATGGTAGTTATGATTCATCATGCTACACTATGCGGTTATCAAATGTAACTAGTTTTCAACCCGCGCGATGCGCGGTATATATATATATATATATTATAATGTTATTTAATATAAAATATAATAACATTTAAGTTATTTGTTGAAAAAAATAATCTGTGTATGTTTACGTAATGTTTAATATCCTAAGCATTGGTATAACTTATGAAGTAATTAAGTATACCGACAATTTAACTTTCACTTTTCTTGGGTATCTGGTCGTTAACATATTCAGTTGCATATTCTTTGGTAACTTCAAGACACAAACATAACATCATAATTATAATGAGTTAATTATTGCATTAACTACATCACCTCTACTTCCTCTTGGAATGATTGGAAAAATATGTCTAAAATCACCGCCAAACACAATTATCTTTCGTCCAAATGGTAGATTCTTGTTTTGTGGATTTTGAAATCGCATTATATTCATCATCGCCTTATCAAATGCTTCAAAACAACATTTGTGCTTCATAGGTGCTTTGTCCCATACGATAAGCTTGCAACGTATCAACAACTCGGTCAATTGACTCCCTTGCTCAATATGACATATTGAGTCTTCATTTATATTAATAGGAATTGCAAAACGCGAGTGAGCTATCCTACCACCAGGAAGTAGCAAAGATGTTATTTCACTTGATGCAACATTCAATACAATTTCACCTTTGAACCTCAATCCAGAGGATTATGTTTTCCAAATAAATGTTTTTCATGTTACACCATATCCATACGCAAATAATTGTCCACCATTTTCCGAATAACATTCTTCAATAATTGTATCAATATACAATTCGTTGTTCATCACTGAAGTTACTCGAGTTTGAGTCATAATCTTTGGTGAGTTTTGCTCGATCATAATTGAACTCTTCTATTATAAAATCATAACCGCCATTTAACATGAACTCATTGAAATTGCTTGACATTCCACCAAAATCATTCAGAGGTAACCCAATTTTCTCAAAATCTTATCCAATTCGGTAAGGACATATTATTTTATGTCACCATCATTAAGATATAAACCTTTAAGAAAAAAATAATACTCCCTCCATCCCGAAACAATTGTCTTATTTTCCTTTTTTGTCTGTCCCAAACAATTGTGCTCTTTCCTAAAATGGAAAACTAATACACACTCATTAATAAAATATAAATTTCATCTATCTCTACTTGCATTGGTATCTGTGTCATTTAGAAACAAGACAATTGTTTAGGGACGGATGGATTAATTATTAACTATTTCAGTATATTATTTCACAAAAACTTAAATATATTGCTAATGTTTTATTCAAATAATTTTTACAACTCAAAAGAATTTCTCATGGATAAATATATTGATTTCAATTAATGAAACCAATTAAATAAATTTATTAAGTACTAACGTACATTTAATAAATAATATTTAAAAGTATGTGTAGTTTATCTTAGATAAATAAGTGGCATACATTGATTATTTGAAATGATACGTCTATTGTACAATATATCATTAGACATATATTTTCAAGATACTTTCCAAACATGATCAAGTCTGCTCATCAATTCCATTTATATACTCCCTATCATCTTCCAATGACCCCAATGCATATCATCCGTCACGATATGTGTTGTATAAAACTACGTTGATATGTCTCATATTAGCATGATATTTGGCCCTGCACACGATATTAACCAACATCCTCAAATAATGGTTATCACCAAAACTGAGAGCTACATAAAATACTCTTTTAATTGATATTCAATTCTTTCTTTTTGTCCACAATCGTGCATCCTTATCCCAAACAAACTTTGTAGGGAATTCACAATATATTTATTCATTTGCTTTAGTATATAATGTATTTGCCTCAAACTAAGTGATAATACACGCTTTGTGCAACTGTATCTCGTTTAACAATTGAGGTAATCTCATCCTGGTCAGAGAATACCACATGTTACTCATTTTCGAGATGAAAACTAAGTCGTTTTACATAATGGATCTCTGAAGTTTATATCAAATGAATATATCCTCCAAGAGGCTTCACAAGGCGAAATGTACCTACAATCATAGTACATATCCACCTCATTTTCTTTATTCCGATCAACTATATTTTGCAAGAATCTAGCAGTGACTCTGTCATGGCCTTTGTTGATATATTTGAATAAATACTTCATGGCTATAGATTGGTTACACTATTCGACATTGATGTGACCACAATACTTAACCAATAGGTATTTGTTGTGAGGTACAACATATCTATTATCTAAATATATATCATTTTTTTTAATTGTCCATCCCTTCTTCGATAAAAAGGATATCCAAAAAATCAATTGTGATGGCTTCTGCATATATCTTTGGAAAGTATTTTGTGCACTTTCCCTTCGACATACACGGTGAATTTCTTCTAGCGGGACCACAAGGTCCATGAATCATAAAATTAGAAACCACCATGTAATGTTCTCGATCCTAATTTATATCTAGTATTTCATTTAAAATGCTCTTATCAATATGTTCAGTCGAAGGATATTTGTCCTCTTTAGCCAAGAAAAGTAATATATGCGTTTGTGGTAATCCTCTCTTTTGAAATTCAATAGTGTATACCACAGTAAATAAAGCTTGAAATAATATTTTTCAGAAAAAATCTAAATTTTAAACAATATACTCCCTCCGTCCCACTTCAATTGTCCCACTTTCTTTTTTCGTCCGCCCCACTTCAATTGTCTCATTACTTAAAAAGGCAACTTTTTCACACTCGATAATAAAATATTAATTCCACTCAACTTACTTTACACTAACACTCCTTGATTATTGTGCCCGGTCAACCCGGGACATTTCATCCGGGACGGAGGGAGTAATATATTTTCTATAATGAATAACTTAAATGCATATTTATCTAAATTGAATAATTAAAACCTGCAATATCTTTTCCAAAAAATTTGTTGTACCACACATTTCATCTTAAATACTCGAGTGTTAATATTTAATTTATGTTCTGCATTCAAGTCATGCGCATCTAGAAAACATGCTAATTTCGGTCTAAAATTTGTCCCAACTGATATAATCCTTATCTTGAATATAGTTTTTTAATTCATCTAAATGGCATAGATTTCATGAATCAATTATATAAAACTTTATTCAAATACTATATTATAATTTAATAAGAATATCAATTCATGGTATTCTAACAGAATTTATAAAAAATTATAGTAATAAAATTAGTCTCAATGATATAAATAGACATTTCAGAAAATGATGAATAAGATTATTTTTCCTGCAATTCCAAATTTTTTCACATTTATTTAAAAATATTAATTTCATTTTTTTATTTACTTTGATTTTAATATTTTCTTTTTAAATATTTTAGATTATATTTTTATAATATCTAGACACTATGAAATGGGTGGTACTTTCTAAATGAGATGAGGATATAAAGAAATGTAGAAGATAGAAAGAAATGTAGAAGATAGATGAATCTTATCTGCATATTTTAAATTAGTTGGTAATTATTAATTTATTCATTAACTTTATTATATGTAAAATATACAAATTTTAATGTGTATATGGCAGACTATATTTATGAACTAATTTATTATTTCAACAATGGGGAAATAAATGGTTCAAAATGAAACTACTCAAACTCTAATAATATTGTTTAACATGGGTAAAATGATATATTTACTTAAGAGGGCCACTTATAAGTTCCATAAATAAATTTTCAAGAAAATTTTCAAAATCTTCTTAGATAAGGTGGATACATCTCGGTATTTCTTTATTTTATATATTTGATATATATTCTTGAAATTAATATTTTATTTTATACATTTTTAATTTATTCCAATTTTATGGGGATATTTGTTTAGCATTCACATTCAGTTATGTATCTTATTTTTTGGAAAATTGATTGATTTTTTAAACTTTTTTTTTACGTATGTTACTCTTTTTTATATATATAAATAACAATTAACGTTGTAAGTCCACTAATTACAATTTTATTATGGAAACTTGTAGGGCTATCTTAGGAAAATGTAAATGGGAGGGATTTTTTTTTACGGTGTTCTTTTATGTTTATATAGATTTTAGTAATTTCTTTGATTTCAGTAAAAAAAATGAAAAAGTCAATATTAGGCGTACATAAAGCCATAAAAGGTTATGTATTAGTGAAACTCATTAATCAAATTATTAGTTAACTTAACTTAAATGAAATAAAATATAAAATAAATTAAAGACAACAACAAAATAAAAGAATAAACACAAACTCACGCATACTCAAATATGTGAACACACACAATTTTAATTAAATATGAAGACAACAGAATTTTATATGGGTATGTAGACATTCCACTTAACACATAAAAAATCATAATATATACAATTGTTTATTCCACTATACAATTGTTTATACCACTATACAATTACACACCCTGTGTTTTTTTCCTTTCGTTGCTAATGTTCCTATTGCGGCTGGAAGCTCCATTTTTTGTCGATAGAAGGTGAAGACGAAGTATAGATACCTATTTTCTCCATCCATTGTTGCTACTCCTAATGTGGCTCGAAGCTCCATATGATCATACGGTAGTGGAAACGAAGTATAAACATAGCTTTGCTATTTCACAAGATTCTCTCATATTTATACTAATATTATATCAATCACTTTAATTGAAATACCACAAGTTTTGCATAAATATTAATTTCCTTTAAATTTTGATATCTTAATTGACTTGATTTGAGAATGATCACATTGATTTGCTCATATTAACATATTATCAACAATTGTATGAATTTGCCCATTCTTACAAAAAAACATAAACTTCCATTTATTTTTTTCATATTTTGTATATGATTATTTTAAGGAAATGGTTTAGGCAAGAAAAAAAAGTTTTGAGGGATCTTTATTTTAATATATATTATAATCATACAATAACCCCTCATTTCACCAATTTCCATATTTATTAAGTAATTTTTACATTAATTTATTTCCTTATCTACCCCAATTATTATTTGAGAAAAAAAAACTTTTAATTTTAGTTTTAAATATATATAAATACGATCTCCTTTAAAACATATATAAAAATATAATTTTAACATCCCATATAATATATATTTCCAACTAAATAGTGTGTAGGGGTGGAAATAGGGAGGGTCAGGTTAGGCTTTGGTTGGGTAGGCCTGGGCTGCAAAAAATTCACTAAGTCTGGGCCTGACCTATTTGTTATCATAGGCTTTTATAAAGGCCTTAGCCTGACCTTTTTAGTGATATAGGCCGGGCTTTTAGCCTATTTAATAATTTTATGAAAAAATATTTTATTTTTAAATAGAAATAAATTATTTATTTTAGAAATTAAATATATATGATCATATATATAATATATAATATAATAAAAATAAGAGAAACTATCTAAATCTCTCTCAAACTTTAAATGAATTATTGAATGTAATTCGAACATTGAAATATAAATTATTAGTATAAATATTCAAGTTGCATTAAATTATGAATTTCATTTTTTATATATAATAAAAAATATAATTAATAATTACATAATATATTATTTAAGTAGACCGGCATGTTAGGCTTGAAAAGCCGAATTCGAAGCCCGAGCCTAAGCCTGTTTAGTTATATAGGTTTTTAAAAAAGCTCAAACCTGGCCTTTTTAAGAGATAGGCCGAGCCTATATAGGCTTTAGATAGGCTGGGCCGTAGGCCCATGTCGGGTAGCCTGACCTATTTCCACCCCTAATAGTGTGTAATAATTAATTACAAATTACATTTTAATTAAAAAAAGTCAAAGCAGTTTATCATTATTTTTAAAATTAATATTGATAAAAATAGTGATAAACTGATTTGACTTTTTAATTAATATTTTATGATGACATGGAGTATTATTTGTCCACGTAGGACATCCGGTATCAGAACTTTGATTGGTGGGAAGATTTTCAAAGTTCAGGCCTTAAATTATTATATTTAAAAGTTGGGGATAGATTTTGGAACTCGGTGAAAGTTTGGGATAAATTATGATATTTTCCCTATTTTATTGATCAGTGTAAAAAATTGCTATTTTAGGAAAATGGACAAAAATTGTAGTAAAGATGAAAAATGAAATGTGGATAATTACTCGGGAAGGAAGGAGTACATTACTATATTTTTTTTTACCATATTTTGAATAATTAATCTGCGATATTATTTGAGTGGGAGATAAATAAGCTTTATAAAATCATGTTTATACATGAGAAAGATTCTAAAAAAGAAACAAATCAGAGGACTACAAATTAAAAAATTATAATTTTTAAAATTAAAATATATTTACAACACTTATTAATGAAAATTGATTAAACTCATAATCACAAATAAAAAAAGGAAATAAAAGAAACAAAATGAGGTAGTAATACATAAGAGTTTAATTTTTCTTAATGCCCTTATAATAAAATAACAGGGTACATAAAAGAAATATGCTAAAACTTTGTTCAATAAGAAAAATGAAAGAGAACTACTATTAAACCACTAAAATTTGTGTTTTATAGTATTAATTAATATAATTTTGATTTTAATCTTAGAAATCGAATATTAAGATTAACAACTATAAAATTATATTTAATAATAACTTTTTAAAGCAAATGTGACTAAAATCTGTATTTTGAAAGAGAACTATATAAACCATAGTAATATCATGTTCTATACATTTTGGATTCATCTCTTAATACATGAACTTATTCTCCCAACATGAATAAATAAGATTGTTAAGTGGAATGAAATAAATAAAATAAAACACAAATTAATATTTAAGAACTAAAAATGTATATGTTGTCTATCTCTTCTAATTAACAATGATTTATGAATACATGAAAAATAAATACTTAAATAAATATTCTAAAACACAAAAAGCAACAATAAGATACTTTTGTTTACAATATGTTGTGTTAGGAATAGTAAGATAAAAGAATTTCTTTGGTTGAGGAGATATCGTGCCGACTTTATCATCTTGTTCTTGCCTGCAAGAGATTTCGAACAACAAAATGTCAAAAATCAATAGTTATACATCAAAGAATTTAATAAATAAATTACAGTAATATAATATGTTGATGAACCAAAACTTCACAATTGATATGCATATCATATACTCAAACATATATAAACACCCAACATGGATCTAAGAAAATACAAAATGAGTTAAGAGACATCCAACAAAAACATAGAGTATATAAACACCCAACATGGATCTAAGAAAACACAAAATGAGTTATGAGACATCCAACAAAAACACAGATTATTTATACACTTTTTGGACCCTAAATATTGATGAGCAATGAATTAGAATCAATGCCCAATAATTACGCTAATTGTTTGGTCATAAATTGGGGCATTTGTGATATTGATGTATGTAATTTAATTAATTATTTATATTCTTTATTAATATATTAATTGAGTTATATAGTCATAATATTGTATTCGGATATTATTTATGGATTATATTTTATATAATATAAATATTTATACATATTAATTAATTTTTGATACCATATAATATGCATGTCATTTGTTGAGGGAAAAAAATTATGGCAATTCACACGGAAATATTGAAACACTTACCAAAAATTAATCATCAATCAACTACTTTCTAGAATGTCTTAATCTCAACTTTGTTTTCTAAAAAAATTATGATAATATATATAAATGCATGAGAAAAATATTGATTAGAATATTCTTGTTATTTATTTTAATAAATAATCAACTTAAAATCGGATACAGCCATATATTATTTTATATTTTTTAGTGCGTGATTTTATGAGAAAAAATTTGTTTAGGATTGCAAATAATAAATTAATTGAATTATACTATATAAATATAGACAAATTATTTATTACATAATGAATACGAATTTATGTTATATTTATTTATAGGGATGAATATAATAATAATAATAATAATAATAATAATAATAATAAATATTTGGAAAGTTAAAATTCAACAAACTCAAGAATAATTAAATTATCTAAAATAATAAAAAAACAACATTTATAACATATATTTTGAAATTATTTAATTAAAAATTGGGTTATATTACTTAATTATTTAATTATATATTATTTAATTATTACATTTAAAGATAATAAAATTTAATTATAAAACTTATATATACATTTAGATAATGACATTACAAATTATATTAATTACATACATACCATATTTGTTATTACTTACCTAAT
This sequence comes from Plectranthus barbatus, assembly GCA_026898455.1. Taxonomy (NCBI): domain Eukaryota; kingdom Viridiplantae; phylum Streptophyta; class Magnoliopsida; order Lamiales; family Lamiaceae; genus Plectranthus; species Plectranthus barbatus. The sequence continues at coordinate 823,222 of JAPKLW010000148.1, forward strand.
ATATGTTAAAACTATTTTTGGTAAATACTTTTGGGGGGAAAAATTTTGTGTGGGGGTTTTGCTTTTAGGTATATATAGATTTATTTAGGCGGGTGTTGGGAATTATTTCTGAATTTATGTTGTAAATCTTCCTTTAGATCAAATTGTAAAGGTTTTGTTGAATCAAAGTCTTAATTATTTTGGTAGATCATTGTTGAAGTCTAGAATAGTCTAGCAATTCATTTGTAAAGTCCTGTTTAGGTCATATATCGAGTTGTAATAGAGTAGAAATGCTTATGGAAGATTGCTGAAGGATTCAGCAATTGAAACGAAGGAAATTAGATTCCAAGCAACTTCGGAAGATTCTGGATGCTAGGAGTGTTCTCAGTAGTCAGGAAGATGTTGGTTGCTAGAGACGTCAGCAGACAGAAATGAATGCTAAGGAGGTAGTGATCGACTGTAGAAATTACAGTTTCATTATAATATAGCGATGCAAATAATTTTATAAACCCAAAGGTATGTCGAACCCACAGGGATAGTACAACAAAATCATCTCATGTACTGACATAGTTTATCTATTCTTTGTTTGAGAAAATCCAAATTTGAATAAGGTTTTTGTTTTGAAAAACAGAAAATAACTTGGGAATACAATTCAATAATAAAAAGCACAGATTTTAGGGAAATCAACCAATCCAATCAACATGCAAAAACCAATCAATCCAAACCCAAAATAATCATTAAGGTGAGAAATCTGTTAAATTGGAATTAATTCCTTAGTTGGACGCATAGCTTTCCCAAAGTAGGTAAAAAGTACTGTACCAAGCCGGAAAGGACGGAAAAAGTAGACGCTCTATTGGACAAAGAAGACGGTGTGTCTAATGGGTCTGGAGATTCAAAAGTTTGAATCTCCAGATATAAAAGTGAAGTCCAAAACAAGATAGAACTACTACTACTGCTCATACGATTCGCGAAAGACAATTATTGTGAGATAACTTTTACAAGCGAGACAAAGCAAAAGAGTAGTCAGTTGAGAGCGCGTTAAAGAGAAAAGAAGAATCTCAAGTTCTCAACAACAAGTGTCAAACATTGAATATCTGACACTGCATTCAAGAGGAGATTCCTTGACTTTGTTCAAGAATCAATCATTAGGATAACTTCCATATGAGGAAGCATCCAGCAGTCACATCTCTGAAAAGAGATTGACTAATACGGGCTGTTGCCAAAAACCCACCGAAGAGTTCAGGAAGGAACCTAAAAGCTTTCATTACAGCGAGGATAAGTTTTACGAAGGTATCGCCCTTGACTTAGCTGCAGCTGTCAAAAGATAAAGTGACGGAGGATAGCTTTGTAGTAGCTGGCTCGAAAGCTCACCACCTGCTACAAGTGACCGGCGAATCCTTGTACTTTGTTATATCTTTTAGTGAAATTCTCAGTGTTCGACTGAGGAGTGGATGTAGATCTTAAGGATCGAACCACTATAAATCCTGTGTCTTTGTTACTATTTTATTGTTTCTGCCATTGACTTAAAACCTAGCAACCTCAAGTTGCTAGTGTATATATGAAACAATCTTAACTCCAACTTTAAGCTAAACATTTGAAAAGGAACTAAGTCATGATATCTTGAAACATTCCGCTGCATTTGTTAAATAGTCTTTCGCTGCTTAACACGACTCTGATCAGGGACCAACAACGGGAATAATTTTCTATGGAATATTTCATTTAATATATAGATAGTTGATAAATAATTTTGAAATAAGAGAGTAAATCCACCATTTCAATGTGATGAATTCGTATAAGGTGATTCTAAATACAACCACAGTCTTACTCAATACAATCTCTTTTAAAAAAATAAATTAAATTATTATGTATTATTACAGTTTTTATTCTTTTATAATCCCCGATAAAATCTTAATTAAAAAAATATAACGCCAGCATCTAAATTCAGCGCAGCCCCCTACCTACTCCACTGCTCCTTCAACCTTCTCTCGAGACGATCTGGCACATTTTCTTCCCCAAATTATGCTCTTATCACCCATTTTATTTCAGAATGTTTCCACAAATCATCTTATATCCATCAAGATTTAAAAAAAAAAAAAAAACTCGATATGGATAGAAATAACACTTTAGAAGCCCCCAAGATCCGATATTCTCCAAAGTATTATAGCCCTTTTTGAGAATGCAGTGAGATTTAAAGAATAGGGAGATATCAAGTTAAGCAATATAGTCACTTTTCTAACAGTTCCGGTTTTGATTATAGCAATCATTGGAAGATATAAATATTAGTGCAGTTGGAAGATTGCTCACGTCTATGTGGTTTAATATTACTAGAAAATAATTCTAGTGACAGTTCATCATCTTCTTGAGTAGCAAATGGTGTTATTAGCTTAGCTTACTATGACCAAAGTCTTTTGTTGAATCGAATCAAGTAAAAGATTATGTTGTTTTTTCCTTGCATCCTTGTTCGTGTTTCTTCTAGTTTAAAATTTAAACAATCGAAATCTCAACAATCATGTTCCTAAAAATTCAAGCTCAAAAACCGTCAATATTGTTTGATTATCATTATCTTGCTTTGTTGAATAAGTCAAAGAAAGAAGAGATATATGAAGAAAGAATTAAAAATCTAATAAATTTATCTTTCTTTTTTTTCTCACGAAGAAGTTGGGGGCTAATTAAGCTGCTTTTTTAGTTTAACAAATTTTAAGAGGATAAGCTAGGAGGGTACGTATAATGGGACATAACATTGTTTTGTTATTTATAATTTTAAGGGGATGTAAAGAAGAAGAAAAAGTGTGATATCACCTTCAAATCAAAAGGGAATTTACAGAAATTTACGCATTATTTCACAATCACACATATTTTTCAAGAAAAAAAAAACTTGGTCAGCAGCCGAGTCGATCACCATAACCAGGCTTGTCCGAAACAGGAGAGAGTTTCTTGAAAACCCCACTCCCAAAGAGGAAGAACCCTAGAGTATGTCCGGCGACGGCGACGATGAAAACCCCGACGTTAAACGACATGACGGCTAGCATGAGGAGGTAAGCCAACCCAACCCTCAAGCCATGCACCACCGTCCGAACCCAGCCGCCGGCTTTCTCCATCCCCTGAATGTAGGAGGAGAGAAGCTCGACGAGGAAAGCGAGGACGAATACGAAGAAGAGGGCGGCCACGTACATGCCGGTGCGGGTGCCAGGCCAGCCGGAGAAGAGGATCTCGGAGTTGTTGCCCCAGAAGAAGGTCATGTGGGACATGGCCATCGACATGCTATGCTCCACGCCGCTCATCGACGACGGTGGAGGAGGCTGCATGGCCATGCCGGGCATGTCGTGGTCCATTTCTTTCGGTGCTGCGTTTTGATTCTTAATTTGGAATGATTGTTGGGAGAGGAAGAAGATAGAGTTTTTAAATAAGGTTTTATTAAAAAAAAGTCAATTTTGCTTGATTTGATTGGGAATAATATATAATGAGGGAATAATTGGCGGAACAGCAAGCTTCATGCCGTATGAGAACAATGACTTCTCTAGGGCCTCAAGACTCGTGCATTTTGTGAGAGAGAGAGAGAGGACTGAGGAGCATAGCCACATCATGAATAACTCAAATGATGAAATGAATGACGTTTACAAATATATATATAATGATTAGCAGACTAATTATCAACTGTATTCGTTGAAACTTTGAATTTACCCCAGTTTAATAGAAATAGCAGGCTTCGCAATTCGCATTTGTCAATAAATAGGTCGTCTCTCTCTCTCTCTCTCAACTCCTAGTTAAGATATACCAATCAAACCCCCATGAGAAAAGTGAAGTTTTGATTTTGAATCCAAGAATTTGCGTAAAATCAAAGATATGCAGTCACTTTAATTTGTGTAAAATGTCTAGCCATAAGTTCCTCCAATCGAATGACCAGCACCAATATACCACCAATCATACTGCATCCAAGGAGTAGCTACACTACTTATAATAGGAACATCTAAACTGAAAATTGCTGCATAACAACCCCAACACTTCATCCATCTTCCCTGACATTAGATAATTCATTGAATTCTTGGTAATTAAATGGAAATGATAAGGATGACAAAATTGCAGAATTTGCAAGCAGAGCACTTACAAGCTCAGATAAGAGGTGTTGCATCAAAATATTTGGAGCCTGTTCAGGTCTGCAGGTAATTAGCCGCCATCATAATTTCCAACAAGATATCAGGTTCAATGTGGAACTCATCAATCACCCTGCCACTGCCAAGTACATTTCCGACCCGTCATCATCATCATCATACTTATAAAAAAACAAGCTAAGATACAGAATGAGAAACTAATACACTTCATTTCATTGTAAATATTTGGTCTCATTCTGTTGATGATTGCCATTAAGGAACTCAAATCAAGTACAAACGTGTAATCCGAGTTTACTTTAAAATATAAATAACCGAAAAATGAACATACTGCATCACAACATGCTTCAAACAGACTTATTAACACCCACATATTTACTCAAATGGGATTTTTACATACTTTATCTTTTATTTTTTTTCTCCAAACTTATTTAATCAATATCTCTCATTAGTATCCAAAAGTTACAAATCTTCGTTTGGTCTTACTCAAACATTTTCTTTATCAAAGCCCTATCACCCCAAAAGGAAATAGTGGTATCAACTACATCCTAACATCAAAAGCATGAGATATTCAGACATAATCAGCAATATATTAAACTGTAGGAAAACTTATAATCTACAAATGCTGAACAGAAACTTGGCCAAGAAATGAACTTATCAAGCACACTCTTGTTCACGATAGTTATGCTAGAAACTCAACATAAGAGATGAGAAAAGAGACTAGCAGACACTTAAACCAGTTTTTACTGTAAGAGTATTCATAGAAACAGATCCGGAAGTAAAGCCATAATTAAACTGAACTATCCACCAAAATAGTTCACATGCAACCACAGCATAGCCAGAAGACATAATTGAAAAAAACTTCATTCTGATCAGATCTAGCACGATCGCGAAAAATAATACTGCTCATACTCAAACTCGAATATGCTTAAAACTTAATGCATGGATATTGTAGAAAAGGGGCCAACCTAGCATATTGAAGAGACCAGTAGAAGTACTGGCAAATCTTCTCCAGAATATTAGCGCGTATCTCTGGACAAACCACCCCTCCGCGCCTCGTTTCAGTAAAACAACCTATAAATACGCAAACACAAATAAGGAATCCAAGAAATGAAACAGATCAATTCATATCAATCTCTAGAATCCACATGATCGATCAATAACTGATATACACAATTCATTTTATCTCTCCGTTGCATCACAAAAAGTTAAATCCCCCAACATTCTCCATTACATATGAGGATTGACAACAATTACAATATTCACAATTATTTGATACTCAAGTCAAGATTCCTCCAGAAACAGCATAATCGCGTTGGTACGCCATGGAAACAACACAAATTCTTCAAATCTCTATCAACGGACTGATTCCCTAATTAAAACATAAATTTCCATGATTCTCTCGCAAACTGTTAAATTCCAGAAGTTGTGAGAAATGTGGACCTGGAGGAGTAGTGAGCATGCTGCGGAAAGTGAGAGAAACCATAGCAGCTTCCATGTCAACGACAAACTCAAATCCGTCGTTGTTTATCAACTTGAGCATATCGTCCTTCTTCATCGCCGCCGCCGCCGCTGATCAACCGCTTCAACCAACTGTTTTTCCTCTCCCGCTAATGAGATTCCGTCGTATAAGTATTGCTTTGGAAAGAGCCTTTTTATAATTTCTTATTCAATATTCCATTTTAATTTCCCTCGCATGTCCATCCATATTAATCACTCTTAAAAGTAAATATAATCCTTTTATTATAGTAGTATAATTTATTAACTAATACTCCCTCCGTTCCGAATATATAGTCCAGTTTGATCTTACACGTTTGTAAAAAAGTATTTAATATTCAAATAAATTTCCAACATTACTCTTATTTATAGCATTAATTAACCTCTCATTTTCATAATATTACATTTAATATTAAATGTAATTTCAAATACTATTAATGTATAATTCCATTTTGTAAATTCACGTTGCATATATTTAGTTAGTGCATGTGTGTAAAATAAATAATAAATTGATAGATAATTAACTGGTATGGTGAGATTTGTTGAGTAATTAAGAACCTAAAAGAATTGATAATATCCATTAACCCAAGATTTAAGCGAGTTTTATCCATTAACCCAAACCCAAACCCATATAATATACCCTATTTGGGATGGGTGAACCCATTTGGGTAGGATAAAACCCGCCTAAACCGTTTAGGCCTGCCTAACGCAAGTTTTTGCCCTATCAGTTTAGTAGATATTTTCTATATTCAACTTGCATGTATTAAAGTTAGATTTCTTTACAAATTTACGGATGTAAAATCAATTATATATTTGGAATACTATTGAAATTGTTTCAAAATTAAGTAGTTGAATTAATGCAACTGAAAATTCCCAAATTTGCATTTAATCTTACTATATAATATATATAGATACTTAAGATGTATTTCTCGTATCACATTTCATTTGAAAATGTAAATGTTATGGGGCAAAGAGATGTGGATTCATATTAGCCCATTTAATAGTCCATTTGGCCATATGACCAACATTGAGCAATTTATTTATTCATCACTATAGTTTTTTCGTTTGTTAAATTTGAAAAGAGTTTAAAGTTGTAAATGTCACACATTAATTAAATTGGTATGGGCCAATTTATAGTGAGCAATCTCTTTAGTTAAAACCAATTTGTAAGGATTTGAAGATCCAACATCATATTATAATTAATCTAGTTACAATGATTGATATTACTAACAACAAAGGGGTTTGCACTATAAAATAGTTCTACACTACATATGAGGAAGCACGGGTGGAAATGTCCGATACAATATGATAATTCAATATAATTTTGCATGATAATAATGAATTCGGATCGACATGATAAGTACGCGAGATTTTGTGTCGGATATAGATTGAATCAGATTGGATAAGATGGTAATTTAATCCGGCCCCTACGGATATCTTTTAATAAAAAAAAAGTATTTAATTTTCATTTTCTTCAATTATTTAATGCTTATCAAATTTGAATTTTGTCAATATTTTTTAATTTAAGTATTGTTATCATGTAAGTCGTATCAATTATTATTGTAGAACTAGTATGGCACCCGCGTCGATGCGCGGGACAATTAATTAATTTATTTGTTAATTAGTGTTCACTTATATTTGTATAAAACATGTAAAATTAAAATATATATATATATATATATATATATATATATATAGGGAGTGGATCATATGATAATAAAGAAGTATATTAAAAATAAGAATGAATCTCATCCATTAAATCTAATTAAATCAAAGACTGATATCTAATCAAGCAACAATTAAAACGCAATCAAGCAATAAATGATCAAGCAACAACTAAAATACAATCAAGCAACATTGTAATCAAGCAACAACTAAAACACAATTAAGCAACATTGTATACGTAATCAAGCGGCTTTATCATTTTATCATGGGGGGAATTTTTATCACCAGATCCAATCCCTATATATATATATATATATATGTAAGATAACATATGTGCACAAATATATAATATATTTTATACATTCTGAAATACTTCCTAATATACAACATTAGCAGTACATGAAATTCTAAGAATATCATCATTACTTGCTAATATCTTGAGGCTGCTTCTAGTTGTAATTCTGGAAACAGGAACATATAATTGACCATGAGTAAAGACAAGTTTCTTCAATAAAATGCCAACACATGATAAGAATTGTCCTTGACTCTTGTTAATAGTCATGACATATAAACAATAAAAGGGAACTGTCTTCTCTGAAACTTGAATGACAAATGTATATCAGAAGGTGTGCGGGTCATTCTCGGAATAAAAACAATTTCCACTTGAAGTATTTTCAGTTAGTATCTTAGCTTCAATAACATGATTGTCAAGCCTAGTGATAATTAGATGGGTTTCGTTGCACAATCCAACATAATGATCTATATTTCTCAGTAGCATAATGGGAGTACCCACTTTAAGCGTCATCTTATGATTTGACAATTTTGTACATTTCAAGCCATTCAAATATCCAAGTGTGTGCAAATCAATCAACACATTCATCAGTCCATTAGATTTACATATACTGCCTGAACTTAAATAAACCCTACTGTCAGAGGTATTACAATCCATCATGTATTGATTCATCGAATCAATAATATCCATTGTTGGAGCCAAAATTGCTCTATCTTGCAAATATGATAGATCATTATTGCCAGATAATACATTAGGATACGTGCTTTTGACAATTGCCTCTACAGGGTCTCCAGAAAAGTTAAGGTAAATATCATAAGTATTTGGACATTTTCTTATCCATCATTATCACCATCTCCAATTGATGCAACCCACTTTGAGAATGTTTTTAATTCAGAGGCTTCAACTTCATAGCTTATATTTTGGAGTCGCATATATTTCGTCAACCTTAAAACTATCACATCTTTCCATAAATATGATGAATTGATAGTGGCATTGACAATGTCTTATCTTTTTCCCTTCGGTATAACAGACAATATTTGTCTAAAATCACCACTAAAGATCATTATTTTTCCACCAAATGGTAGCTTGCATGATGAACTATTCTTAAACCGCATCAGATCCTTCATGGTTCGACCAAGAGCTTCAAGACAATACTTGTGCATCATAGGAGCATCATCCCAAATAATAAGCTTGCAATTTATAATCAATTCAACTAATGGAGTTCCTTGTTTTATGTTGCAAGTTGAATTCTCATAAAGAGTCAGTGGAATGGAAATTTTCGAGTGAGCAGTTCTTCCACCAGGCAATAACAAAGATGCTATTTCGCTTGAAGCAACATTTAGAACTATGTGGCATTTACATTTTATTGCAGCAGATAAGGTCTTCCAAAGAAAAGGATTACCGGTACCACCATAACCACAGACAACGAATACAGCAGAACCATCAAATTTAGCTTTTTCCATAATTACATCGTACACATGACGTTATTCATCTGGTAGCTTTTCCAAGCAGTATGTATGTTTAGATGCTAATTCTTCACGATTATAGTTCATTTTATCCGTTATTAATCGATTCCCACTTCCAAAGAAATATTGTGAACTTGTATAGGGAATCTCACTGAAATCTTCAAGATTTTTTCCGGTCTTTTGCAATATTTTCTCATGTTCAACCAACGTAAGATACTTTATAGTGTGTGTGTGTGTAAGATAATATTTTCCACACAAATTTTGTTGGAAATCAAACTAATATGTTTAAATGTAAACAAATATTCACAACTTCATAAGTGATTCAAACTTTTTAAATCTTTCATCAACAAAAAAGAACATTAATAATTTCTCAAATATATTTTTCAAACATGAATTTTAATGGATTAGTTGTAAGCCGGATAAATGGGTCTTGTACTTTTTTGCTCTAAATTAAGGTGTGTGGTGTTGTTTTAATACCTTTTACACATGTGAAGAAAATTAATTCCACTTTACAATATATTCGAATCAAATTTATTTTAGTATAGGGCAATTATGTATATCTATCTCAAATTATGGTAATTTATAGAATTCTATCACATACTATTAAGTTTATGTAATTTTATCTTACATTATATTTATTAATGGAATTTCATCCCAATCCATTTGACATCATCAATGTAGCAGTCCACATCAACCTTTGATGTGGCGATTTTTTTTAAATTTTTTTTTTATTTTCTACATATTCTATTAGAAAAAGTTATAAAATTTAAAATTTTGTAAGCTAATTTTATAATTGAAGTTAATCATTAATTCTATTATATTTAAATTTTTTTAGAATTAAAAATATAATTGATGGGCACAATCCACTTTTGAATTGTAATTATCAAATTTATTATTCAATAACTAATATTAAGTTCTCATTATTTAATTTACATCTCCACTGCCATATCTGTTCCTTTATCTTCGCCGTGCCTTCCAGCATTTTTCTCATTATTTTTTACGTCTCTATCTACAAAATTTATGCATACTTTTATTCAACATTCCATCAAATTAATTTGTAGTTTTTTATAACAACAATTTTTTTGTTTTGTTGGTGTCGCCGCACACTACTACCACTTTCATTTATAGCTGTCCAGCGCAAGTCATTAGTATAAGTTTATGAAATAAGCTTTATCTACAAATAAGTATAGGAAATTAAAAGTCCTAAACATATTTTTTTAAAAGAATAACTTTAATATTAATATTTTAATTTTAATTAATAATCATTATTTAACTAAATGAAATTTTATTTGATATTAATTATTCGATAATAAAAAATTAGTATTAACTATTGAATATTAAATTTGATAGATGTATTTAAATTTAAGAATGCAACGTGTCGTCTTAAAAATCCAAAAAGAATTAAAAGATTTACATAAAATTTAAAATTAACGTAAAAAGTAAATTGTATAGCTTTTTTAATAAAAATATTTAGAAAATAAAAAATAAATATTTGCCACATCATATATCCATGTCAACTCAAAGGCTGATGTGGACTTCCAACATGACATTTTATAAATGATGTGGCATAAAATTGATGAAGTCAAATATTAGCATGAGATTTCATTAATAAAAATTGTGTATGATAGAATTCCATAAATTTAAAAGTATGGGATAGAATTCCATAAATTATCATAGTTTGGGATAGATATACATAATTACCCTTTAGTATATGATACTTGGACACTTGCTCATCAAACTTCTCTTTCTTCTCTCGTACATAATTACCCTTTATTACCCTTTAATATAAATAATGAAATAAGTGAAAAAGTAATATTCATAATAAATTGAACTAAAAAAGATAATTATTTATAGATGGGAAAAAGTCTCAAAAGATATCAATATCTCAATACTGTTTAAATCTGACTATATTTGAGGAATATTGTTATTAGGCTAAGAATAATTAAATTGATATGTGAATTAAAATAAATAAAATTTTATTATTAATTGAGATAAATAAGTTAGTGCGTTAATTTTAGTGTAAAAATTAACGAAAAGAACGCTGGAAAATAAAAAACCAAGCTAATTAGATTTTTACTAATATATAGATAGATTTAAATAATTTGTACATTATATAGAAAAAAATATGGACATATTATTGAAAATTTAAAAAGAAAGTGAAAAGATTTGGGAATATCTATTACAATATATTTATATAGGTATTTTAGTTATTTTATGGTTATTATATCAACTATATTTTAGTTATTTTACGGTATTTTACATATTTGTCCCCCGGTTTTGTTTTAATATATAATATAGATTTTAAATAGGTCAGATTTTTAAAAGATCATCATCGTTCTAATAGATCGGATTCTTATTGTTATCGTGCGCATGTAGAAATGAGCTTAAAAAATCGAATTTGCATACAGGTTAAGCCTTCCTTTAACAAATTAGATTATTAATAAATTGATACGATAAGAATTCAATCATACATGAATTGTTCACCCTTAAAATAGCACATTGATTGATTAAATTGATACATAACATTTTATAATAACGAGATATTCCTCTATTTACAATTATGGATTTTCAAAAAACTGGTTAATAAATAAATGAATGAAATTCATTTTAAAATGTTAAATTATATAATGAAAAAAATATGTTTGTTTGGGGTGGAGAGATTTGAATTGAAAAGTGAAGTGAAGTGGGTGGGGTAGGCGGCAGTGGACGTGGTCGTGGTCGTTCGTAGTCTGCCAAATTCGCCGCGTCATTACAGTACATTTTTTTGAATGGAAATCAAATCGTTACCCCAATTTCCTTTTCGTTTCTTTCTTTTAAATATTAAATTTTTAATTCCACACCTTTCGTGACTAATTTATCCGCTCGCCGTGTTGACGATTATACCCCTGGGTTACTTGTTTAATTCCATTGTTAGGTATATTAAACATTCATATTTTAATATTTTAACAATAATTTTACATGAACGAAACTATTTATAAGTTTTTACATCTTGATATAATAGAGACGATTTAAACTAGTTAGTGACGTTCGTTTTAAGATAGAAATACAAAACTATTGACTTCTTGAAATTAGTATATTTCTTACAATTTAATTATAGATTTTTTTTTTAATTAACTTTGTTAATCATAATAAAAAAATAATTCTGAGTGTACAATATTGTACAACTTTGTGCAAATGTTAACTTGTAAAGAATAATTGGCTGATTAAATTCAAATTTCAACACTGTGAATTAAGAAGACTATAAATACTTACACAAGATGAAAAAATAGAGATATATATCTTTTAATTCTCAAGCTTTTTTCCGTGCATCTTTAGCACGAGATTTCCGTTAGCCTTCCAAATGAGATCACGGAAGTCATTAAGCTATTTTTCAGTATACGCTCCAAAAGATTAGAGATTTGTAGGATCAGAACCATTGTGAGAACTTTTTCTAGAGAACTTAAAGCCACATTTCAGAAGATATCACAGTCATTTGAAGATCTGAAGTTGTGACACTTATTCAATTACCATGAACAATTGAGGTTGCAAATGGAAGAACTTAACATGTGGAGTATGTTAAAACTCTACTAACTGTCGTGACTAGAGTCAATTGAAGGCTCTCGTTGGAGAAGATTAACAATTGTAATCATATTTAACTACCGTATACAATAGAAAATAATTTTTTTAATTTTATTTTAAGAAAACAAAGAGTGGATGTAGGTACAATTGAACCATTATAAATTATTGAGTCATTTATTATTTTATTTAATTTTAGTTATTTATATTTCTCTCCACTAAGTTAATTGAGATTTGAAACTTCAATAACTGAAAATAAGTTGTTAGAGCATAACTGAATACACATTAATACTAACTCGACTTTAGGTTTTTCTAGTAGCGGAATTAGGACTCATCTAGTTACTCTATTTATTATTTTTGTGCCTACTTAATTTTTGGGAAGGTCTTGGGTTAGGAAGGCCTAAACGATTTAGGCGAGTTTTATCCATTAACCCAAGATTTAGGCGGGTTTTATCCATTAACCCAAGCTCAAACCCATATAATATACCCTATTTGGGATTAGGGATGGGAAAAAATACCGAAATATCGAAATACCGGACATATCGTATCGAAAAAATACCGAAGTTACCGAATTTTTGGTATACCATAATTTTTGGTAAGGTATCATACCGTACCGAAAATTTTAGGTACGGTAACGGTATGACAATCTTAATATTGAAGGTATACCAGCACATACCGTACCGAAAATATAATAATATTTTTTTTATTATTATTATTTTAAAAATAATAAATTAAAAATAAAATCATATAAATTAAGAATGAAATTATATCTTCTCTTTTCACCTAACAATATTATTGATATAAACATATTTCTAAAATAAATATCAACAGAAAAATCGTAAAAATCAAAATATATAAAAAAAAAATTGGTATATTAATGGTATATTGAAAAGTATATCAAAAATTTTTGGTATGTTAATCGTATATTGGAAGAATGATAAGAAAAATGGTATATAAATTATGTCATGTCAAAATCGAAGTAATAGTATATAAATTATCTCATACCGAAACCATACCGACTCATACCGAAATCATACCGAAAATTCAGTATACCGAACTAAGGTATACCGAAAACTTCGGTACGGTAACGGTATGAGTTTTCCTCATACCAAAAATTTCGGTAAGGTATAAGGTATGGAGAAAAATGTGCGGTATACCGTACCGAACCATCCCTATTTGGGATGGGTGAACCCATTTGGGTAGGATAAAACCCGCCTAAACCGTTTAGGCCTGCCTAACGCAAGTTTTTGCCATTTTTTGGGTAATTCTAAACACAGTTCCATTTATTTTTTAAAATAAAAATCATTAATATTATCATTTTATTGTTTTATAATCCTCAATTTAACATAGCCTTCATCTACAAGTCCAACTAAAACTGCTCAAATATGTATTTGAACCGCAAATATATAAACGAGGATAAACGAATCAGATTTACACAATAAATTTATGGTTTTCAAACAACAAAAAAACACAATTGAGGCATCATTATTGGAGTTTTCGTATTTCAATTAGTAATATTCTGCCATTAATCCATCGATCTGCAATAATATTTATAACTTTTTAATTTAATCAGATCATGATGGACAAATCGTAAAATTATATCACAATTCATTCTTTCAACTTCATCACTGTTCTTGGTCATCATATTGCGATAAAAAAATTTCATTTCTTTTAAAAATTTGCACAAATGTATTCAAAAGAGAAAAAAATATGCACAAATATTGGGATATTCCATAGCCCCAATAATCAATATATTATTTAAGAAATCAAAATAAAAAACAATTCCTTCTTTCATTCGCATAAAACCAAAATCATAATTCATATAATATATAGATTAACATCATAAAGATTGATAGAAAAACTATTTTCAATATTAAAAGTATTATGTTAACTTATTAAATTATGCAAAGCCTCATATTATGCACGGTCACACAGCCATTTTGACGCTGCATCTTTTCCAAGCGGTGGAGCCACCATATACCGACAAAACCAGTCTTCGTTTCCACAACTTAGTGCTGCCGGAAAAAGCTGAAGTGTTCAAGGCAATGAATTCGTACGTCTATAAAAAAAAATGAAGAAGATTAGTTTTTTTTTTTTTTTTTCTCTTTTGAATACATTTGTGCAAATTTATAAAAGAAATGAATTTTTTTTATCGCAATATGATGACCAAGAACAATGATGAAGTTGAATGAACGAATTGTGATATAATTTTACGATTCGTCCATCATGATCTGATTAAATTGAAAAGTTATAAATATTATTGCAGATCGATGGATTAATGGTAGAATATTACTAATTGAAATACGAAAACTCCAATAATGATGCTTTTTTAATCTTCATCAACAATTACTCAATTATATCTTTTTGTTGTTTGAAAATCATAAATTTATTGTGTAACTATGATTCGTTTATCTTCGTTTATATTTTTGCGGTTCAAATACATCTTTGAGCAGTTTTAGTTGGACTTGTAGATGGAGGCTATGTTAAATTGGGGGTTATAAAACAATAAAATGATAACATTAATGAATTTTATTTTAAAAAATAAATGGGGCTATAGTGAAAAATTTTGTGACTATGTTTAAAAAACACAATATATTTAAAAGGGAAAATATACAAATATATCCCAAACTTTGATTGAATTCCCAATTTTATCCCAAAGTTTTCAATATAACAATTTCAGTCTTAAACTTTGAATGAGTTCCCAATTTTATCCCAAACTTTTAAATATAACAATTTCGGCCTAAACTTTAAATGAGATCCCAATTTTCTTCCCACTGTTAATATCTAAACATCGAAAACCTTACGTGGACACACATATTTACATATCATACTATATTAATCTAAACTATATATTCTACTTTCAAATTAAGATAATTTTCTAAAATAATATCATTTTAGTGAACAATTTTTTTAAAAAAAAATAAGATCTAAGATAATAATTTAAATATATTTGTTTTTAATATTAAAACAACTAAAGACACAAAATCAAGTCATATCTTAATAATTTATCAGATATATTTATCTAAAGTTCTTTATATTTAATAAAAATTTCATGAGTTTTATGAAAATATATTACTCTAAAATTCCTTATTCTTAATAAATTCATGAATGCCATGGATTGACATGGAAGAGTAATATCCGTATATGATTTTTGTACATGAGATGTAATTATTTGTGTTCATGTAAGATTTTTGATGTTTTAATATTGAGAGGTGGGAAAAAATTCAAAGTTTAGGTTAAAATTGTTATATTTAGAAGTTTGGGATAAAATTGGGAATTCATTCAAAATTTAAGCCTGAAATTGCTATATTTAAAAGTTTGGGATAAAATTGGGAACTCATCCAAAGTTCGGGATAGATTTGCATATTTTCCCTATTTAAAAAGGGTAAAATAGTAATATTAATATTTTAAAATGTAAATGAGGCTGTGTTGAGTAAAATTGTGGTTGTGTTTAGAATTACCCATTTTAATTATATGCTTTATTAAAAAAACAATTTTAATTATATGCATTAATTAATATGTAAATGAGTATATTTTTGTACAGGGGCAATACAGTCAAATCGCATTGTGCTTTTATGAAAATTTCACCATATATAATAATTTATTCATTCATTAAAAAACGCGCAAAGCCCGCCACATATAAAAGCCATTTCTCAAACTGCCCATAAATCTTTTTATTTCTGCTCGGAGCCTCTTTTCCAGTGCGAGATCAATCAAAAGCCGAAGGCTCAAATTCGCGAGAGTTTCTCAGAAATAGTGCATCGGAGATGCGAAGCAGAGCACCGGTGGCGATCGGCGGCCGAGGAATGAATTTGTTGGCCAACAATTGGTTGCAGCGGTCCGGCAGCGGCGGCGAGTTCTCATGCCGGAGCACGGGAAGCGAGCATGATTTAGCGGTCATGGTGAGCGAATTTCTGGAGATTGGAAGCGCCGGATCTGAGTCGTGGTCCAGCAGCGACAGTGATTCCGGCCTATCGGACTTGGCTTACCTCGCCGACCGGATTTCGGTGAGTACTGTGTTTGTTGATTTTTTGAATGTGAATGCTTTGTACGGTCATATGTGTTCGCAAGGTTATTTGAGCTAAGTAACATACCACAGGTGTGTGCGATGATACTTTTGAATAATTGAATGTGAAAGCGGTTTAAGAAAATTTAGATGAATGTGGTAGAATCGGATAATTATTTATTTGAATTGGGGTTTGGAATTATTGTTTATGTGTTTCAAAGGGCTAGTTGATGCGAAATTGAACGTTCATGATGATTTCAATTGGAATTGCGCTTTAGTTTTGCAATACCTTTTCGAATCATACATATGAACTCTCTAGATGGAAGGAGTACAAATTATATCTTAGTGTTTTTTTCTTTCTTCATGGCTTTTATCTGTAAGCATGATTCACTCAAGATGTCAGATATTTGATAACAACAAAATGCCCCAAATCCTGGACTAGTTCATGTCTGTCTGATGAGATATAATATAACTGAAGTGTAACTATTCTATCAACAAGGACTCCTTGTAATTCTATGGTAGGATCTGAAATAGATTTAACAGAATTCACATATAGCAGTAATTTCTTGATCAAATTTCAACCATTCTCTAAACAGTTTGAATTCTTTCTTTCTAATTTGAATGTAATTTGGGTGTATTTGAAATTTATTCATTACAATCCGTCATCCACAGGGAACGTTGAGTGTTTTTCACATCCATGTATTCTATTGTAGGCAATCATTTTGAGTTGTTTTTGATAGCACACCGTATGGGCATGCGAGCAGTTCATAGGTTGAAGAGTACTCACACACACAATGTATACGGAGTGCTTAAATTTATGATTCGAAGCGCATGCTAAAGAAAAACTTATTTACGATATCTTTAAGTGCATGATGATAACCAGTTGTGCATAATTGTTTCCAAGTTCATCTGATAGGACATATAAGTTTCTCAAAATTGTATTTAGCACCTACATCCCCATAGATGGTGGGGATTGATTTCTAGTTGCATGTTTTTTTTAGTAGTATCTTGAAACTGACTTTTGTTAAAATCTGTTCTGCAAGTAGCCATTTTAACTAATATCCGTATTTGCAGTTCCATAATCACTCGGGTGACCAGTATGAAAGCGACTTGATAATGGTAGTAAAATCCTTAATTCTCTCAATATCTGAAACTTACCGAGTTGAGAAGCCAGATTCATGCGATGCGAGCTGCATCCTTTACTCTCTGGTGAATCTTCTACAGTCTTCTGGTTATGATGCAGCAGTATGTGCGACCAAATGGCATGGTGTTGGGAAACTTCCTGGAGGTATATCAGCTGAGTTAGCTTCAAATATGTGCACAAAACTGTAATGAAATATGCAATACTAAATCCAGCATAGGAAACATACATTCCATAATTATTTTTTCAAAAGTTCATTTTTAGGAAAGGAATTTAGACAAAATGTTGCTGATTTCCAGGTGAACATGAATTCATAGATGTGATAGCTGATGATAATGGTGGAGGAAGTCCAGAAAGATACATAATTGATATAGACTTCCGAAGTCACTTCCAGATAGCAAGAGCTGTGAAGCCATACAGTGTGGTTTTGAGTTCTATACCGGCAATCTATATAGGCACAGTGGCAAAGCTGAAGCAGCTTCTTCAAATTATGGTCGAAGCTGCTAGGAACTCTCTCGAGCAAAACTGTATGCCACTTCCTCCATGGAGGTCCTTGCCTTACTTGGAGGCGAAATGGGAATCGCCCTGTGTAAGAATAGTTACTCCTCGAGCAGACACCTCGTCTTCGGCTAGCCATCACTGCATTGATCTACTACAGCGACTGAAGTCCTTTGTTCGTTCTGATCTAATGACCACAAGGAGTATCGATACTTAGGAATGGAGTCACCAATATGGAGTATTCTTTTTCTTACATTTTTTTTTTCCGGCAGCTTTCTTTTTGAGAGAGGTTTAATATCAGATATGTAGCCTGTAGGAAGTTATAACAAAGAAGAGTCTTATTCAAGTGCAGTCTGTGTCCCAAAATGTATAATTACAATTTGGGGGAATATAAGTTGTATCCCACAATTATACCATGTAACTTTGAGATAGAGTTTCTCCTAATTATTAGTAATTTGATTTTTTATTTGAGAATAGAAATATATTTTTATACATAAATATGCGGTTGTGCTTAACTCATTTGAATTGTGCCGATATCGTGTTGTATTGTATCAACACAACAGTGATCCAACATAAGTTAAATAGTTGGATTTATTATCTTGATTGCAAAAATACACGTAACTTTAATATTTTCTTCACAAAAACAATTTGATAATCTCTAAGACTAAAGCTTTTCCATCCTTGATCTAGTTTCTTGTTTATGGTGTAAACATAAATTTCATATAATTGAGGAGTGTTATATGCCAATTATCCAAAATAAAATGCAGTATATAATAACCAAGGCAAATGAAGAATTTTATTTCATGAAAGAATACAATGTTTACAAAGCAACATTTCTTCAAGTAGATGAAAATGAGGTTGAAATAAAACCAACCAACCATTAAGGCATTTCCTCAGCAATATATGTACAGAAAATAAGTGGGCTTCTATACTCTGTTTAACGCAGTTTTTCTATTCAATAATTTCTGTGATCCTCCAAGGATGTATGAGCGAGCATTATGTTAGTTCCTAAAAGAATACAACCAAAAATCTACTGTTCTGAACCATCTTGGTTTAGTTCAGCAAACCTCGTTGCCACCCTTGCTGACAGCCTCAAGAATTTTTCAGTGCATCTCCGAACACAAATCTCTTCTTGCTTACCTAATGTTTTACGGTAGAAGGTAGTCACGCAGTCATTGAAGCATCGTTGTGAAAGTTTGTTATACATACTCAGGCTGGAGAGGTAGGGAAAGAAAAAACTACATTAGCTGAAAGCTCCAATAAACATTGCAGCAACACAATTCAAATCATCAAAATTCAGATACGAAAGAAGAGGAAAACATGCATCATCAAAGTTGGAGAAATGAAAATCACATTTCTTATAGGTTTTAATATATTGGTAAAAGTTAGCTACTTAATGGGGCTGCATCCAAGGCAACTCTCTTAATTTCAAGAACCACAAGCTATGGCATTTCCACAGAGGATCCTAATGTCGTCCCCTGCGTGTTCATATGCAGCATAACGCTGCATCTATTTTGCAGGGCACTGGTTTAATCTTGTTCCTCTCTGTCCAAATGCAACATTGGCATTGCACTGGCTTTGATGGGAACGACATTTCTAATTATTTTTAGAGCTCAAAGCAGATGAAGGAGGCCTACAATTGTTGTCAACTAACAATTTATTGCCACAAATGCTTGAAAACAACTAATTATCATCACAGGCAAAAACACAAGTGAGATTGTGAACCCAACCAAATGAAACAGTGGTAAATCCATAGCAAGATCATATATATCAGCAAATACAAAAGACTGACAAAATATGCTAATTAAACATTAGGCTTAGGCATTTCAATTCCATAACTGCAAGCAATATATAGTACAAAGCTGATACTGCAAAACAAAAGAAACCATCATGTAGGAAATCAGAAGACCAAAAAACAATCTAAATCCAAACTTCAAATGGCGATAAATCAAATTAAGATTCAACAAAAATGTTATTCCCTTAACGTCCAGATGCACCATAGACACGAAATGCACTGGTATTAAGGAGAATATTTGATTTTGCTTCATGTACAAAGTTGCATAAGTTCATAGCCAATCATGCAACCTAAAAAATCAGAAGCTATCAAAGGAAAATTCAAGCAACCAAGCACAGAGACGCTCACACAAATATGGAAAAAACATCAACATTCGTGCTCCATTAAACGACAAGCTAGCTCATCTCAATTTACTACCGAATCGCCCAAAAAGTCTAGCGCAAAAAGAAGTCAATCTACAAAACTAAACGAATACAAATTCTAACAAGATTGCTTTCATAGTTTGGAATTCGTAAATATATGTACACCTGTCGCGCGTTTGCATCTGGTCGATTGCCGAAGAAATACGGGCTTGATCCGATTCAGTGAGGGATGAGAGATCCGCTGCAAGCGAATTCTTATCCATGAGTTTGTATGGATCTGGGACCTAATTCTTACTGCATTGGTGTGCCCTCGTTTATATATGTACCACAAGATTTGGAAGAAGAAATTAGGGTTTAGGTTTGAAGGGTTTAATAAAGAAGGCGCCGCCACAATGGCTAAAAGGGTAAATAATTGTCGGAGATTAATTCTTTCGTGTCTAGGGATGGGGAAAAATACCGAAATATCAAAATACCGGACGTATCGTATCGAAAAAATACCGAAATTATCCAAATTTTTGTATACCGTCATTTTCGGTAAGGTATCATACCGTACCGAAGATTTTCGGTACGGTAACGGTATGACAATCCTGATATTGAAGGTATACCGGTACATACCGTACCGAAAATATAATAATATTTTTATTTTTATTATTATTTTAAAATAATAAATTAAAAATAAAATCATATCTTCTCTTTTCACCTAACAATATTATTAATATAAACATATTTCTTAATTAAATATCAACAGAAAAAATTATAAAAATCAAAATATATCAAAAAGATTTTGTATGTTAACGGTATATTGAAATAATGATAAGATAAATGGTATATAAATTATGTCATGCCAAAATCATATTGAAATCATTTCAAGAATTCTTTTTGCCGAAGTAATAGTATATAAATTATCTCATACCGAAACTATACCGATTTATACCAAAATTATACCAAAAATTCGGTATACCGAAAACTACGGTACGGTAACGGTATGAGTTTTCCTCATACCGTAAATTTCGGTAAGGTATAAGGTATGGAGAAAAATGCCTGGTATACCGTACCGAACCATCCCTATTCGTGTCCAAGGCCTTTGCTTTGGAGCATTTAATCGTCTCTTTAATAAACGAGACTAGTACACTGGAGAGCCATGGAGATAAGAGAAATAAATAAGGAATTAATAATTGATTCTTCAGTCTCCAAACAATTGTTTTTTTTTTTGAATTATTCCAAACAATTATCTTATTTTCTTAAAATAAAAATAATTAAAGGTTAATTAACTTAATTAAACATGATTAATTAATTTATTTCTTCGTCACTTTCCCTCGAAGCTGTATGCGCCGCTCTCTCCACTCTGATTCTCCCTTTCCCTCGAAACCCTATTTCTTCGTCCCTTTCGCCGATCTAAAGCGTCGTCTGCACCGCCCTAGTTTCTCACCCTCCGTCGTGCGCATCTCTCTCCACTCTGGTTCTCCCTACCTCTCGAAACCCTATTTCTTCGTCCCTTTCGCCGATCTAAAGCTTCATTTGCCGCCCTCCTTTCCCCGCAATGATGAAACCCTCACCTCCATCTACAGATACTTTGTCGTCGGCCCTCACATTGTCGTCCTCTGTCACTGTTGCAGGTGACGACGTCGTGTTGGGAGAAGATATATGGTCGACCGATGAAGGCTTGAGCCTTTCCTCTCTTATCCCTGTTTGTACCGCCGATTTGTACCTCACGTGGCCATCTTTCCCAAATTCTGTCAATGTCGTCGGTACGGAGGACGTATTGGGGGCCAACAACACAATTCCCGACTCACAGGGTGAGGGCTTCTATGGTGATGGTGCTATGAGCGGCCCATTCACAATGGAGGATGCATGGCTGGCAATTGAAGCTGAGGAGGCACGATGTCCACTAGCGGTGAAGATGGAGGTCCTTCGAGCTTTCTAGAAATGCCAATTTCCTACTATCGGGTGATATCTTACCATTATTTCTCATTAATGGGTTATTTGCATCCGTTGGCTAGTGTTAATCGCTCAGCCATGTCTGTTTTTTATGGTTCTGTTGGTTCTGCTGAACTTGTGCCTCTGTTGGATTTATTGGTTTTGCTGAAAGTCTATTTTTGATGTGAATTTCTATGACTGTGCTATGCAATTGTGCCTCTATTGGTTCTGCTGAAATTTTTTATGGTTACTGTTAGGAATATTGTACCCCATGGTCTTAAATCATTTTGTTATAGTTTTGGTGCATCAAAGCTAGCATATCTAGTTTATAGCAACTTAGAATCGTGTCAAAATTGTAAAAGTCCTATATAGGATAATCATATTAGAGTTGTAATAGAGCTAGAAGAAATCGCTGAAGTTTGTTAAAGGAGTCAACAAAGTTCGAAGAAGAATGCTAGAAGACTCAAAGCATACGAGAAGAGATTGTTGAAGTAGTCAGCAAATATAAAGATTGCTAAGGCGACTAGCGAACAATGGAGTATCTAAAGGCTAAAGCTGGAAATGCTCAGCAGATATATCAAGATTGCTGAAGGATTGAAGCAAGCGGATTGCTGAATCTCAGGAAGTGAATAGCAACCCAGCAAACGCCCAATATCAATCAACAATCAGAATAAAGTCATTAAAAAGGAGGATTGTTATTTCAGAGTTTAAGGAATCTCATGGAATCAAAAGACATAATTATCAACAGACAAAAAGAAGATTTACAGAATTAAACTCAAAGATCCGTTCTGACAAAATCGGCTAATGAAGGAAAATTGCCAATCAGACGCGGAGGAGATCTGAAGAGTCTCTGCGCTCCTCAGAAAAGGGAGAATGTAGATTGGCAAGCAGACATTTAGTGTCTAACGGACAAGAGTCAAATGAGATGTTTGAATCTTCGTCTATAAATAGGAAATTTCACAGAAGTACACAGAGTTTGGCAAATTCAAATACTCATAAGCTTACACGAGATCTCTCATACTTACTATCAAATTCAAAATCCGATCATAAACTAATCGAGGCTTTGCAAAAGTTCCCGAGTTTATCTAGAGACCTTTGAAGTTTGCTTTTAAGGTTATTTTTGTGATTCTTTCTATCCTAGAAAGAATCTAGCAATCATCTTGATCTGCAAGGCTGATTATTATGGGCTACTGCTGCAAGAGAAGGAAGTTTCCGAGAAGAACTATAAAACTCTAAGTTAGACATCTAAGGAGAAGGGAGGTGTGTCCTCACTCTAAGAAGTATCGAGTAGAAGATTGACGACTGAGGTGCTTGAAGGTGCGCGGTGATCAGACGAAGGAGTTGTTCACAATTAGAGATCAAGTCTGACTTTTGCAATCAATCTTAGTTAATTTCCAGTCAAATGGACTGAAGAGTGGACGTTGAACAGTTGTTCGAACCACTATAAACTTGATGTCCTTTTACTGCTTACTGTCTTATTACTTTTCGTTTGCTTAGAAACACAACACATCAAGTGTTGTCGTTTAACTTGAAGTGAATCTAAGAAATATTAGATCTTATACACATTTCATAAACACTTTATGAATCGTAACCTCAGCAAGTTAAGTGCAAGACCTATTTAAATTTTCGCTGCAACTATAAACACTGTAATTGGGGACCAACAAGTGGTATCAGAGTGGTTTGTTTTTACAGACTAGCTGCTTCTAAGTCGCTTAGGACCATATCCATTTTCCTTGCATATCTATTGTGTCTAGCTTAGGTTGGAAGAAATGGCAAACAACGTAAAGTTGGGAAATTTCTCTCCAGAAACATACAACACCTGGAAAAAGAGGTAGCGGATCACCTTGAAGAATATTCATCCTGAGACGACGCACGTGATTGAAGTGGGACCCATCAAAATCTAGAAGGTGAATGTTCGATTTGGTGACAAAATTAATGGACTAGAAATAGTGGACAAGCCATACGAGGAAAGGACCCCAGAAGACCGGATCCGCGCTCAACTGAATTTCGTGGCTATGGAGTTAATATTAAATTCTCTATCAGAACCTTTGGTGAACGAAGCCCTGGATTACAAAAATGTCAAAGAAACGTGGGACTTTCTTGGCACCATGAGTCAAGAGACAGCTCAGATGAAGCGTAACAAGCTCCAACAGTGTGTGGATAAATATGAGTCGTTCCAGATGCGTCCAGGAGAAACAATACAGGAACTGGAAGTTATATTTAACTCTATTATAGCTGAGTTAAAGGAGTTGGGAAGAACGTGCGAGCTTCCCGACATGAACTCAAAGGTATTATCAAAGATGCCAAAAGATGATTGGTTTGTCAAAGTGACGAGCCTCAAGGAGAAAGATCTTTCGAGCATGACTATGAAAGAGTTATTCGCACAACTTCAGGCACATGAATGGGATGTCATGCAGATTAACAAAAATGAAGCTGTAAGGGCTGCAATATCTATTAAAAATCATGTCGAGGATGCAACATATTTTGTAAAGAGAGACGTACAGAAGTGGAAAACCAATAAGCCATTCCACTCATATCGTCCAGCTCAGCCAAGCCCAGCAAAGGAGGCCACATCAGCAAGTGGATCTCAATCAAAAGAAACTGAAGGTTCCATCAGTGAGCTGGAGGAACAAATGAGAAGACTGCAAAAGCTATTGTTGAAGGCTAAAGGCAAGAAAGAGGAACCACAACAAAGTCAGCCAGCAGAGAACTGGACAACCAAGAAGACGCCAAGGACGTTCTATGAGTGCAACTCCCCTCACCATCTAAAGTTCGAGTGCCCTCGAATAGATCTAGAAGAAAAGGAGTGGCTAAGAAAGATTTTCGTGAAGCGCGCATCGAAGGCCGTTGCCAAAGCTCTGCTAACTAGAAAAGAGATACCAGACATTCCAGATCTTGATGATGAAAGCTATTCCTCAGAAGATGTCCTTATGGTATTCATGGCCAACATTAATGAAGATGATGATGCTAATGAAGAGCAGATAGCAGAATCAACTCTAGCAGTTATGAGCAATCAGGTAGCAAACCCTACTATGTCTGCTACTTCAACAAATTTGCATGATACTGCTGAGTCATGTTTTTTTTTACTCAGGAGATGTAACTGTGGAACTTCATTTAGAAAAAAATTCAAAATTTCATGCTTTAAAAGATGTTTTAGTAAATGAAAATTCCTCGCTAAAATCTCAGCTTTCTATTTTGACCAGTGAGATTGAAAAATCTAGGTCAGCAGATGAGGAACTTTTAAAACTGAAAGGTGAATCTCCACACTCAGTGAAATTTTTAAAAATTTAAAAGAGGAGAATGAAGTTTTAAAGAGTAAAAACTCCGTGCACAAACCTTATCAATGCAGATTTTATAAAAGCACGAGAGATCTAAATGAGATTCTGTATGCTTAAAGGAGCACAAATGATTTTGTTGGAATCAGTTTTCAAGAAGGTGAATCGAGCAATGCTGATCCCCAGAAATCAATAAAATAATTTTTGTTCCAGCAACTGGAAAAGTTCAACAGAATGCTAGGAAAGACAAAGGGGATAATACTAAATCAGCGAACGTTACTCAGCAGGAATGTTAGCAGGTCAAGAATTCCCTGCTGACCGATCAACAAAGACTAAAAAGAGTATCTGTTGAGAGGAAGTCAGCAAAGTCTATGTATGTAACCCAACATACTGTTCCATCTGCTAGGAAGGTTCATACACAACCTAGCAAGGCTAAGCAATCTGTTGAGATTGCAAGTAAGCCAACATACACTCCAAGTAAGAGAAACACTTACTTGAGACCAGAGTCTAAACCAACTCGTTTTCAAAATACTGTGAAGGCTCAACACACCACTACACATTCCCATGCCGATTCATTGCATTACTTCAATAGGAAGGGATAGGGGTGGGAAAAAATACCAAAATATCGATATACCGTGCATATCGTATTGAAAAAATATCGAAAACAACAAAATCTTGATATACAGTTATTAACGGTACGATATCATACCATACCGAAAATTAACGGTACGGTAACGGTATGAGAATCTTGATATTGGGGTATACCGTACTGAAAATATAATAATAATTTATTTTATATTTTAGATAAATATTAATAGTAGTATTAAATTATGAATGAAAATATTTTATATGAGTTATAAACTTATAACTAATTAAAAATTACAGCTTTTAAATAAATATTTTTGGTATGGTATGGTATGGTACGGTTCGGTACGGTACAATATATCATAAAATTTTGGTTCAGTATGATTCGGTATACTGTTAAGTTTTGGTACGATACGGTATACCAAAATATCGGTACAGTAACGATTTTCATTTTATATCATACCAAAATCTTGGTATATCGAATTTTGGTATACCGAAAGTTTCGGTACGGTATTGGTATGAAAACTTTTATACCATTAATTTCGGTACGGTACAAAATCTTCGGTATGTTGTACCGACCTACCCCGAGGAAGGGAAAGGTTGTAAAACGTGATGACAAAAAGACTGTCAAGATCACGAAAGTCTGGATTCCAAAGGGACTAATCCAGAGAACTAATCTTGCAGGACCCACTGTTGATCTAGTACCTAAAAATTAATTTCTTATTTTGCAGGAACAGGGTCCAGCAAGAAGAACCTCGAAGAAATTAAAAGAATGGATCCCAAACAATGGATGCTCAGGACACATGACATTAGACAAAGATATTTTTACAGATTTTTAGAGAGTTAGAGGACCTCAATCTCCTTCGGTGATAATTCCAAAGTAAGAGTGATCGGAAGAGGGTGCATTGAGCATAATGGAATGCACATTTTCAATGTGGCCCTCGTCGACAGTCTGAAGCACAACCTACTGAGCATCAGTCAGCTAAGTGAAAATGGGTACATTGTTTTTTTTTTTATATAGGATGCGAGATTGCTGACAAGACCACCAGAGAAGTAAAGCTTCGAGGAATCAGAAAAGGAGGACTCTATGTGGTCGAGTGGCAAAGTGGATAGCAAGCTTCATGCATCATCGCATTCAACAAAGAAGAGACCAACTGACTATGGCATAAAAGGCTAACACATTTGAACTTCAAGACTAGCAATTATATATCCAGGAACAACATTGTCGAAGGATTGCCCAAAGAGACCTTCAAGAGGGAAGGAGTGTGCAAAGCTTGCCAGCAAGGGAAGAAAACCAAGGCATCCTTCAGATCAAATCCAAAAAATGCCACCTCAGAAAGAACCCTTGAGCTACTGCACATGGATTTATTTGGCTCTGTGACTACACCCACTGTAGGTAACAAAAATTACTCATTAGTTGTTGATGATTATTCCAGGTACACGTGGGTAAGACTACTCAAGAGCAAGGATGAGGTCAAGATAATCCTACCGGAGCTGATAATTTGAGTGCAAAATGACTAAGAGGTCACGGTGAAAAGGATAAGATCAGACAATGGTACTTAATTATGTAACAGTTCTCTAATGGACTTATGGCACCAACACTGGGATAGGACTTGGAAGGTCCACTACGAGAACACATCAACAAAATGGCTTTGCAGAACGGAGGAACAGAACCATGAAGGAGGCCACGCGAACGATGCTTGCTGATACAAATCTTGGTCAGAGATATTGGGGAGAAGCCATTATGACTGCATGATATACGCAGAACCAAAGTGGTTTGAATGCCAGGTCCAATAAGACTCCCTACGAAATATATCATGGTCGTAAGCCTTCCTTAGCTCATCTTCGTGCTTTCGGTTCACCATGTTATATCCAAAACAATGGGAAGTAAAAGTTAAGTACTTTCTCTCCCAAAGCTGATGAAGGGGTGTTCCTAGGATATTGGCATCCTTCGCACAAGGGTTATAGAGTACTTAACAAGACCACCAATCTTGTGGAAATAACATGCAATGTTATTTTTGATGAAGCTATGTTAGTGCGCAGGACTATGAGAGATATAGAAGATATGATTCAGAAGACCAATAATGTCAATGGACAATCGAGGTCGAATACTTCTGATGTTGAACCGATTGTTCTAACTAGGTTCATGAGTGAATCTATATCTACGCTGGAGACCTCGGTTGGTCAGCAAACAGCCAAGAGGGCCGGTGATGCAACTGGCAATGTTGAGGCCTCACTAAATACTCTCAAGGAGATCACAAGTCAAGGGGGAACTCAAGAAGAAGAGACCATTCAACAAAATGAAGATGTTGATGAGAATCCCCGAAATGGCGAGAGGATTGTTGAAGATAACTCTACTGAAAATTATCAGGAGCCGACTGCTGATAGAAGACTTATCATCGCTCCAACAGATGCAAACCCAGCAGATGGATCATCAGCAAACAACCATGCAGCAGATGGTAACCCAGCGAGTATTGTTGAAAATTTTAATAACCTACAACTTGTTGATGTTCCTATTTCAGGAAGCCAAATTGGAGTACGCAACAGTCAAATAATCCCAGTTACAGAGTCACAAAGACCAAAGTGGCTGCTGAGAGATCATCATTCAGAAGGAATATTAGGAGATCTTATCGATCCAATTTGTACCAGACACAATGCTATGCTAGCTTGCTACATATCCCAAGAAGAGCCAACCAAAGTTTGATGATGCTTTTAAATCCACTGATTGGATACACGCGATGCAAGAAGAATTATCAGAATTCACACGAAATCATTTGTGGGATCTCGTGGATCGACCAACACATCAATCAGTGATAGACACAAAATGGGTGTTAAAAACAAGCGTGATGAGAATGGACTTGCAGTGCGCAACAAAACAAGGCTTGCAGCCAAAGGATACGCACAGTGTGAAGGAATCGACTTCGACGAAACATTTGCTCCAGTAGCTCGACTAGAAGCAATCAGTTTATTCCTTGCATATGCTGCTCACCATGGTTTTACTGTGTTTCAGATGGACGTCAAGAGTGCGTTCCTGAATAGTGAATTGAAGGAGAAAGTCTACGTGGAGCAACCTCCTGGCTTTAAGCGAGGTAACAAGGTGTACAGGTTGAGAAAAACTCTATATGGCTTGAAACAAGCTCCTAGAGCTTGGTGTGAGATGCTGTCACAATTTCTACTGGACAATGGATTCAGGAAGGAGAAGATCGACCGGTCACTCTTCTTGATAAAGGATGCTGAAGATATTCTACTTGGTTAAATATATGTGGACGACATTATATTTGGCTCTAAGAATCTAACCCTTCGTGAAAAGTCTGTTAGCTTATGCAGAATAATTTTCAAATGACCATGATGGGGAAGATGTCATACTACTTTGGCCTACAAGTTCAATGGGATTTTCATTCATCAAAAGAAATATACAAAGGATCTCATCAGCAAATACTGTCAAGAGAAGACAAAGACTCTACGGATTCCCATGAGCACATCATGCCAAATTTCATTGGATGAAGAAGGTGAATCTGTTGACCCAACAACATATCGAGGTATTATTGGTTCATTGTGATGGGTTTTGTATACTGAAAGCATTTATTATAATGAGTATACGACGGTTTATTTCTCCTATCTGTTAAACAATCTTACATGTATGTAACAATGGTATCCTCTTGTCTCACCGATAGGGACGATCATACGGCGTGTTGTAGATCGCAGAAGACAGTATGACCACTTGACCTAGTGAGATATAAACCCAATCACAGTCGAGACAGCGTATGAGGATACGTCTGTCCGGATGGCTGCGACATTGTCGGAATAAGTAGTCTGTCTTGGTTACTTGACATGCTGGTACGCAGGGGTGGCGTATTAATGGACCGCAGTGAGATGTATTCGACTGTCTGACATCAGCAAATACAAGATCTCGATATTGATTGAGTCCAAACCCTAACGAGGGTTCAGGGGTTTGCACGGGTTGACTGTTGCTTTGACTTGCCATGGTGGAGAGCTTAAGTAACGTGCTCATATATCTGCATCTTAGGTAACAACAGCTCGTGTAGTACCGCCTGAGACTGGGTTTAGGTAACCATATCCGAGTAATAGGATAGGAACATTCCCTGAGGAGCTCAATAACATTCATCGTGCCAAAGTCCTGCAGGCTGATTAAGTTCAGGCACGAGTGATAAGGAGCTCAATAACATTCATCGTCCCAATTAAATATGCTGAATGGAGCCCAGTAGCCCATTAGGGATAAAACCCTAGGTCTATAAATATACCCCTCTCTCTCTGAAACCCTAGCCACCTTTCATAACAATCAAATCAGTTGAAACCCTAGGGAGAGAGAGAGTTGGGCGACGCCAACTGTAGAGGGAGGAGAAGAGTTTTTCACCTCTGGCCTACATCACAGATCTGTGGAATCCTCACCAGTAGCAGATCTGAACAGCATTGGGATACAGATCTGAAGATCTGATCTGGAGAACCAATTTCCTTCTTTTCTCTTTTATTTTCTATTTTAATCTAGAAATTAGATATCTAATTTTTGTTTTCGCAGATTAAATCGAATCGCGTGGTTGAATTGGAATTGGATATTTAAACGCGAAAGATCGGATCAGACTCTATGGAATAATGGTAATTCCTCAATCCACAATTCTGAGAATTAAATTCATAGGAGCATGCTAGGTTTTATTGTGAATTTAACTGTGTGCAATATCCATAAATCGGTCCGGTTCAATTGGTTTTGTGATTCGGTTCACTGGAAAACCCTACACATTGTTGTATCTAACGGCCAACAGGCCAGATATTTTGTATATTGTATGCGTGTGTGCTAGGTATCAAACAAATCCAAAGAAATCACACATTGAGTGCACATGAAGGATTGTCAAATACTTGAAAGGGATAGAGTTATTCGGAATTTAGTATCCAGAGCAAATGATCTCACACTCATTGGATATTTAGACTCAGACTATGGAGGATGCCGAATTGATAAAAAAAAGTACGATTGGAACATGCCAATTCCTTGGACACAAGCTGATCAGCTGGTTCAGCAAAAAGCAACACTCAGTAGCAACGTCCACAACGAAAGCTAAATATGCGGCTGCTGCGAGCTGTTGTACCCAGGTGTTTTGGATCAAGCAACAACTTCAAGATTATGAAGTAAGCACCAGATGAGTCCTAATATATTGCGACAACAACAGCACAATGTGCATCACAAAGAATCCAGTGCAGTCCCTTCGCTCGGGGTGTAGTGGTTAAAACACCTTACCTGTGACTGAGAGGTCACAGGTTCGATCTCCCAAGGGGACATCTGGGTGTGTGAGTTTAAGATTAATGTACACTTATTCAAAAAAAAAAAAGAATACAGTGCACCATTCAAGGACGAAGCACATTGATATCATACACCACTTCATCTGAGATCACGTGGAAAAGAAGGACATTTTAGTGGATTACATTTAGACTGATGACCAACTTGCTGATATATTCACCAAACCTCTAGCAGAAAGCATATTCAAGGAGCTTTGCCTCAAGCTCGGCTTATTAGAATTGGATGAGGTTGTGGAAGAATGAGTCCAAGCTCTCATTCTGTTCTTGGATTTCTGGAGTTGATATGGATTAAAGTGTGTCCAAGGTTACATTTTCCAGCTAATTGCTGAGAAGATCTCTAGTCAGTTTTTTTAGTCCAAGCTCTCAGCAGATTTGACATCGGTCGCTGAAATTCTACCTTTCAACAAACTCCTTAGTGATTGCTGAGTATAAGCTCTCAACAAATTTTCAAAGGATGCTGGATCAACCTTTAGCAGATATCATCCAACAAAGAGGAGCCAATTCCAAAAAGGGCGGAATTTTTCAACCGCTAAAACAGTTTAAGCTACATTAATGGTGAGAATTAATGTGTGCTCGTTCAAAATTCGTTATCATTTCCGAAGATTTTGTTCAAATCTCGAGACCTTTCAAATCTGGGTATGGTATCACGAAAGGCCACGTGGAAAGTATTTTCCAAACCATCAGTTCCTAAGACAAACAATTTGATTGATCGAAGAACAATCAAGGCAGCTATGTCTATTTAAAGGAGGTCTTTTGTTTGGAAAAAAGTATGCAACCTTCCGAATATACTCTCTTTATGCCTTTTTAATCCCCTCGTCTAAGGATTAAATCATGTTACTCAAGAAAAAAAGATGTCATCCTTTACTGTCTCACCAAAATTTTGACAAGATGGGTTCGAGCAACGTGACTTGGAAGTCTCTAAATTGGGAGAAAGGGTCGTAATCTTTACCAAAAACATTTCTAAGAACATTCTCTCAATTTTTGGTTCTCCTCTGATAATGGGTTTTCTCATATTAGAACCGAAATGAGACATGAGGTTCATTCCGTCAGGCCATGACAACTTCATCTTTGGTGATATGTAAGCATGTCAGGTGGGTTTGGGGATGAATTTTCCTTAGTCAGATGGTTTGGGAAACTCCTTTGGGTGCCCGTGGAACTGTGCATCCAAAGGAACCCTAGACTACTTCTTCCTCACCTCTTCTTCAAGGGTTTCAAAAGTCAGCAATGGAGAAGAACAGAGGTGATGGAGGAAAGGCTTGCAGGTGGTGCAAATGTTACTCATGTACATTTGTATATCATCCGGAGCTAAATAAGCATGCATCTAGGCATGCAGGCTTGCAAGTGGTGTAGATGTTACTCATCCTACATTTGTATGACACCTGAAGCTGGTGAAAGAGTGCGGACAAGAGCACCGGTCTGAGCAGATGGTGAGATATGCTAGACTCGAACTTTGATAAGCTCATATTTGTACTCACTTATCCATCTTTTTCTCATATGTTTTAGTGTTATTAAGATTAGTTATTAGTTGTTTTCGTGCATGAGTGTATTGTAGAGGATGTTATGATTGTTATGCTAAGTTTTGTAGGTTTTTTAGGCTAAAAGTGACCAAAAGATTAAAAGAGCCGAGTTTGATAGAGTTGCTGCTTTGATTGACACACGGGAAGTCGACCGAGTTGGAAAATGTGCCAAAACCCTGAAGCATGACCTCTGTGTCGACCGACAGGGAGGATGTCAACCAACACAGAGGTCGGATGTCGATCGAGAAGCAAAGCAAAAAAGGGGCTCGACATTTGTGTTGCATGTCGATCGACACGTATCGTGTCAATCGACACGAAGGATGAACAAGGGTGAATCGAAATAGAAGCCAAAGAAGACTCGACACAGAAGTCGAGAAGGAGAATTTTTTCCAGTTTGATTATTTTTGCTATTTTAGCCCAATACCCTTTTTGAGATATATTTACTCCTTTATATATATCATTCATCTAGGGCACGAAATTTATCCATTCCATTACTTAGAATTTCGTAACATTAGAGTTTTTGAAGACCTTTCAAGGTTCCTATTGTTCTTGTAAGGTAATTTATGTCTTTTAATAAATTATTTGCTTTGTTTCTAAGCATGATTCGTGGCTATAAACCCTAACAGGTTCTAGGGCTTTTGATAATATTTTATGATGCATGTTTAATGATTCAACTCGTAAAACATGGTTTAATTTTTTGAACTTAATTAATCGAATCTAGATTTAAAGAAGGACCGAGAGATAAATTTGAATCTAGGTTTGTAGTTATCAATTGAAGGACCGAGAGTTGAAAATTGGTAATAGGAAGAGGAAATAAATTGCAATTGTTTTCTGTCTCAAAAGGAAAAATTAATTGTAGGATTTAAATCTGATAATTATTGAGATTGGCTAATATTGTGTTATGAGACAGAGAGGAGATAGTCACATATTAGTAATCTAGGGTTTAATTGCCAAGCACAGAATTTTACTCATTTGAATCTGATTTCTGCATTGTCATCTTTAAATTCCAAAACCAAAACCCTTTTCTGATTTGCTCAAACAACTGTGGTTTGAAAACTATGGTTAGTACATAGGATAGTCTCGTTATACAGTCTCTATGGGTTTGACAACCTAAGGGTTTTATAAATTTATTTGCATCACTATTCTATAATTAATCTGTTCAAAATAGCAGTGATCAGACTTCCTTTCCAACTATATGCTGGATTGTCCACAGGAAGCAAGAAGGTTGTTGCCGATGAGATGTCTACGTAGCTGGCCCGACAAAGGGAGCTAGAAGATGAACTTGCAAACAGATATCTCACAGCCTAGAAGGCGTTGCTGCGCATGTGAGGAGACATGCAGTAACAAGAGGGATGAGACTAAGAAGAAGGAGCAGATCCAACAAAGGCGTTATTTGGAGCAATTCTATGTTAAAATTTAATCATTATAACTTGTAGTTTACTGCTTTGTGAAGTGTAACTCTTGTAAATCAATGATATCAATAAAATAACTTGCTCATTTTGATGACAATACTCTGTTGTCTCAAAATCATAACTACCTTAGTAATTTGATGGTTTATACACTTCTAGTGTAAACAGCTTCCTATCTAACCTCTTTGTGTTTTCCTTTGATCAAAACAAAGAAGAGGGAAAATCAGCAGATAGGAAAGTGAAGAAAAGTCTTCCTCAAAAGTCTAAGTCTTAGCAGAGTGCTTGTTGGTTGCTACGTCAAAATTCTCAAGCAAAGTCTCTGCTGACTGCTGAGTCCGAACTTTTAGTAGAATCCCGATGGCTGCTGAGTTCAAGCTCTCAGTAGATTCCAGTTGACTGCTAAGTCCCAAATCTTAGCAGATTCTAAGTTGTCTGCTGAGTCCTAGCTCTCAGCAGATACCCGCTGATTGCTGAGTCCAAGCTCTCAGCAATGTACCTTTGTTTGCTGTATTCAGCTCAACAGACATAATCAGGAAAATGATTTCAAGTCTCTCGAAAGACGGGATTATCCAATTGATTGAAGTAGCTTCTGAAGTGTACATTAATTGGAGGAGTGACTGCTACACAGGGCGGCGACAAATAAGTGGTTGCCACGTCAGCCACACACGACTTTTCCATCATCATGGGGCGTAAGGTGAACCGTCACTCAACTTCCCAACCGTAGATCTGTTTCAAATTTAAAAAAAAGGATCCAACCGTCCATTCAAGTTGATTGCTTCAACTCGTATAAAGGAAGTTGGTTTGGGAATTTCTAACCCTATTGCTCTTTACATTTCTGATTATAATTTTCTTCGACTCTCTTCTTTCTTCTCTAAAGTTCAGGAAAATCGATAATGGCAAAATCATCCAACCGCTCAAGTCCCCCAGCCGAATCATCAGGAAGGCCTACCATTCTTGGAGAACCAGAACAATTTCAGCCTACCTTCACATGTATTTTCAAGAAGGAGCAGATTGTTGAGTCAATCGGGCATGGGCAGATGGTTTCCATCGCTCACGGGAAGAAGAGGGACGAACTCACCATCGAACAATGAAAGGCGGCTCAAGTGCAGAAAGACAAGATCCTATACGAGCCTCTGTTGAGAAAGCACTTCGATACATGACTTATCGAGAAGCTAGAACACGAAGGTCTGCTGAAGTACATGACGACAAAATCCATCAAGTTTTGGCCACATCTAGTAGTAGAATTCTTTGCCAAGGCCGTGATTGATAAAGATAAAAAGTTTTTCACTACCAGTGTATTAGGCACGAAGATTGTGGTGAGCCCAGAAGTCTTATTATCTCAAAGATATGGTATGAGATTAGATGGCTCAGATGTTGAAACTTACAAGGTGGGAGATACTGATGAGATGAAAAGGAGATAACTCAAATGGAAGACGCAGACCTTTACCAAATATTGGAAAGTGTCTGCACCTCTAAAATCTCTGGATATACCGATGAAAGATTTGGCCATCATGGTCATTAGGATGTTAGTTTGTAAGGCTGGATCCCTCTCGGAGTTAAGCGCAAAGAAGTTCTCCGCGATGATGGCGATTGAAGATCAAATTCGAGGGAATTAGACGAACATCATCTTCACCAAGTGGCTTGCACATGCGTACAAGAACATCAACATGAAGATAACTTGTCTGTTTACTGAAGACGTGAGTTTTGGATTGAAGATAAGCCATTTTGTTGAAGGATACGTACCCAAGGAGAAGCGTTGCAGAGGAGAAGATTTGATATCCAGTGATTACATGCCACCTACCAAGAAGCAACAACCACCGAATGATATATCTAAAACAAAGTTTCCGAAGGGTAAAAGCAACATGGACCCCAATGATCCAGTTTCCGATGAAGAAGAGCCTTATTCAGGGTACATGGTTCTACAGACTGTGATCCCCATGACTTCTGAGGAGATAGAAGCAGAGAAGAAGCAAGCCAAACAAGATGATCTGTTCAAAGAAATGGAAAGCTTGCAAGAGATCACCAAGCTGGATCCCAACCTTAAACCCATCACAAAGAAGAAAATAAAGTCGATGAACTCCCAGCCAAGAAAAAGGAAAACAACAAATGTTGAGGGGGAAGTACGAAAGAAGGGCGAGAATGATTCATTCCAAGGATCTACTGTTCAGGTTCGAGTGCCAGTTGTTGACACAACACTTCCTATACCCGATGTGGCAGCAAATCCCGAAATCTTTTCTGTTGAATCCGCTCCAAAGAATCCCAAGAGAAGGCTTTTCACCACTGAAGAGCAAGAGGCTCGTAAGAAAAGAAAACAGGAAAGAATTGAAGAAAGCCAGGGAGCAGAAGGAATTTGTCAAAGAGATGCTAGAGATGAAGCTCCAACAGAGGGATGATCGATTTGAGCAAGTCAAAGATGCTCAAGATGAGCGTAATGCCAGGAAGAAAACCACTGCTGAATCTGAAGGTCTTACTCAGAAGGCTGCTGATAAGGCACGAATCGCCAAAGGCAAGAAGAAGGTTGATGATACAGAAGAAGTTGTTGATAATCCGAATGCCTTGTCTGATGCTGATTTCAATAAGATATATAAGGATGGAGCCTTTGACGACCTTCAAGATGTGATAACAAGTGGATTATGCGCCCTTTTGATCAAGCAGACTTCCGCGCAAGAAGAAGAAAGTACTGCTACATAGGTTAAACAACTCATCACTGCGCAAGGAGGAAGTGATGGTGCCGATTTAGTTGTTAAAACTATTGAAAAGCAGACTGCTGCGCAAGGAGAAAACAATGTTGCTAAGGAGATTGTTGTTAAGAATAAAAATACTGTTGTGCAAGGAGGAAGCAGTGTTGTTGCTGAAAAAGTGATTGCTGATGAATAGCTGGTTGCACAAGGGGTAAACCAGGTTGCTAATGTCGTTGTTGGAAATGATTTGGTGCAGGTTGATGACCAAATCATTGTTGAAAAAGAAGGAGGCAAGACAAAAGCACGAGGGGATGCTGACCTTGAGAAAAGAACTGCTGAGGTAGCCACACAGACAGCTGAGCGTCAACATGGACCGTTAGTAGAGAAAGAGACTGCTGAGAAAGAAACTGCTGACAAGGAGGCTGCTGACAAAGAAGTTACTACAAAAGAAGCCGCTACCAAGCTCGATGCTGAGACCAGAGCAAGAATGCAAGCTAAACTGACAAAGAGTGTGAAGGAGAAGAACGAACAGTATCTCCGAACCCTGGGAATTGATCCATCAACAGTTCTAGGATGGAATGAGACCACATATTACTCAACCCTGGTTAATGACACCATCGACTCTATCTGGCAAAGACGCTTCCCTGTTCCCACCTCTCCTAAAGTATCAGGTATTTCATTTAGCTCCATCTGAAGTGATGAGGAAGAAGTGGAAATGACTGCGAGTGCGGAAGCTGCTGAAGGAGTTTTGATGCTTGCCGGAGGAGAATCTGTCTTCAGAGCAGAAACATTAAGAGTACCGATGGAGGGCCGACCCGGTAGCAGATATAAGGAAAAACGAATTGCCAAATGGTGCCCACCTATTACGGTCAAAGATGAAAAGAATGAGGATCTCATTCCTTGGGCTAAAGAAATTTGTATTTTTATTGAAGCCCAAATTGCTAAAGAGTTTGAGACCACCTCTGCTGCTGAATTTGCTGGTGAGTCTTCTTATCTTGATTGGTTAAAGATAGAGTTCCAGAAGTGGAGATTCTATGACTTTGCCACCCATGAACTACATTATGAAGAACGCGTGATAATGATGGCTAGTATGGGTCTGAGTTATTGGAGAAGTGAGGAGGATTGGGCAGATGATTGGATGGATCAAACGTCCAAACGACAATGTTCTGAGAAGCAAGTGGTTGTCAGGCTAAGAAAGATAAAAGAACACAGGGCTATAACCGGAGATCTTTCACTGCCAGCATCCGAGTATGTTGTTGCTGAATCATCCCCATCCGCAATGTTGTTTAAATCTCCTGCAATAAGAAAGCAGATGGCTGCAGCTGCTGAGTTGCAAGCTAAGTTAGCTAAGGAGAAAGCTGAAAGAAAGAGAGCAAAGGTTCAGCGAAAGATGAAGGAATTCAGGGAGAGGATACTCATCACTTTGGCTAATTTCCCTTCTTGGATGGATAACTTTAAGCCTCTCTATCCAGTTTCTGAAGAAGAAGTTCATGAGTCCGAACATCCAGAAGACGAGGCTGCTGATCCGACTGCTAAACCATCTCAGGCGTTGATCATGTCTACTACTATCACTGCTACTTCTAGCTAGATGGTGACATCTCAGGGATCTCCGATCATGACTGCTAATCCCCTTGAGCTCAAGTACCTATCACAGAGACATCCAGAGGTACATCGATGTTGTGGTAGAAGCCAAAGTAGGGGCAAGAGTGGAAGAAGAGGTGAAAGTCTAAGTAGTAGAACATGTTGCCTAGGCTAAGAAAGAGCTCCGCTAGGATCTGAAAGATGACTTTGAATCTTTCTCTACTGACCTTTTGGTTGCGATCAAAGAGGGGGGAAGAGAGAAGGTTAGCTGAAGAGGCAGAGCG
Organism: Plectranthus barbatus; assembly: GCA_026898455.1. Taxonomy (NCBI): domain Eukaryota; kingdom Viridiplantae; phylum Streptophyta; class Magnoliopsida; order Lamiales; family Lamiaceae; genus Plectranthus; species Plectranthus barbatus. Next base: position 862,140 of record JAPKLW010000148.1, read on the forward strand.
TCTTAAGGAAGAAGAAGAAAGAAGAAAACGTATGGAAGCTCGAAGGAAGCTTGAAGAAGAAGAAGAAAAGGAATAACAGAGAAAGAAAGAAGAGAGGGAAAGGATCATGAAGGAAAAGCGAGACATTATTGGTGGACGAGCTCATGAGGTTAACTACCAAGACGCTCAGAAAACTTAACAAGGCCACCGGCTCTCCGAGTGCGAAAGATACTGATTCCGATTCCTCTACAACTAAGAAGTAATTCCTTTTTTCTTTAAGCCTTCTTGTAAGTTTTTTTTTTCAGTGGGTTCTGTGTTTCCTGTACTTCACTGCTAAATTATAATGGAAACTAACCCAGGTTGATGACAACACCTCATTGTCCAACTCTGAATTTATTTGCTATAGATGAACTTACACATTCTGTGTAATCAACAAATTGCTTGGTCTATTTGAGTGTGTGCGATATGTTCCGTAGTGTTGCTCTATACTATGCCTGAATGTTGCTTGGTGCTTATTTGCTTGCAGAATTTATAGCATTTTTTAAGCCATTCACTTGGGTAAATTTTTTAATCGAACAAATTTGAACAATGCTGAGTCTATGGGAGTCGATATGTTGAGTTAAAATTGCTAGGAATATCTTGTAATCTTAGTAATCAGCTTTCCCGTGATCAGTAAGTTAATGAGTTAGGGCTTTGATCGCACCAAAAAGGGGAAATTGTTAGGAATAATGTATCCCTTAGTCTTAAATTGTATTTGTTATAGTTTTGGTGCATCAAAGCTAGCATATCTAGTTTATAGCAACTTAGAATCGTGTCGAAATTGTAAAAGTCCTGTATAGGATAATCATATTAGAGTTGTAATAGAGCTAGAAGAAATCGGTGAAGTTTGCTAAAGGAATCAGCAAAGTTTGAAGAAGAATGCTAGAAGACTCAAAGCATACAAGAAGAGATTGCTGAAGGAGTCAGCAAATATAAAGATTGCTAAGGCGACTAGCGAACAATGGAGTATCTAAAGGCTAGCAAACATACGAAGAATGCTGGAAACGCTCAGCGAATATATCAAAATTGCTGAAGGATTGAAGCAAGCGGATTGTTGAATCTCAGCAACTGAATAGCTACCCAGCAAACGCCCAATAGCAATCGACAATCGGAATAAAGTCATGAAAAAATGATCGTTATTTCAGAGTTTAAGGAATCTCATGGAATCAAAAGACAGAATTATCAACAGAAAAAGAATATTTCGAGAATTAAACTCAAAGATTCGTTCTGACAAAATCGGCTAATGAAGGAAAAGAGCCAATCAAACACGGAGGAGATCGAAAGAGTCTCTGCACACCTTAGAAAAGGAAGAACAAAGATTGTCGAGCAGACATTCAGTGTCTAACGGACAAGATTAAAATGAGATGTTTGAATCTTTGTTTATAAATAGGAGATTTCGTAGAAGTACACAGACTTCGACAAATTCAAATACTCGTAAGCTTACTCGAGATCTCTTATACTCACTGTCGAATTCAAAATCCGTTCAAAAATTGATCGAGGCTTTGTAAAAGCTCCCAACTTTATCTCGAGACCTTTGAAGTTCGCTTTTAAGGTTATTTTTGGGATTTTTGGTATCATTGAAAGAATCTAGCAATCACCTTGATCTGCAAGGCTGATTATTACGAGTTACTGCCGCAAGAGAAGGAGGGTTCCGGGAAGAACTATAAAATTCCCATTTCGACATCCAAGGAGAAGGGAGGTGTGTCCTCACTCTAAGGAGTATCGAGTATAATATTGACGATCGAGGTGCTTGAAGGTGCGCGGTGATCAGATGGAGGAGTTGTTCACAGTTAGAGATCAAGCCTGACCTTTTTAATCAATCTTAGTGAATTTCCAATCAAGTGGACTGAAGAGTGGACGTAGAACAGTTGTTCTAACCACTATAAACTTGGTGTCCTTTTACTTCTAACTGTCTTATTACTTTTTGTTTGCTTTGAAACACAACACATCAAGTGTTGTCGTATAACTTGAAGTGAATCTAAGAAATATTAGAGCTTAAACACATTTCATAAATACTTGCTGAGTCGTAACCTCAGCAAGTTAAGTGCAAGACCTATTTAAATTTCCGTTGCAATTATAAATACTCTAATCGGGGACCAACAGTTATTGTGATCTATAAATTGGTGATTGTTGCCTTTGTTAGTTCTGCTGAAATTTTTTTTGGTTACTGTGATCTATAAATTGGTGATTGTTGCCTTTGACTGGTTCATTAATGTTTATGTTCGACTGTGGGATTTGATGGTTTAATTCTGAAATGATGTTAATGTTCACCTATCTATTTTTTTACTACATTTGTGATGCATATTAAGTCTGAAATGTGTAAATCCGAATTAAAGTGGTTTCATTAATTTGTTTAGGCCTATATTTCAAAGTTCAAGTCATGGTAATGCATTACAACACCTATTATGCATAACGTTTACAAAAACCAAGTCATGCATATTCTTTACAAAAGCATGTCATCTGTTCAAAAAAAAAAATGCATGATATGCATGACTGCAACACCATCTAGGCTATGTCCATGGCTAAATCTAACATGAGCTTCTCATTACCTGGTCTGTGCCCTTCTTCCATTAAGTAGTTTATGTTGTCTTTCACTAACTGCATGAGCACTTCTAGATTTCTAGGTAACTCATTATGCAGTATTAAGGCATCCTTCTTCATGTGTGGGAACTTGTAGTTGTTGCATTCTTTCATCTTCAATATTTCTTCTAAACAAGATTTTAAAGTGAGAAACACCTTGTTCAATTTCATAGATTCTAATGTATTGAAGCTTGTTAAAATTGCATTAACAAGCTCATTGGCAATTCTGCATGCTTGCTGTTGTAGTAGACTTTGAATAGCCCTAAAGAATCCTAGATCATTAACATTCACATCTAGAGAGTCTGGTGGTTGTTGCACTAAAGTTATATTGAATCCATCTTCATTTGCCATTGATCTGAAGTCTGGATCACAGTTAGTGATATGAGGTCTTGCATTGTCTTGTTGGATGTAAATTGTTTTACTTAAACATGAGGGCCACCTAGCCTTAATTGCAGGAATAATCTGGAAATGCATAACATAAATATGAAAACTGAAGAATAAAATGCAAATCTGAAATTAAAATTAGATTGGTTGTATGAGGATTAACTCATTTTTACATGCACCACAACTCATAAATTTAATGCTTATTACCTGTTTTACTAAGCAGTCTTTTATCACTTCCTTTGTGATTGGTTCAATAGGCTTTAGTTCCATAGTTCCAGCTTATCTGTTTTTGCTATTTCTTTTGGCTTGCACCTCTTCAGTAAAAGACCATATTCCTATTTTTCCATCAAAAACTACATTCCCATCTTCTGAAAAAACTGGCCGACAGACAACACACATGAACATGATCTTAGGGATGAACTTCTTACTTTTGTAATATCTATGTGGATCTTTTTCCCTATGGCTCATGTAATATTTGTGGGTGTTCTTCGTAAGGTAGAACCATTTCTCATCGATGTGGATAACATTCTCCATCGGCTTGAATTTAAGAATTTTCAAAGCATTATCATATTCTATGGCTTGTAAACTGAAACCTAGCCTCAACATTTTATTTGGAGCTGTCAATTCGGGTTTTATGGCATTTGTGTGAACCCTGATCAGATTTTCTTTAACCCATCTTCCCACAGTTGATTTTGAAACATTAATGCTATCTGCAAGGGCTCGAATTGTATCTCTTTTTTATAATGAACTTGTTCAATTTTATCTATGTTGATCTCTGCTGAAGACTTGTTGCCTTTGCCCTGCCTGTTTGTGACAACTTTATACATTGACCTCTTTCTCTTTGATTTCTTCCAACTTTCCATATCCTAGAGATAGTCATTAAAGAACACTGGAATTGTGCAACAGCTTCTCCAATCTTCCCTCTCTCTGACTTGCCGTTTCTGCAATGCAGAAGCAAGAACTACACAATTTCTTTTCTTGCTGCTTCAGACACATCTTTTTGTAGCCCCTTTCTAGTTTCTTGTGTTTTGTAATGTTTGTAATTTAAGTGGAATGTAGAATGAATTTTTATTGAACTTGTTTAGTGGGAACTTTTGCCACCAAATTTGAATTATTGGTGGCCTTAAATTTTTAGCATTTGCCAGCAAAAAAATGAATGAAAATTTTGAATTTTGCAATACCTTTTGTCTTTTTTTATTAAATATTAATTATTTTACTAATTATACCATTGCAATCCCTTATTACACTCAATATTGATATCTATGTCATTTTCAAACAAGATAATATTATTTCGGGACGGAGGGAGTATAATTAATTTTCATTTTGGGATCATACTAATGGAACCGAACTAATTCCATCTTCATTATTTGATTCACTTTTATTTTGTACGGATAAAAAATTATTTATAAATATTAAATATTTTTTTAAAAATTTCTATATTACCTATATTTATTAATAACTATCAGTTATATTTCTTATTAGTTGTATTTAATTTACAAGGTTTAAGGGCAGATTTCTAATAGTACTAAAAATTTGGATATGAGACATAAAAAAAAATAACTTAGATCAAATAATTAAATTGAAGAGAGTATTTATAAATTTAAAAAAATATATATGAGAAGACAAATTTTAAAAAAAATACTGTATAAGTGCTGTGGTGAAAAATATCCTAATTATGACCAAGAGGTGATGACTACTATCATTATCATAAATATGTTGCTCTTGGGGTTCAAAGATATAATTCATGTTTATTTTTATACATAAAAGAAGATGACTTAGTACATTGACGTCAACTGCAGGAGAATTCTAACATCACCACGACCACAAGTCCACCGCAAATTATTATAAGCATACAAAGAAAGTAGCGCTGCGTTATCATCACGTTGTCTGCAACAACTGCTTCTTCTAGCTGTTCCTGCAGTAAGCATGAACGAGGTAACCATTCAATTCTCCATCGTTTTCTCTCTCATCATAATCTCCACGTATGCAATAGACACCATAACAACCACTCAGATATTGAGAGACAACGGAGACACTCTGATCTCAGCAGCTGGGAGATTCGAGTTGGGGTTTTACAGTTACAGCTCCCACAATCGCTACGTGGGCATATGGTACAACAACATACCAGAAAGGACTGTGGTTTGGGTTGCCAACCATCAAAATCCACTCACAGATGCATCAGGCGTGTTGACACTCATCGACTCACGGCTACTCCTTGTTCAAAATTCTACAAGTACAATTCTCTGGTCCACCAACACATCAAGGATCGTGCAGACACCGGTAGCAACGTTGCTGGACTCTGGGAATCTGGTCGTGAAGGATGCAGATGAGGAGAATTTCCTGTGGCAGAGTTTCGAGTATCCGACAGACACCTTCTTGCCGGGGATGAAGATTGGTCGGACCTTTGTCTCCGGCAAAGAAGTGCACATCACGTCACCAAAGAGCGATGTGGATCCAGCTTCAGGAGATTACACATTTAGTTGTGATCCTACTGGTTATCCACAAATTGTAGTAAAAAGGGGTGATGCTGTAACATACAGAAGCGGGCCATGGAATGGGAAGGGCTTTAGTGGGGCACCAAACCTGCAAAAGAATGGCATCTTCACGTTTGAAGTTGTCATGAGCGAGAAAGAGGTGTACTTTCATTTCGAGCTCCACAATGAGTCGGTGATGTCGAGGTTTGTGCTGAGTGAAAGTGGTGTTGGAGCCGTTGGAAGAAGGTTGAATTGGGTGGAACGAAGGCAGGAATGGATCCGTATGAGTAATGTGCCACAAGATAGTTGTGATGACTACAATGGATGCGGTCCATACGGCAGTTGCAGCATCAAGAATTCTCCTGCATGTGGATGTTTGAAAGGGTTCAGACCAAGGGATCCTCAAGGCTGGGAGGGTGGGGACTGGTCGAGTGGATGCATCAGGGACACACCCTTGAATGGGGAGGGAGACGGATTTGTCAAGTACGCCGGCATGAAACTGCCGGACACTCGGAGTTGTAGGCACAACAAGAGCATGAGTGTTGAAGAATGCAAGCAAGTGTGCTCAAGAGACTGCTCTTGTATGGCTTATACAAGTCTAGATATCAGCAATGGTGAAAATGGATGTTTGCTTTGGTCTGGGGATCTTGTTGACATGAGAGAGATAGATCTAGGACAAGATATCCATATCAGGATGGCCTATAACGACTCTGCAGGTAAGATTTTGAGTACTCATTCAATTAATTTGCTTAGGAAATATGATCTCATATCATATATATATATATATATGTTAATTTGATTTCAGACATCCAAGATGCTGTCAACATGAAACACAACTCCAGGGGAGTGAAAGGTGGGAACCGAGTAATACTTATTATAACACTGTCACTGGTAGTGATGATTGGTGCAGTAATTTTGATATGCCTGGTTCTGTATTCTAGAAGAAGAAAGGAGCCAGAACATCAGCAAGAAACAGGTAGCTAAGGGTTATAACTTATGTTATGTAAGAATACTAGAATATAATAATGGCGATGAATCTTGGTGCAGACAGACTGAGATTCAACAATGCAGACAATCAGCAAGATGAAATTCGTCCAAACAAGGATCTAGAGCTGCCACTGTTTGACTTGGCCACACTAACGAAAGCTACTGATAGCTTCTCACTCGAGAACAAACTTGGAGAGGGTGGATTTGGAGCTGTTTATAAGGTAAGTAAAAGCCATATTAATACATGCATGTATGTATCAAGACAGAAATATTGTTTAAACTGCAGTCTGATGGCAGGCACGGCTAGAAGATGGGCAGGAAGTTGCTGTGAAACGCCTATCAAGCACATCAGTTCAAGGAGTAGATGAATTCAAGAACGAAGTGATGTGCATTGCAGAACTCCAGCATCGAAATCTGGTGAAGCTTCTAGGATGCTGCGTTGAGGGAGAAGAGAAGATGCTGGTTTATGAATACATGACCAACAGAAGCCTGGACTTAATATTGTTTGGTAATGAAGTTCTGTCATGCCCCTCTCATCTCAGATTCTAGCTAGTATATATTCTACTACAACTCATGTAAAGAAAACAGAGTAAGACAGCGCTTCTTTCGACAGATCCTGTAAACAGCATGCTACTAGATTGGCCGAGGCGCTCCAGCATCATCCACGGCATAGCCCGCGGCGTCATGTACCTCCATCAAGATTCCCGCCTCCGAGTCATTCACCGTGACCTCAAGGCCAGCAATATATTGCTAGATTCCAATATGAACCCCAAGATTTCAGACTTCGGCTTGGCAAGAACTTTTGGAGGAGATGAAACCGGAGCCAACACCAGAAGAGTAATTGGAACATAGTAAGCTAAAGATGATTCTTAACATCTTACCATACAAAACTAACACACACACACACATATGTATATATATATATATATATATATATACATTCTTCCGACAATGAAACTTGGATGCATGCAGCGGGTACATGTCACCAGAATATGCAGTGGAAGGAGAGTTCTCAGTGAAATCAGATGTGTTCAGCTATGGAGTTCTGGTGCTTGAAATTGTGAGCGGTAAGAGAAACAGGTGGTTTTATTACAGAGATCGCCGCCTCAACCTTCTCGGACTTGTAAGCATCCATATATTTTAATTACACCAAATTAAACAATCAAGATCATGTGGTGCAATGCAACTGCAACAGGCGTGGATGCTTCACAGAGAGGAGAAATCGGTGGAACTGTTGGATCCCTGCCTCAGAAATTCATGCGATTTGTGGAAAATGATTCGAGCAGTTCACGTGGGGCTATTGTGCGTTCAGGAACTCCCACAAGACAGGCCAAGCATATCTTCGGTGTTGCTGATGCTCAGCAATGGCGGCGTCGTCTTACCCCAACCAAAACATCCTGGCTTCTTCCGAGGAAGAGCTTTAAAGAATGAATCTTGTGTCAGCTCCAACACATCAACTTCAACAAACGCCGTCACCATCACGCTGCCGGAGGCTCGATGAAGTCAGTCGATCATGGAAGTAATTTTGTAAACATAATTTGATTTTCTCACTTTACAAACATTTTAAATACTCAAAACTGTTTCTTTCTCATTTAAACTTACTAGTTTGACTCCCGCGCGATGCGGGTTATATACATTACTTTTAATAATTTATTATACAAAACATATAGATTATTATTTGTTATACTAAGTACTAATATGGTAAAAAAATATAAAACTTGTTAATACATGAAAAATTATAGTTATTCTTACTTGAGGTTTAATATAATATTACATGTACAAATATATTGGAAAAAGTCATATTAATTTCAAATTGTAGAATATTAAACTATTATTAGTGGTGAATACTTGCACATACCTCTCATTTGTTTTTTTTATTTTTAATTTAAGAAGTATTTTTAGAAAGAAGAAATCAAGCACAAAATGTACCCTCAATCTACTTTTTATTAATATTACAACTTCAATTAGTCATAATATATCTAAATCTGGAAAATAAAGTGACGAATAGAATAATGTCTTCAAAGAATATTTTTTTATATAAAAATATCTAACTAAAATTTTGTTCTTCATTAATTTTAAAATAATATTATATAAATATATATAGGCTATATGTCACACCCTCAACTTGCATTCTTAATTTTTAAATTTTAAACATACTACCAATATTTTTATGTATACTCTACAATAAATTTTATATTAATGTATAAGTGTAGTAGCTCGATGTGTAATATTTGCAATATATTCTAATTTAGTATATTAAAACAAATAATCTTCATTATATATTTGTTAGTTTACAATTAAAGTATATTATGCAAGTGTAAAAATATGAATGTGTAACTAACTGGGTGGATCCAAATTCAATTAAAAATCTTAAAAGGAAAAACTTTAATAAAATCTATATATATATTAAAACAATAGCGGAGAAAATATATGGAAGTATTCACTTGCATTAATTGTTCATTAATTCAACTACTAAGTTTATTAATTATTATGTAAAACATTCTATATTTATTTCACTTTGAATTTTCATTATTTTTTAAGAATATATTTTTGGGAAATATATATAAATCAATTATATTGATTTTCTTTAATTATTAATTTATATATTTTAGGAAAATATGTACAAGTGAATTATAAATAAATTAAATTGATTTTACTTTATTCAGGGCTTAGGGTTTATTTATAACATGCATAAATTTCTTTAGAGAAATATATATGTCTTAAATTGAATTAAATTCATTATAGGAATGCTCCAATATTAAAATGTGAACTTTATAGAAAATGAAAGTATTACTTTACTAAATATTTTTAAATATCTACAACTAAAGATATGTGTAAAGCATAATTATAAAAAATAATTTTCTGATTATTTTAATACAAATAATTGTAATTATGATTCTAAGTGAAAATTAGGGGTATACAAATTAAATCCTAAAATTAATATAAATATTTCAGGTAAATATATATAAATCAATTAGAAATTTATTTGATTGTTTTTTATTAATTAGGGTGATGATTATTATCCTAACTAGTATTGCACCCACGCGATGCGTGGGGATTTAATTGTTTATATTATAATAATTAATTTAATATATAATTTGATTAATTTATAAATTTTATTTTATAAGTTTAAATAATTGTTTTTAATTTGAACAATGCATTATTTTATTTTTTCAATTTGATATATTATTAAAATGGAGAACGGGTGTTTCGATGCGACTAAAAAATATGGCTAATTAATCATAGACAAAACAATTAACCTCTTACTCTCCTAGATCGAGACTTATATATTATTTTCTTGATTTGATAGGTTTCACTTCATAATTTATAATTTTTAATGTTAAAAAATTTTCATTATTTTTTATTGAGTGAAAAACTGTCAATATGCTATTGTTGAAAAAACATAAATTTTCAACCAATTACTTCTCTTTTTATTCGTCTTTGTAATTGATGTATCATAAAGATTATTTGTTAAATCATATTAAATTTGGACCTTAAACTATTTGATATACAAATTGAATTATTGCTCTCACAATATTAAAAATTTATACACTCGATCTCTCTTATCAGCTATTTAATAACTTCAATCATATCACGATATCACACTGCTAATAACTATTGTGCTCTATTAATAATAATGTTGACATCGATACAGTTCCCTCAACGATATTGGTCTTTTATGGTATTGTTTGGTCATCGATAGTATATATCTCATATTAATTTGTATCAACATCATATTATTTTGTGTTAGTGAGTTCAAATCTTCTATACAAAATAACTTCGTCATTTGTGTTTTCTTAGTACGAATCAATGTTTCATCTTCACTATTATAACATAAATATTTTGTTTCTTACTTTTATACTTTCTACATAATTCATTTTTTTTATTCTCTCTACTTTATTTTATGTGACAGTTTGTAACGCCCCTCGAAAATTTTAAATGTATTTATCGAATTTTCGAAA
>JAPKLW010000149.1:0-55842 GCA_026898455.1 Plectranthus barbatus
TTCATCCAAACAATTCAGAAACATGGCAAGTTTCTTTCTCCTTTTATAAATATGGAAAATAAACTTGTTCAATGCTGTCTAGAATCCAAATATAATCATTTTCCAGGAAAAGAGAGTTATTTCTGGGCAGGCCCTAATCCTTCAGTTGTGATCATGGATCCGGAAGGTGTTAAGCAAGGCTAATATATACCTGAAGCAACAGACCTCCAATCCACTGGCCAAGTTGCTTGCACTTGGACTCGTCACCTACGACAAAGATAAATGGTCCAAACACAGGAAAATCATCAACCCCGCCTTCCATCTCGACAAATTGAAGGTCTTCCTCTTTTCCATAATCGTATTTTCATACTATATAAATGGAATTTGATATTTCTCATCACTTGCAGCTCATGATCCCTGCCTTCTACTTGAGCTGCGATGAGGTTTTGAACAAATGGGAAAACCTTGTTTCCCCTCAGGGATCTTGCGAGGTGGATGTGTGGCCTTATCTACAAAATCTTACCAGCGATGCCATTTCAAGGACTGCATTTGGAAGCAGCTATGAGGAAGGGAGGCGAGTTTTCCAACTTCAGAGAGAGCAGGCCGACCACCTCATGCAGGTTTCGCGTTCGATATACATCCCAGGATGGAGGTACGCCACTAATTATCAAGCAAAGCCGACAATATTAACTGAATAAAATTAGGCAGTGCACACGTGGTTGATGAGTATCATGCAGATTTGTGCCCACCAAAAGGAACAAGAGAATGTACGAAATCGAAAGGGAGGTCCAATCCTCGATTCGCCGCCTTATCGACAGAAGGATGGAGGCAATGAAATCCAGGGAGGCATGCAACGACGACTTATTAGGCATACTGTTGGATTCCAACCTGCGAGAAATCGAAGACGGCGGGGACAAGAGATTCAGAATGACTAGTGATGAAGTAATAGAAGAGTGCAAACTCTTCTACTTTGCAGGGCAGGAGACTACTTCTGTGCTGCTCGTGTGGACGATGCTTTTGCTAAGCAGGCATCCACACTGGCAGACCAGAGCCAGGGATGAGGTTTCTCAGGTTTTCACCAACCGATCACCGGATTTTGACGGCCTCAGTCAGCTCAAGATCGTAAGTTTAGTAGCTAGCTTTCCACTACCGACTAGAAACTAATAGAAAATTATATTGAATTTGAGATTTTGATGGTTATTAGGTTACCATGATTCTGTACGAGGTACTGAGGCTTTATCCGCCCGTAGTTGCTCTTGGCCGACGCGTGGCCGAGGAAACGAGTTTGGGGAGATTAAGGCTGCCAGCAGAAGTTCAGGTCTCACTGCCAACAGTGATACTACATCACGACCGTGAGATCTGGGGGCACGATGCGATGGAGTTCAACCCACAGAGATTCAGCGAAGGAGTGTCCAAGGCGCAGAAGAAGCAAGGTATCCTTTTTCCATTTGGATGGGGTCCTCGAATATGCGTTGGACAAATGTTTGCAATGGTGGAGGCGAAGATGGCGTTGGCCATGATTCTGCAGCACTTCTCCTTTGAGCTCTCGCCGTCTATAATAGATTAAATTAGATTTTGTATCTTCTAGATATATTCACATTCATATCTAGGGTTTCCTATCATATCTAGGTTTATTTTTCATGCATATCTTGTATTCTTGTTCTTCTATTTAAACAAGTTAATAATACTTTTACGTTTGCGGAAAACCCTATCATGGTATCAGCCTAAACACGATCCTCCCTCCCCTCCCTCCCCTCCCTCAAGCTCGCGGCCTTACGCCCGCTCGCAGCCACTCCCTCGCTCGCGGCATAACGCTCGCTCACAGCCACCCCCGCTCGCGGCATCACGCACGCTCGCAGCCCTCCTTCGCTTGCAGCCCTCACGCTCGCTCGAGCACTGACCCGCCCCCTCTCGTGCGAAGCCTCACGCTCGCACGACCTCTTCCGCGCGCAGCCTCACGCGCACGCGGCTTCCTCGCCCACGCCTCCCGCTCGCACACCCTCTCCTCTCGTGCGCCGTTCGCTGTGCATCATGGCCACCGATCCTCTTCCTTTGTCTACCCTTATTCACATGGTCACCATCAAATTATCGTCGTCAAATTTTCTATTATGGCGATCTCAACTTCAGCCTCTCCTAACGTCACAGGATTTGATGAAGTTTGTTGACGGATCTTTACCACCTCCGCCCGCGGCTCTTGCGTCGCCCACCCGTGCTCCCCAGCCGAATCCAGCATATGCTACTTGGGTTGCACAAGACCAGCGTCTCCTGTGCCTCCTCCTTTCCACTCTCACGGAAGAAGCTATGGCCGAGGTCTTGGGATGCACGACCTCGCGCGCAGTCTGGACTGCCCTTGAAGCAGCCTTTGCGAATAAATCGAAGACGCGTGAACTACGTCTGAAGGACGAACTTCAATCCATCAAACGTGGTACACAATCAGTCACAGAATATGGTCGGGATTTCAAATCACTCTGTGATCAGTTAGCCGCTATCGGTCGTCCAGTCGATGATTCAGACAAGGCACATTGGTTTCTTCGGGGCCTTGGACCGGCGTTCACATCCTTCTCCGTCGCCCAGATGGCTTTAACAGCTTTACCTTCCTTTCGCGATCTTTTATCCAAGGCTGAAAACTTTGCTATTTTTCAGGACTCCTTAGACTCTCAGTCTACTTCTCAGGTCGCCTTCTATGGAAACTCGCAGCATCAGGGTACCTCTTCGAACGGAAATTCAGGGAACAAACAGTCAAACAACCGACGGCGCCGTGGTGGTAACGGCAAAAATCGTCGCCCTCCGCACTGCCAGATTTTTCGCAATGATGGTCACTATGCCGACAAATGTCCAGATCGCTATTCTCGCACTTCCACGGCCAATCTCGCCGAGGCATTCTCTTCCAGTTGTGCGATTGACTCACCATCGTCCTCTGATTGGTATCTTGATACGAGAGCGTCGGCACATATGACCCCTGACGTCGCTCAGCTAGACGCATCTCAGCCCTATTCTGGTCCAAATCGGGTTGTTGTCGATAATGGTGCTAATCTTCCTATTTCTCGTATTGGTTTTTCTCGGATTTCTGCTTCTGTTAATCTCTTGGATGTTTTAGTGGTGCCTTCTTTGACAAAGAACTTATTATCAGTTAGCAAACTGACGTCTGATTTTCCACTTGATGTTCTCTTTTCTGATCGCTGCTTTCAAATTCAGAATCGCCACACCAAGGAAATAATCGCCAGCGGTCGTCGTAATGGTGGCCTTTACTCTTTAGATTGCACTAGTTCAGCTTTTATTTCTGCTTTGAAGAATAATGCTCTACGAGCTTCTTTTGAACTTTGGCACAGTCGCCTTGGTCATGTTGCCTTTGATTCTATTTCATTATTAAATAAACAAGATCATATTTCTGTTACTTCTTGTTTACCTAAGCCGACTATCTGTTCTTCATGTCAAAAAGCAAAGAGCACTCGTTTGCCGTTCAAATTAAATGATAAACGTGCTTCTAATGTTCTTGATGTTATTCACTGTGACTTATGGGGTCCTGCCCCTGTAGTGTCAACTGCTTCTTTCCGATATTATGCCATATTCATTGATGACTTCAGTCGGTTCACCTGGTTCTTTCCCTTGCTCAGAAAGTCGGATTTCTATACAGTTTTACAGACTTTCACGAGTCTTGTTGAAAATCAGTTCTCCCGCCACATTAAGGTTTTTCAAAGTGATGGTGGTGGTGAGTTTACAGGCAATAATGTCGCCAGTTTCTTCCGTTCAAAAGGGATTCATCACATCATGTCCTGCCCATATACACCTTCACAAAATGGGCGTGCTGAACGGAAACACAGGCATATTACAGAGACTGGTCTTGCTCTACTCTTTCACTCAAATGTTCCTCAGCATATGTGGGTAGATGCCTTCTCGACTGCGACTTATATTATTAACCGTCTGCCTTCTTCTGTTCTTCAAGGTTTATCGCCCTTTGAAGTTCTATTCGGCACACCGCCTAATTTTGAGAATTTTCATCCATTTGGCTGCCGGGTTTATCCATGTTTGAGAGATTATGGTGCTAACAAATTTTCTCCTCGCAGTTTACCTTGTATATTTATAGGTTTTTCTTCTCAGCACAAAGGATTTCGATGCCTTGATCCTGCTACTTCGCGTGTCTACATCACACGCCATGCTCGATTTGATGAGTCATGTTTTCCGTTGATCGCATCCTCTTCTTCGGTTTCTCCTGCCACTTTGGATGTCTCAGGTTTTCTGGAACCAGTTGGTTCGATTTCGTCGCCGGCTCTCCCTCAACCACAGTCGACGGCCTCTAAGCCACCTCCTGCGTGTTCTATTTGTGATGATGACTTGCCTGCACCGCCATTAGCCACTCCTCCGAGTCTGCCACCTGCGGTCGTCCCCGAGCCAGTTCTGGAGCTGCCTCCTGCTGCTCCGGGTCATCATATGATCACCAGAGCTCGTGCCGGTATATTTAAGTCTCGCCATCTTGCGTATTATGCCTCCACCCAGCTTCATACGGCTTTGCTCTCATCATCGGAACCTAAGGGTTTCAAGTCCGCTGTGAAAAATCCTTTATGGCTAGCTGCTATGACCGAAGAAATGGATGCGTTACATTGCAACAATACTTGGGAGCTTGTTCCGCCTCCTCCCGACTCTAATATTGTCGGTTCTAAATGGGTTTTCCGGACGAAATTCCACTCTGATGGTTCCATTGAGCGTCACAAAGCACGTCTTGTTGCTCAAGGTTTCTCTCAAATCCCTGGTATTGATTTTTCTCACACCTTCAGCCATGTGGTAAAGGCAGCTACTGTGCGTGTCATATTATCTCTTGCAGTGACTCATCGCTGGCCCTTACATCAGCTCGATGTTAAGAACGCCTTTCTAAATGGTCTTCTTTCAGTTCCTGTTTATATGTCTCAGCCGCCTGGATTTGTGGATTCTCGATTTCCGAACCACGTGTGTTTGCTCAAGAAAGCCTTATACGGTCTTCGCCAAGCCCCTCGTGCTTGGTTCCAGCGATTAAGTTCGTTTCTCCTTTCCACGGGTTTCATCTGCAGTAAGGCCGATACGTCCTTATTTATTCTTCATCGTGGTTCTACTATTCTATTTCTGCTTGTGTATGTCGACGATATTATTCTCACCGGGAACGACGTCTCCTTTCTCTCGGCGTTCATCTCTCGCATGCACCGAGAGTTTGCAATCAAAGACATGGGCTCGTTAAGTTATTTTCTAGGGCTCGAGGTCACCTCCACGACTGACGGACTGATTCTCTCACAGGCCAAGTATGCTCGGGATATTCTTGAACGCTCTGACCTGATTGACGCCAAGCCCGTAGCGACGCCGCTAGCTGCTGGTACGAACCTCTCTCATGATGGCGAGCTATATGAAAATGTTACTCACTATCGCTCACTCGTCGGTGCTCTACAATATCTCACCATAACTCGGCCGGATATTGCTTTTGCTGTTAATCTTGTCAGCCAGTTTCTCAAAGCCCCTACACTTGAACATCTTCAAGCCGTCAAGAGAATTTTACGCTATGTGAAGGGTACCTTGTCCCACGGTCTTCGCTTCTCACGTCAGTCCTCATGCGACTTGGTCGCATACTCTGATGCAGATTGGGCCACATGCATCGACACTCGACGTTCGACTTATGGTTATGCTATATTCTTATCAGGAAATTTGGTCTCTTGGAGTGCGAAGAAACAGCCTACGGTTGCCCGCTCGAGCTGTGAATCTGAGTATCGGGCAATGGCTAACACTGCTGCTGAAGTTGTTTGGATTACGTCTCTTCTTCGCGAGCTGCGCATCTCTCTTGCTCGCACGCCAACTCTTTTCTGTGATAACAAGAGTTCTATTTTTCTTACTCAAAATCCGATTGCTCACAAGCGTGCTAAACACATCGACATTGATTACCATTTTGTTCGAGAACTCGTTCAAGCTGGCACTTTACGCACCGAGTTTGTTCCCACTGAGCTTCAAATCGCCGACGTCTTCACCAAGGCTCTGCCACGTTCGTTATTTGAGACATTTCGAAGCAAGCTCAGAATCGATACAGTCCCGATGCTTTCGCTTGAGGGGGGATAATAGATTAAATTAGATTTTGTATCTTCTAGATATATTCACATTCATATCTAGGGTTTCCTATCATATCTAGGTTTAGTTTTCATGCATATCTTGTATTCTTGTTCTTCTATTTAAACAAGTTAATAATACTTTTACGTTTGCGGAAAACCCTATCAGTCTATACTCACTTTCCCTTCACTCTCATCACCGCTCAGCCTCAGCAAGGTGCCCACTTTCTTCTGCACAAGCTCTAGCTAGCTAGCTTATGACGGTGTTCAGGGAAATCAAATATTACACTTTATTTATCATTTACTCTTGCATCATGTTATGAATTTTCTTTATATGTATAAAAACGATAAAATAATGTTATGCATTACATGTTTGTTAGAATTTAAGAATTTTCTCTTTTGTGTATTGATTGTTTCAAGCTTCAACCAGTAAGTACAAATTTTTTGGTGCTGGCATGCAGGCAGCAAGCATCACTACAAAAAAAAATTATGTGTAGTGACAATAATGTCAATGACATTTAAATTTTTGTGGCTAAAAATACGTTAATAGTAACAACTCTGCATTTTGTCACAAAAAATACAATTTGTGACAATTTTATTAGTCGCGGATATTTATTGTCACTAAAACTAGTGGCAATAATATTTTTGTGACTAAACATATATGTATAGCAACAATAAATTCTTTCGTCACAAAAAATATGATTTGTGATAAATTTATTAGCTACAAATATTTATTGTCACTAAAATTAGTGACAATAATATTTTTGTGACTAAACATATATCTATTGCAACAATAAATTTTTTCGTCACAAAAAATATGATTTGTGACAATTTCATAAGTTGTCAATATTTATTGTCACTAATGTTAGTGACAATAAAATTTTTGTAACTAAAAATATTATTCTAGCTACAATTAATTTTTTCATCACATTTTTTTTAATTTGTAACAATTTCATATGTTGTTAGTATTTACCGTCACTAAAGCCAGTGACAATATTTTTTTTGTTACTAAAATAACTTTATAGTGACAGTAACCAAATTTATCACAATAATTATAAATAGCGATAATTTAGTATATTATCACTGGTTTCGACAACAATAATATTTTTGATGATGTTTTAACAAGATTTCAAAATTTAATAAACTCCATTAGTTCAATATTAATGACTTTTATAAGCATCAATTTGCTTTTGGTTACCTTTATGTCTAAAACTTTTAAAATTTATGGCATTCTATTTCATACTTCCAAATTTATGAAATTATATCCTACATTATGTTCTATTAAGTAATTTGTTCCCCACCAACCTAATACCATTAAGATTTCATAACATTTTTGGTTAAGAAAATTGTGATATTTACCCATCTTAAACAAAATTCTTGATGTGGCAATTAAATAGCAATTGAATATTGATTTTATATATTTGAGTAATTAAATTTTATAAATATTTGTGTATAAGTAATAAAGATTAATAAAATTTTAAATTTAATCAAATTTAAAATATGATTGAAGATTATATTATTATATTAAAAATCAAAATTATTTAAAGGTGATAAGATTTTAAATGTGCAATTAAGTTAAAACCCAAATTGAATTAAAAATTTAATTATGTAATTTAAATAAATATATGCAATTAATTAAGATTATTAAATTTTTAATGAGTTAATTACTTATTCAAAATATTAAATTGTTTCATTTAGTTAAATTATATTTTCAATTACATAATTATGTAAAATTTATGTTTAATATAAATTAAAATATTATGTTATGAATTTTTTATTAAAATTTATTTTTTTCAAATTTATTTATTACTAATCTTATAAATTTAAAAACTATTACCACTTCGGCACATTCTAAATAATGAAATAAAAGTAAATATTGTGTAGTAGTTTTTTAATATAAAATTGTATAAAATTTTATTTTATCAATATTGATATTTATTTTTATCTCTTAGAATTCGCTGATGTGGGTAGTAGTTTTTAAATTTATAAGGTTGTTAAGAATTAAATTTATAAAGATGTGAAATAGATTCCATAAATTTATTAAGTTTAGATAGATAGCCACTATTTCCTTATATATATTAATTATCCAAAATATTAATAATTAACCATTTGGTGCAGTGGATTGATATAAAGGATTGAATAAAGAGGTAAAGGGTTCAAATCCTATTGGAAGCACTAAATATTAATTTTTTCTATGATTATGTGCAGGGTCCAAATTATTCACAGGTGTGGTGGGTGCGATGATGGCTCGGTGGGTCCTGATTGCTGTGGTGTGGCACAATACCGGTGGATTCGGTCGATGGTTGGTTACGGCTCGGTGGTGGTAGGCTAGGTGCGGTTCAATGGTTGGGTGTGGTGAAGGTGGTTAGTTGTGGCTTGATGTTGGCGGGCTAGGTGCGATGCAACGGTTGGGTGCGATTCCAGGCATTGTGGCTAGACCGACGATTAGGTGCGGTGTAGGTGGGTTCAGACGATCTGGTCAACAACGGCTTGGTGTTTTAGTGATGACAAATTTTGTTACTAAATTCGAAGTTTTTGTGATAATTAGTGTGTTGTGGCTAAAACATGTTTATTTAGTGACAACACATATGTGTTACTATATCATGATATTTTAGTGACGACAAATTATGTAACTATATTATAAAGATTTAGTGATAATTATTGTGGTGGCTAAAACATGTTTATTTAGTGACAACACATTTGTGTGGCTATATCATAATATTTTAGTGACGATTATAGTTTGTAACTAATTAATAGTGAATTAGTGATGAAAATTAGAGTCACAATAAAATAGAGCAATAGTGAAAATTATTGTAGTTCGTCACTAAACCCTTTAGCCACTATTCAGTAGCCACGACCTAGCGATGATACACAATATTGTCACTAAGATGCTATAGTGAAAATTCATACTTATAAGTATGGAACTGCCGGAATGTTTGAAGTTGCAATATTTTATATATTTAATTATGTTGAATATTGTGCATTAAGTGGATGACACCTAGTTGATGTGACTAGAAAAAGTAGTGGTCATTAACTTCCTAGGAAGTTTCCTTTTTTGTATATAATTTATTTTTGCAAAATGAATGAAGATAATTTTTCTCTGCAACTTCTCTCTTGTTTTTCTTTCTGATATACAATCAGAGAATGTTCTTAATTTTTGTTCATGGTATCAAAGCATCGTTGATCTTACGGGCTGTGAGTGTTGACTAGGAAAACCACCCAAGCTTCCTTCCACAATATCATAACTTTTTTATGGCTTCAAGTAATTCTCTTTCACCCCCAACCTTTAATGGTGAGAACTATCAAATGTGGGCAGTCAAGATGAAAGCTCACTTGAGAGGTCTCGGTTTATGGCAATGGATTGAGACGGAGTGGGTAGTTCCAGCTTTGGGAAACAACCCAACACTCAACCAAATTAGGGCTCATGAAGAAGAAGAAACCAAAGCTAAAAAAGCATTGTCATTCATTCATGTTGTTAAATATGTCATTTTCACAAGGATTATGACTTGTGAAACTCTAAAAGAAGCTTGGGATAAGCTTAAGGAGATGTATATGGGGAGTGATTGATAAGCTCATGTTTGTACACACTTATCCATGTTTCTCACCATTATTTTAGTATGTTTAGATTAGGTTTTTAGTTATTTCCGTGCATGAGTGTGTTTTAGAGGATGTTATGCTCACGATGGTGAGTTTTGCAGGTATTTGAGGCTAAAAAGAGGTCAAATGATGAAAGAGTCGTGAAGAACAGAGTTGCTGCTTTGAATGACACACGGGAAGTCGACCAAGTTGGAAGACGTGCCAAAAACCCGAAGCATTACCTCTGTGTTGACCGACATGTTGCATGTCAATCGACACAGAGATCGGATATCTATCAAGCGCAGAAGAAATTGAAGGCTCGACATGCTTGCGTGCATGTCGATCGACACGGAGACTAGATAGGTGGATCGAAATAGAAGACAAGGAGAAGTCGACACACTTACCTGTGTGTCAATCGACACAGAATTCTAAGAAGGAAAATCTGCCCAGTTTGGTTGTTTTTGCTATTTTAGCTCAATACCTAATTTGGATGTTTTTGGCTCCTCTATAAATATGGGACTCATTAGGGCACGAAATTATCCTTAGTTTTACACTTAGAATATTATTACATTGGATTTTTTCAAGACATTGAAGGTTTCTCTTCAATTGTTGAGGTATTCTTATGTGTTTAATAATACGTTTGATTTGATTCAAGTCATGTTTTGTGGCTAGAAACCCTATCAGATTCTAGGGCTTGTGATAATCTTATCTGATGCCTGTATGAATGATTCAACTCAGTAGCATGCTTCAATTCTTGGTTTTTATTCAAATCAATTCTAGAATTAATGAAGGATCGAGAGATGAAATTAATCTAGATTTGAAAGTTATTAATTAAAAGACCAAGAGGTGACAATTAGTAATAGGAAGAGAGAAATGAATGCAATTATTTTATGTCCTAAAAAGAAGAATTAATTTGTAGGGTTTAATTAGATAATTATTGGGATTGGATAATTTGTGTTCTTGAGACCGAGAGGAGATAGTCACAATTTAGTAATCTAGGGTTTAATTGTCTGACCAAGGAGTTTAATCCATTAAAATCTAATTTTTTCGATTGTTGAGTTGATGAATTTGCATGTTCTTTACATATTGCTTTCAAAAACCCTTTAATTTTATGCATTGTTATCTTTAATTTCCACAACAAAACCCAAATTTCTAGTGACTCAAACAATTATGGTTTAAAACTATAGCTAGTACTTACGGTAGTTTTGTTACACAATCCCTGTGGGTTCGACCACCTTAGGGTGAAATTTATAAATATATTTGCCACTGTTTCTGCAGCTATCAAATTGGCGCCGTTGCCGGGGATTGTTAGATTTTATCTTGATATTAGTTTGTTTTTAAATCTGTTGGATTGAGCTTTTATTTTTATTTTTATTTTTGTGTTTAGTGTGCGTGTGCGTTTCTAGGATTTCTGCGTCTGTTTCGATCAACACAGCCCGTGTCGACCGACACAGCCGCAACATTTGTGTCGATCGATAGGGCCCTTGTCGATCGACATAGAGGCTAACTACTGAATCTGTTGTCTTTTCTCAGGTTGCATGAACGCAAAGGCTCGGGCAAACCACTCAAAATTTTTGATCCTAAAATCGAGGCCACAGTCCGGCGGAGGAAAAGCAAAGAAAAACAAAGCACACCCACCAACATGGCTCAACATAACAACCCAAGTGATGAGGAAGACCATACCATGCCGCCCTTGGAGGATCCCGACACACAACTCAGAACTCAACAAAATGCCCTTCTTCTAGTCCAATAAGTCAACAAAATGAAGGACATCATCAAGCAACTCATGGTAGAAAGAGAAGAAGAGAGAGCCGAGGCTTCAAGGAGAGAAAGAGAGAGACGCCGCCAAGAGGACTCCAATGATGAGGATCCGAATGCCATGGCGAGGAGGTACAGACCACAACCCGTATATGAGGGATTTGTTATTAGTATCACTGCCAATAACTTTGAACTCAAAACCGGCTTGATACAGATGGTTTAGCATAACCAATTTGGTGGCCGAGCAGTGGAGGATCCTTACACTCATCTCCACATGTTCGTGGAGGTTTGTGAGACCACCAAGCAGAATGGAGTTAGCCAGGATGTGATCCGTCTGTGATTGTTCCCCTTCTCACTTCGAGATTAGGCTCGGACGTGATTTACAGCCCTCGATTGTAGCAGCATCCGCACATAGGCAGATCTCCGATCAGAGTTCCTCACTGATTTCTTCCCACCTTCGGTGATCATTCAGAAGAAGATGGAGATCCTAGAGTTCCACCAAAAGATGGATGAGTCCTTGTTCGAAGCGTGGAGCAGGTTTAATGAGCTTTTAAGGAGTTGTCCGGGCCATGGAGTTCACACCGAGGAGCAGGCCCACATCTTCTATCGAGGGATGAATGAAAGAATGCAAGAGTCAGTGGACAACGCAGTCGGAGAATGCGTGATGAGCAAGTCTGCCGATAAAGCCCTCAAGTTGTTCAAGAAGATGGCCTTGCATTCTCAACAATAGGCCAATCCAAGGAGACCGCAAGTCAGAGCTGTAGAAAAGAAGGAAGGTGACACCCTCAAGAAGGAGATCGAGAAGCTCAAGGGGGAGATGGAGAAAATGACATCTATTAACTCAAACAACTATGGTTTAAAACTATAGCTAGTACTTAGGGTAGTTTCGTTACACAGTCCTGGTGGGTTTGACCACCTTAGAGTGAAATTTATAAATATATTTGCCACTGTTTCTGCAGCAGTCAGCGATCGAACAAGGCAGATGCAAATACTCAACTTGAAGAGAGAATTTGAAGTGTTGAGAATGAATGACAACGAGTCAATCAAAGATTACGCAGATCGGCTCATGGAAGTTGTCAACAAAATCAAACTTCTTGGAGAAGACTTTACTGATCAGAGAGTTGTAGAGAAGGTGCTTGTGAGTTTTCCTTGAAAGATTTGAGTCTAAGATTTACTCTCTCGAAGACTCAAAAGATTTATCTAAAATTTCTTTGAGTGAGCTTGTTCATGCTTTCATAGCTCAAGAGCAAAGAAGATCGATGAGGCAAGAGAGTAGCAGCGAAGGAGCTCTCTTGGCAAAACATAAATATCCAAAACTTTTATTGGTAGCCAAAACTTCAAAAGTGATGGCAAAAGAAAATATCCTCCATGTCCTCATTGTAAGAAGAATACACACTCCGAAAATTTTTGTTGGTTTAGGTCTGGTGTGCAATGTAGAGCTTGAAGCACTATGGTCATGTGGACAAAGTTTGCAAGAATAAAAACAGCCAGCCAAGACACCAACCTCACAAGCTGAAGGAAATCAACAAAAGAGCAAATGTTTGTGGCTACAAACTTTCCAACAAGCAGCAAGGATGATGTTTGGCTTATTCACAGTGGTTGTACAAACCACATGACTCCTGAACTTGGAAAATTCAGCAAGCTTGATCAATCACACACGTCAAAAGTCAGAATTGGAAATGGAGAATTGGTTGATGTCAAGGGCAAGGGCATTGTTGCAGTTGAAACTCCTTCAGGTACAAAATACTACATTTATGATGTATTATTTGTACCAAAAATTGATCAAAGTCTGCTTAATGTTGCTCAAATGCTAGAGAATAATTTCTCTTTGCATTTTGAAAATAAATCCTGCATTATTTTTTATAGAGTTGGTTGTGAGTTGGTTAGAATAAAGATGATAAACAAAAGATTCCATGTTGTGTGGAAAAATATATTTTTGCAAGCACATAAAGTTGTTGTTGATGACTCTGAGTTATGGCACAAAAGATTCTGGCATTTTCATTATGCAGCTCTTAAGAACTTGAAACTGAAAGGTTTGGCTCAAGGCCTACCTATTATTTGTGATGAAAAAAATGTGTGCCAAGCTTGTTAATTTGGGAAAAAGCAGATTGTTGTTTCCTGTTCAAGCAACTTGGAGAGCTACGAAAAGTTACAATTAATTCACACGGATGTGTGTGGGCCAATGAAGACACCATCAGTGAATGGAAGTGTATATTTCATCTTATTTATAGATGATTATACAAGAATGTGTTTGGTGTATTTTTTGAAGCAAAAGTCAGATGTAGCTGGAGCATTTCAGAATTTCAAAGTTATGGTTGAGAACCAAGCTAACTGTAGCATCAAGGTGATAAGATCATATAATGGGACCGAGTACACCTCAAACAAGTTCCTGCAATTTTGTGTTGATCTTGGAATTCATCATCAGCTTACTGTTACTTATTCTCCTCAGCAAAATGGTGTAAGCGAGAGGGAGAATAAGGTTGTCATGGAGATGGCAAGGTGTTTGTTGTCTGAGAAAAAGATGCTGAAGCAATTTTGGGCAGAAGTTGTTAACACAGCTGTCTATTTGCTTAATAGACTTCCAACCAAGGCGGTGAAAGACAGAACTCCGTTTGAAGCGTGGTCTGGAATTAAACATGTTGTGGATCAACGCAAAATATTTGGGAGTGTATGCTACATTCATGTTCTGGATGTGAAAATGGATAAATTGGATCCTAAAGCTAATGTAGGAATCCTTTTGGGATATAGCTCTAGCTCTAAAGGCTATAGAGTCTTTAGTTTGGAGACACAAAATGTGATGGTGAGCAAAGATATCCAATTCAATGAAGTCGCTATATGGGATTGGGAAAAGGCTGAAATTGAGGTTCCAGATGCTAACCAAACTGGGGGATCCACACCTCAATTAGAAGATGACGTTGATGATGAACCTGATGCTGAAAATTTTGATCATGCTCCCATAAGAGAAACACGGTCTCTTGCTGAAATTTATGAGAGATGCAATGTTGCATTGCTAGAGCCAAAATTTATGATGATGAAGCTAAAGAAGCTGGCTGGAGGGCTGCAATACACGAGGAGCTGAAAATGATAAATAAAAATGAGACTTGGGAACTGATGGATAGGCCTCAAAACCAAAAAACCATAGGTGTTAAGTGGGTTTATAGAACAAAAATCAATCTAGATGGTTATGTGAACAAACTTAAGGCCAGACTAGTGGTTAAAAAGGCTATTATTAGGAGTATGGAGTCGAATGCTGTGAAATTTATGCTCCGGTTGCAAGACATGATACTATAAGGCTTTTAATAGCCTTGACGGCAAAAATGGGATGGAAAATTCACCATCTTGATGTGAAGTCTGATTTTCTAAATGGAATCCCGAAAGAGGATGTTTATGTTGAGCAACCTGAAGGTTTTCTTGCTTTAGGAGTTGAAAACAAAGTTTACAAGCTTCAGAAAGCTCTTTATGGCTTGAAGCAAGCTCTTAGAGCTTGGTACAGTAGAATCGGTGCTTATTTGCTGCAGAAAAGCTTTGCAAGAAGTCAAAGTGAAGCCACTCTTTATGTATTGAAGCATGAAGATGAAGTTCAACTAATTGTTTCTCTGTATGTTGACAATATGTTTGTTACAGGTTGTGCTTCAAGTGTTTTGGAGATTTTTTTGCTGCATATGGAAAGTGGATATGAAATGTCAGATTTGGGGAAAATGAAATACTTCTTGGGTATGGAGATTCATCAATCAAATGATAAAATTTTCATCTCTCTAGAGAAGTATGCTTTGGAGGTCTTGAAGAAATTTAAGATGGAAAGATGCAAACCTGTGAGCACTCTTTTGATAGTGAATGAAAAATTATCAAAGGATGAAGAAGGCAGCAAGGTAGATGTTGCTACCTATAGGAGTCTTATTGGAAGTTTGCTTTATTTTTGTGCTACAAGGTCAGATTTGATGTATTCAGTTGGTATGCTCTCAAGATTTATGCATTCTCCTTCATATTCATCTTGGTGCTGCAAAAAGAGTGTTGAGATATGATAAGCTCATATTTATACTCACTTATCCATATTTTTCTCCATTGTTTTAGTACATTTAGATTAGGTTTTTAGTTATTTTCGTGCATGATTATGTTTTAGATGATGTTATGCTCTCGATGGTGAGTTTTGCAGGTATTTGAGGCTAAAAAGAGGTCAAAACATGAAAAGAGCCGTGAAGAACAGAGTTGCTGCTTCATTTGACACACGGGAAGTCAATCAAGTTAAAAGATGTGCCAAAAACCCGAAGTAATACCTCTGTGTTGACCGACACAGAGGCTGGATGTCGATCGAAGGCAAGGAAAAGACGGAGGCTCGACATTGGTGGTCCATGTCGAATGTTGAAGACCAATGATCGAGATGGAGAGTGAAGTGGCTCGACACATTGATTCCATGTCGATTGACACGCATTGTGTCGACCGACACAGATGGCCGAGAAGGGAATTTTTCCAGCTTTGGTGATTTTTGATATTTTAGTCATTACATAGTTTAGATATTTTGACTCCTCTATAAATACAAACTCAATTAGGCTCGAAAATTATCATTATTTTACACTTAGAATACTATTTCATTAGAATTTTTCAAGACATTGAAGGTTCCTCTTCATTTGTTAAGGTATTTTATGTGTTGAATAATATGAACTCTTTAATCTAAGTCATGTTTTGTGGCTAGAAACCCTAACAGGTTCTAGGGCTTTTGATAATCTTTTCTGATGCATGTTTAAGTAAATCAACTCAATGGCATAGTTTAATTTCTTGAGTTTAATTAATCGAGTCTATATTTAAAGAAAGATCGAGAGATGAATTTGAATCTAGGTTTGTAGTTATCAATTGAAAGACCGAGAGATAAAAATTGGTAATAGGAAGAAGAAATTAAATGCAATTATTTTATGTCTCAAAAGGAAGAATTAATCTGTAGGATTTAATTAGATAATTATTGAGATTTTCTAATTTGTGTTCTTGAGACCGAGAGGAGATAGTCACAATTTAGTAATCTAGGGTTTAATTGTCTAACCAAGGAATTTAATCCATAAGAATCTGAATTAATCCTCATTGTTGAGTTGATAAATTTGCATGTTGATGATTAGATTATCTACCCTAGAATCTGTATCTTTACATATTGTTTTTCAAAAACCTTTAATTTTATGCATCGTCATCTTAATTTCTCAAAACCAAATCCCTTTTCAATACACTTAAACAACTATGGTTTAAGAACTATAGCTGGTACTTAGGATAGTTTCATCACACAGTCTCTGTGGGTTCGACCACCTTAGGGTGAAAATTATAAATATATTTGCCACTATTTTTGCAGCTGTCAAGATACATTAGAGGCATTCATGATTTTGGTTTATGTTTTTCTAAGAATGAAAGCAATGAGCTTCAAGGATATTCAGATAATGATTGTGCAGGAGCTCGTGATTTTAAAAGCACTTTTTGTTATGTTTTTTCATTTGGAAGTGGAGTATTTTGCTGGAATTCTAGAAAGCAAGATGTGGTGGCTCAATCCTCAGCTCAAGCTGAGTCTATCTCTGCAGCTGGAGCAGCAAACCAAGCAATTTCGTTAAGAGAATTACTTGCAGACTTAGGACATATTCAAGTTGATCCTACTATTATTTGGGAGGATAACAAATCAGCCATTGATATATACTGCTAAAAATCCAGTACATCATGGAAGAACCAAGCATATCAATGTCAAGATTCATGCAATCAAATAAGCAATAGCTAATGGTGAAATCAATCTGAGACATTGTTACTCAGAAGATCAGATTGCTGATATTTTGACCAAAACTCTACCCAAAGGCAAGTTTGAAGAACTCAGATTAAAGCTTGGAGTATCGAAGAAAATTCTCAAGGAGTGTTAGAATTTGAGAATTTTCTCTTTTGCGTACCAACCAGCAAATACGGATTTTTTGGTGCTGGCAGCAAGTATACTATCAGCAAGTATGGTCTGGCAGCAAGCTTGGACCTTTAGAGCTGACACAAATAATGAAGATAATTTTATTTTTTTTGCAAATTTTCTGTTGTTTTTCTTACTACGTACAATCAGATAATGTTTTTCTTAATTTGTATTCAATGTTCTAGGGTGGAGGTAATACACTAAAGGAATAATTAAAAAAATATATGGAATCTAGATGGGCACACTATATTGTTGTAGACTTGTATATCTTCATAAACTTGATATTCCTGTAGTTTGTATTATAATTTATGGACTTGTAGCACCACACCAGCATTGACTTTTGACTTCTTTTAATTACGTAAGAAATGACCTCGGAATCCAGCTTCTTGTATGTCTTTTCCTCTTCAGATATATAAATGAAAAGCTAGAATCTAACTGGATGACGAAAGAAACAAGGAACAATGGAAGTGGGAGGAGATCACCAAATAGTTGCAGCTTGTTTGACCTTTGTTGTGCTAACTTGCACATGGAGATTACTGAACTGGGCGTATTTCCGGCCAAGGCGGCTGGAGAAGGCCCTAAGGAAAGAGGGGCTGAATGGTAACTCATACAGATTGGTTTATGGAGATTTCAAGGAGATGACGAAGATGATCCAGGAAGCCAAATCCAAGCCTATCAATTTTGATGGTGATATCAAGCCTAGAGTGGTCACTTTTATGATCCAAACTATTCTCAAATATGGTATCTTCTTCCCTTTCACGTTTAGCTGAATATTATCAAAACTCTGTGTGTGATTCATAGATGTATACAAATACGACATCATTTGTTGGTTGGTTTGGTGGTCCTTGTGATTTTCAGTTATTTACCTATCTTATTGCGAGATTTGGATGGATTTGAAATGTAAATCTGTTTTTGGATGAGCCTGTGTCTGTGGTACCATCACCAAGATTGTGAATGCAGGAAATGAGTGCTTTATGTGGCTAGGCCCAAAGCCTTCAGTTATCATCACAGACCCTGAACTAGTTAAGGTGGTGTTGACCAAAAACAATCTGTACCTGAAGCCGCAGCACTCGAATCCGCTGACTAAGTTGCTTGCGCAAGGCCTTTCTCAGCATGACAAACAGAAATGGTCCAAACACAGGAAAATCATCAACCCTGCTTTCCATCTTGAAAAGTTGAAGGTTTTCTACTGCCGATGACTACAATTGTATCTTGTTTAGGATTTTACTACTTCTTAATGCATTGCTTGCTGCAGCTCCTGATACCAGCCTTCTGCTTGAGTAGTGATGATGTCTTGTACAAATGGGAAAAGTGTCTCTCACCGGAGGGATCCTGTGAGATCGATGTGTGGCCTCATCTGCAAAACTTAAGCAGGGATGCCATATCAAGAACTGCATTTGGTAGCAGCTACCAAGAAGGGATAAGGATATTTGAGCTTCAGACAGAGCAGGTTTCGCATGTCCTCACTGCTCTGCGCACCCCATACCTCCCTGGATGGAGGTGATGAGAGAGAAATGATGCAATGCATTCATTCTTCACAATATGAATAACCTCTTGCATTATGTGCAGATTTGTGCCAACGGCAAGGAACAGGAGAATGAAAGAAATCGAGAGAGAAGTTCAGTCAACAATACGAGGCCTCATTAGTAGAAGGATTGAGGGTAGGGGAACGGGGGATCATGCTAGTCAGGAGGACTTGCTGGGAATATTGTTGGAGTCCAATTTTCAGACAATCAACAACAAGGAATCTGGGATGTCCATTGATGAAGTCGTGGAAGAGTGCAAGCTGTTCTATTTTGCAGGGCAGGAGACGACGTCTACGCTGCTCGTGTGGACGATGGTATTGCTGAGCCGGTATCCAGATTGGCAAGTGAGAGCCCGGGAAGAAGTTCTGCAAGCTCTCAATGACCATACACCAAACTTTGACAACTTGAATCAGCTCAAGATTGTGAGTCTCTGCCTCTCATTTTCCATTCTAACTCCCTCAAATCTTGGTAACTAAACTAACTAATCACAGCTTAACATGATCTTGCACGAGGTGTTGAGGCTTTATCCACCCGTAGTTATTCTGAATCGGAGAGTGAGCGAGGAGACCAAGCTGGGGAAGCTGACATTGCCGGTCGGAGTTCAGGTGGCGCTGCCTACCATCATACTGCACCACAGCCGCAGCATATGGGGAGACGATGCAATGGAGTTCAATCCAGAGAGATTCAGTGAAGGAGTGGCCAAAGCTCACAAGAGCCAAGGCTTGTACTTCCCATTTGGGTGGGGGCCTCGAATTTGCATCGGACAGACGTTCGCCATGCTGGAGGCTAAAGCAGCAATGTCTATGATACTACGTCGTTTTTCGTTCCAGCTTTCACCTTCCTACTCACATGCACCTGTCGCGGATCCCACCATTCGCCCTCAGCACGGCGCTCACTTGATTCTCCACCACCTCTAGATTTTCAGTAGTAAAGAAATAAAAAACTCATTTTTATGGGAATAAACTCTGCAATTACTTTTTGAAGCTGATGAAAAACTACACATGTCTTTTAAATTTATATTTTATACCTGCCATGGCACGAGTTTTCACACAAGTAATAAAAGAAAGAGAAAAAACTAGAGGCTGAATTTATTTAATAATTAATGATGCAGAGATTAGATCTAGGGGAAAACCTTTACAGCAAATAGGGTCCGACATAACATAATTCAGCAATAAATTACATTTGATTTGATCCATTATTAGTTCAACAGATGTTTGTCTGTTTTATCATATTCTAATATTTTATTTTAGCTTTTTATATTGTTCATGATATTATATAATGTAGATTAGATAACAGAGTTGGAGAAACTCTCTCTCTTTCTCTCTCAATCACCGTATCTGCTGAACATCATAAAAATGGCAGATTACATACCCGAAGAAATCATAATCAACATTCTCCACAGACTACCGGTGAACACCCTCCTCCGCTGCACCGCCGTCTGCAAATCGTGGCACGTTCTAATCACCACCGTTCAATTCATCTCATCTCACTTAAAATCTGCCTCCGCAAGCAAAAACAAATCTTCCTCACTTCTGCTGCTCAGGCGCTGCATCACAAATTCCGAGCGCTACGACTTGTATTCCGACGACATTAAGTCTCTCACTCATCACTCCACACTCCGATTCCCGTTCACCGGCATTAATTCTCACTTCTCAATCATCGGTAGCTGCAACGGATTGCTCTGTCTCTCCGACGATCGCGTCTTCTACTCGAACACGATAATTGTGTGGAACCCTATTATTAAAAGATCCGTTCTTCTTCCAAAACCCTGCATCATTTACAATTCCCACGGCTCCTTCACGCAGTGCCTCGGATTCGGGTTCGATCCCGCCGCCAATGATTACAAGGTTGTGCGAATCACGTACGTTGATCTTGTTACGAAGCCACAGATTGAGGTTTACAGATTGAGCAGTGGCACGTGGCAAGATACGAGCCAGTTGAATCTGGACTCGGTTATATATAATCGGTCGCGCCATGTTTATGTCAATGGGGCTTCACATTGGATTGCAAGATACATGGATTTGTATGATTTGATCATCTTGTTTGATATGAGTCGTGAGGTGTTTACGAAGATCATGCTTCCTGCTCCGGCTAGCACCGCAAACGACATCGTTCCAGTGGGGAATATGGAATTAATGGTATTTAGGGAATGTCTTGCTCTTGTTGTGTGGAATGTGGAGCAGAGCATGTGTGTGTGGGTGATGGAGGAATCTTGGACTAGAAGGTTTGATTTCGATTTCACCAATATTATTGAGAGGGGGTTGTTTATGAGGCCGTTGTGGATTAGGGGAAATGGTGAGGTGGTGGTTGGTTTGCACGATGGTCGGTTGGGTTCGCTCAATCACGGTGGAGGAGAGGTGGAGGAGTTAGGAACGGCCGGCTCGAGATCGGATGAGTATAAACGTGCTCTTTTCTTGTGTAGTTATACGAGCAGTTTGGTGCTTTTGGACAGAAAATTTAACTTACGTGATGTAGTAACTTGCAAGAATTTACATTGGCAATAATGTGGGGAATTCAACTTTTGCTTGAGATTTGAAAGAGAGATAGACTTTCTGATATTTAGTTTTCAGCCATATGAAATAATTAAGTATGTGATGTATGCATGTGTGTTACCACTACCAGCAATCTCGGCTCTTTTCTGTTTACTTAGTTAAATTGTTACGACTCCACTTGATTCCAAATAAAACGTGTTCCAAACAAAATGCGATTTCGACCAGCAACTCTCCAAAACCTCACATTTATTCTATCCACAAAATCAAATCGCTCTTCTTCCTTCGTATAAACAACTTTCATCACAAAATCATCTTATCTTTTCTCGATTCCCCGCCAATAGCTCAGATAAACCATCTTCACCGTTGTTGAGAAGTTTGTGCTTTAACAATAGAAAGGGCCATCGCCAAATTCTTTATGGGTTTTTCTTCGTTTCCTGAAATTTGAGAGAGAGGTGCAGAAATGGGTGCACTCTCCGTGCAATTCCATTTCATGAAGACACGATATTTATCTTTGAACCGCTTTTATTCCAACTCACAGGTATTAGTAAGGTTTATATTACGTTCTTGATTTTGATAAAAGTTGTGATTCATCATGATTAAAGCTTGTATTAGTTATTGCATTCGTTTCACAGACTCCCATTTCAGAGAGGAGCCCATTTTTCAGGGGTCAGTTTCACAGTAGACACTTTGTTAAATTCAATCAAGCTCGTCCGATCAAGAATCGCTCTGGTAATTCTTGTTAAATTTGAGATTTGTCTTTTCTGTTTCAGGCATATGAAGAATAAGAATGCAGCTATCTCGTGTAGTTTTGCAAAGTTCTGTTTTTTTTTTTTTTTTTTTTTTTGTCTTGAAGGGAACAAAGTCTAGCCACTGAGTTGATGAATGAGTGTTTGAGTGGTTTGAATTCAATTTATATATGCTTGGCTAAGAAATAAGAATGCAGCAGTGGTAATATGCTATATAATTTTGTCAAGTGTTGGTTATATTGTTGTTGTTTTCTTGAAGAGACTAAAATATCTGGCCTTTATGTTGATGCATGAGTGTTTGAATGCGTTGAATCAATATATATGTGCTTGGTGTTTGGTTAATAAATTGTGGGGATGGTGTTTGATGATTGGATTTGAAGGTGCTGTGTTATCTCCAAGTTGTGTGTTTCCACTGACTGAGGAAAATGTTGAGAAAGTGTTGGATGAAGTTAGGCCAGGGCTGATGGCTGATGGAGGGAATGTGGCTCTTCATGAGATAGATGGACTTGTCGTCGTGCTCAAGCTCCAAGGGGCTTGTGGCTCATGCCCGAGCTCCACAATGACACTGAAAATGGGGATTGAAACACGCCTCAGGGACAAGATTCCTGAAATTGAAGCAGTGGAGCAGATTGTTGACACAGAAACAGGTCTGGAGTTGAATGAGGAAAATGTGGAGAAGGTGACCTCAGATTCTTTTAAACTTGTGTTCACAACATTTTCCCTTTGCATTTTTTGGGTTACAAGTACTCATCACGATCAATTTCTAGATTCTCATGCTTATGAGCATCCAAACATGAATAAACTGTTTGATTTCCATACTGCTTCCACAGTTATTGATCAGCCCGTCTGTGTTGGGATCCTTTTGAAGATTTATAGCATAACTTTGACTTGTTTACATGTAGCCTGCACAAATTATTAGACAGAAAGATTTATGGATTCGCTTTTTTTGCAGGTTCTATCCGAGATTAGACCTTACCTTGCGGGCACAGGTGGTGGAGAGCTGGAGGTGGTTCAGATCGTCGACTACGTCGTGAAAGTTAGACTTAGCGGACCTGCAGCTGGTGTGATGACAGTTCGTGTGGCTCTCACACAAAAGTTGAGAGAAAAAATACCAGCCATTGCAGCAGTTCAATTGATAGAGTAAAGAATTTTGTATGAAAGCAAGTCACAGTTAGTTAATGATACCTTCAACATTTCTCTAAGAAGTTTCTCTGAGATTCTATTGAAAAATTATGTACACGTGATTTGATCAATAGATTTGAATGCACTCTTGAATTTACACACGAGTTGAATTGAACATATTCAAGAATTTGAGATTTTTCTATCTTAAATTATAAAATTCATCACTCGTGGTAAAATATTTATTGGATTCTATCCACCTCAGTGTGAATGAACAGAATTAAGCTTTAAAGAAAATTAATAAAAGGAAAAGAGCAATCTCAACCAACCTCAGAATTCACCAAGAATGAAACCAAACAATTATTATTGTCTAATCCAAGACCGAGAGCCCTATATCCCCAAATTGAATTGAAAATCAAACACAAAATGCCAAAATCCAAAGGGAATAAAGATCTAGGGAGAGCAAATTGGAAGGTTAGACCAATCAATTATCCAAAACAAGCCACGTACACAGTCTGCAAACCACATCCAGTACCCCGATAGTCTATATTATACTCTCTCCCTCCAAAGTCCTGTTCCATAAACACCTCCTCTTCTCCGAAGGTAACGTCTTTCAATTTTTGTTGAGTAGATATAGCACAAGGCTATCGCTGATTGTGCTCTGAATGTGTTGGTATATGCATAGCAGTTGCGTTCCGTATTTCTGTTAATTGTGTTATCTCAATTAATTATTTTGTGGAGCTGTAGAAGTGTTGATGTAACAATCTCCGCGTTTTCCAAGTGGGTTTGAGAAATTTCATCAAAGTCTGTATTTTTTGCTTGAAATAGCGGTCGTTGTTATGCATGGACTGAACTTTTAATGGATTCGTCTTGTGGTTACTCTTTTTTGGATTTAATATGGTTTATAGTGGATTTGAATTAATCTTGATGTTAAAGCTAGTCTTATATTAATTTTTCATGTGGGTATTTGGTTATTTTTGGGTTATTCTTGTCAATCATGGATTGGGATGTTGTTTTAGACTTTTAGCAGTTGGCAGACTAAGATTATGCATTACCTTCAAGTTGTTGAAGTTCTGGATGGGAATTTTACTGCTTCAATTTGTTTTATGTTTTTATTTGTGGAAAAGACTTTCTTGATAAGATTATGCCTTACCTCCAAGTTGTTCAAGTTCTGGATGGGAATTTTACAGCTTGCATTTGTTTTATGTTTCTATTTGTGGAAAAGATTTTCTTGTTAAGTTGAATTGCAGATTGCTTTGACTTAAAATTTCTACAATACTTGTGTAGCTATTTAAGTTGGTGTCCAGGCTCATACTGAATTGAAGTCTGCTGAACTGCAGACGATACAGATGGCTGCTTCTTCGGCATGTGTAGTGGGAAATGGTCTAGCTGCAGGTAATACTAGAACTGGTCTGAGCAGAGAAATATTTGGCAGACAGTTAATCCAATCCTCTAGTCTTCCAGCATTGAGTAAAGTGTCCAAATCTGCGAGCATAAGAGCATCTCTGGATCAAAAGATAAATGAAGGAAGACGAGGGTTTTTGAAGTTGTTGCTTGGAAATGCTGCGGTTGCAGTACCTGCATTGCTTGGCAATGAAAAGGCAATAGCAGATGATCAAGCTGTATCGAACTCAAGGATGTCATATTCTAGGTTTTTGGAGTATCTGGATAAGGGTAGAGTGACAAAAGTAGATATATTTGAAAACGGTACCATTGCCATTGTTGAGGCTATTTCCCCTGAGTTGGGTAATCGACTGCAGAGAGTTCGTGTACAACTCCCAGGGCTCAGCCAGGAGCTTCTGCAGAAGTTCAGGGAGAAGAACATTGACTTTGCTGCACATAATGCTCAAGAAGAATCAGGCTCCGTCTTGTTTAACTTGATTGGGAATTTGGCCTTCCCTTTGATTTTAATTGGTGGTCTTTTCCTTCTCTCGAGACGATCCTCTGGTGGAATGGGTGGACCTGGTGGCCCTGGGTTCCCTTTGGGTATTGGTCAATCAAAAGCTAAATTCCAAATGGAACCAAACACTGGAGTGACTTTCAATGATGTTGCTGGGGTGGATGAAGCAAAACAAGATTTTATGGAGGTGGTGGAGTTCTTGAAGAAGCCTGAGAGGTTTACGGCTGTAGGTGCTCGTATTCCTAAGGGAGTTCTTCTTGTTGGCCCTCCAGGCACTGGGAAGACCTTGCTAGCCAAAGCAATTGCTGGTGAAGCAGGTGTTCCTTTTTTCTCCATTTCAGGTTCTGAGTTTGTTGAGATGTTTGTCGGTGTTGGTGCTTCTCGGGTACGTGATCTTTTCAAGAAGGCAAAAGAAAACGCACCATGTATTGTGTTTGTTGATGAAATTGATGCAGTCGGGCGCCAAAGAGGAACCGGTATTGGTGGAGGAAATGATGAAAGGGAACAGACACTGAACCAGTTGTTGACAGAAATGGATGGTTTTGAAGGTAATACTGGTATAATTGTAGTTGCAGCTACTAATCGTGCAGATATTCTTGACTCTGCCTTGTTACGGCCCGGAAGGTTTGACAGACAGGTAATATACACCTTCTTTCCTGAATATAATACTCGAAGAAGGATCATTTATTTGCAAGTTTTTTGCAGGTCTCTGTTGATGTCCCCGATGTTCGTGGAAGAACTGAGATTCTGAAGGTGCATGCAAGCAACAAAAAATTCGACACAGATGTATCACTTGAAGTGATAGCCATGAGGACACCTGGTTTTAGTGGAGCTGATCTTGCTAATCTCTTAAATGAGGCCGCTATTTTGGCTGGCCGGCGTGGCAAGACAGCAATCTCATCCAAAGAAATTGATGATTCAATTGATAGGATTGTCGCTGGAATGGAAGGGACGGTGATGACTGATGGCAAAAGCAAAAGTCTTGTGGCATACCATGAAGTAGGCCATGCAATTTGTGGGTAAGTGACAATGTCTACCAAGTATTTACAGAGAGGTTTTACGCTTACAAGAATCCTCTTTGCATTTTTTGATGCAGAACTCTAACTCCAGGACATGATGCTGTTCAGAAAGTCACCTTAGTACCTCGTGGTCAAGCACGTGGTTTAACCTGGTTCATCCCTGCAGATGATCCCACCTTGATATCCAAGCAGCAGCTGTTTGCCAGAATTGTTGGTGGGCTCGGCGGCAGAGCTGCTGAGGAGGTCATATTTGGTGAGCCTGAGGTGACTACTGGTGCAGCTGGTGATCTACAACAGATCACTGGTTTGGCCAAGCAGGTAAACCTTCTTGGTCTGTATACTATAGTATAGTCTTGTCTTGTGTTGGTACATTTGTCTGAATCCGTTGTGTTTTTCTTTGTAGATGGTGGTTACGTTTGGCATGTCTGAAATTGGGCCGTGGTCTCTCATGGATTCCGCTCAGAGTGGGGATGTGATCATGAGAATGATGGCGAGGAACTCAATGTCGGAAAGGCTTGCCGAAGATATAGATGCTGCGATCAAGAGGATTTCTGATAGCGCCTACGAGATTGCTTTGAGCCAAATCCGAAACAACCGTGAAGCAATAGATAAGATTGTTGAAGTCCTCATTGAGAAGGAAACGCTTACAGGTGATGAGTTCCGGGCAATCCTCTCCGAATTCGTCGAAATCCCGGTCGAAAATAGAGTTGCTCGGGCACCTGCTGCGGTGAGCGTTTGAGTATAATAACTGCACATACCCAGATCTCATGTCTGGTAAACCTTGACCTTATATATAGCTTTAATGTTCGAAGCCATTGTTTTTCACTGTATCATATTCATTTCCCAAGTTCCAATATAGTGAGAATACAGGTATATAATACACCTACAAATCTACGATCTCCCCTTACCTCATACAAGCATCTTTATATATATAATAGAGTGAATGCAAAATTATTATCATGTCTCAATTCCAACTATTGATCGTTCATTGTCTGAATTGCTTTGAAGAATAAGTAAATTATACAAAACTAAAAGTTTTGCATATAAATTCTTGAAACAATTTTCTTGCAGGTTGAGGGCTTCTTCCCCTGCCCCTCATTCAAGCTGTGATTTTTATTTTTATAGGCAAATCTCCGAACAAATATAGTTTTGCATCGTATGAGAGAGAAGAGAGAGAGAGAGGGAGGGAGATCATTCAGTAATGAAGAATGAATATTTATATCCATTATCAAATGTAAATGGTAGCCTCCTTCTGTCTTTATAGATTTCACTGCATATAGCATCCCACATACAAATTACTACCAACAAGTTGAAAAAAAAAAAATCATTGGCCAAGCATAAGCCAGAGGGCTTGAGCGGTTTTGATCCGACCGAACCAATCAAAAGATAGGAAACGACGGCGAACTTCATCGTGCTCTTTCCAAATTTGAAGTTATCATTTTTGCCGCTAAATTAATAGGCTGTAACCATGGGGGTGACGTACTGTAATTTATTTGAAAGAAGTGGCTAAAGCAGATATTCCTAACTACGAAATATGACAGCAATCTACAGACGGTTGTGCAGTCGAGGCCAGCTCAAGCAAGCCTTCACCGCCCACTTCTCCCTAATTTCATCGGACCCGCCTCTCATCTCACACCTCCTCAAAGCATGTGTTGATATCCGCTCTCTAACGGTAGTCCAACAGCTCCACTCGATCATTACCACCAACGGTTGGTCCAACATCAAGTTCGTGTCAAACCACCTCATAAGTGCCTACGCTAAATTATGCAGCATGGAAGCCGCTCTCAAGGTGTTCGACAAAATGCCTAACAAAAATATCATGTCTTATAACATCGTGATTGGAGGATACATACAGAGTGGGGAACTGGGTTCCGCTGTCGAGATTTTTAAGGAAATGGAACACAGAAATTCAGCCACGTGGAATGCAGTCATAACGGGGATGGTCAAGAATGAGCTCAATGAAGGAGGTTTGACATTGTTTGCTGAGATGCATTTGAATGGATTCTCATCCGACGCGTATACGCTAGCTACTGTGTTGAGGGGTTGTGCAGGATTGAAGGATTTGATCAAGGGGAAGCAGGTGCATGGTTTTGCCATTAGACTAGGTTTGGAGTTTGATTTGGTAGTTAGTAACTCCATGGCTCACATGTATATGAAGTGTGGTTGTTTGAGGGAGGCTGAAAGCTTGATTCAATATATGCCACTATGTAATGTCATTCTCTGTAATACACTCATTGCTGGCCTTTTGCAGAATGGCTCTGCCTCAGCTGCACTAGAAACTTACTACTTAATGAGAAGGGCCGGATTCCTGCCTGATGATATCACCTTCGTGAGCGCTGTCAGTTCTTGCACTGAACTGTCGACTCTTGGGCAAGGCCAGCAGATTCATGCTGAGGTTGTAAAGGCTGGGGCAGCATCGGATGCTGCTGTCATCACTTCACTAATCAGTATGTACTCGCGGTGTGGCTGCTTGGATGATGCTGTGAAAGTTTTCGGGGAGAGTGGAGAAGCTGCAAGTGATGGTGTGTTGTTATCTTCGATGATTGCTGCTTATGGATTTCATGGAAAAGGAGACGAGGCTATCGAGCTGTTTCAAAAGATGGAGCTTGGCGTCAAGGCTAACAAGGTCACTTTCTTGAGCCTATTGTATTCGTGCAGTCACAGTGGATTAAAAGACAAAGGGCTTGAGCTTTTCAACCTGATGATAGAGTATGGTTTAGAACCTGAGGTAAAACACTACACTTGTGTGGTTGATCTCCTCGGTCGAGCTGGCTGTTTGGAAGAAGCAGAGCGTTTCATCCGATCCATGCCCGTGAAGGTACAGCCCGATTCTATTATATGGAAAACTCTGTTGTCTGCTTGTAAAATTCATAGGAACGCAGACATGGCTAGTAGAATTGCTGAGGAGATCTTGAAAATCGAACCTCAAGACTCAGCTTCGTATGTGCTTCTTTCGAATATCCAAGCCAGTGCAGATAGATGGCAGGATGCGTCGAAGGTTAGAAAACAAATGAGGAAAATGATGGTAAAGAAAGAGCCAGGAGTTAGCTGGTTTGAACTGAAGAATGAGGTTCATCATTTCACAATGAGTGATGAATGTCATCCGCAATGGAGAGAGATCAAGTCCTACTTGAAAGAGCTGATAGCTGAACTGAGGTCACATGGTTATGCACCCAATGTAGGCGCTTCGTTGCACGATATGGAGTTGGAGGAGAAAGAATGCAACTTGGCACACCACAGTGAGAAATTGGCTGTTGCATTTGGTCTGATGAAGGCGCCGGATGGGGCTCCCATCAGGATAATGAAGAATCTGCGGGTGTGTGAAGACTGCCATGCGGCTATGAAGTGTATATCTATGGTTAGAAAGAGAGAGATCGTTTTGAGGGATTCTACTCGATTTCATCATCTCAAACATGGTTCTTGTTCCTGTGGCGACTATTGGTGAGGTAATTAAGCTGCTCTTATTCTACTTTTTTGATAATGTAAATTTTTGGCTATAGCTGATTTCTTGGACCCATCAACTCATTCATAGGATCTGCACAAAGTTTATTTCACGATTTTGCCCTGATTATATGTCACAAATCATGATTTTTTTTTTGTGTGCAGCGCTTAGAATTGGCAACTAGAACATTTTTTTATATTTGAGCCTAACAAGACACATGAGGCTTTAAAGTGAAAGAAGATCTACTTTTTCTATTTCATATTTTAATTATAATATAACATTATTCTTTTCTTCTTCTTATCGTCATTAAAATATAGGGATAAGGGTCATATTAACCCTTCTGATAGGAACACACTAGACCCTTTATGATTATTTGGATCATTTTGGCCCCTCAACTATTATAAATGATTTTTTTAAGTACTTTATACTTTATAATTTTAATTATACCCTCATTTAAAGTGTAGGATATATAGTTTTTCAATCTAAAAAATTAAAATAATAAATATTTGAAAATAAAATATGAAATCGAAATAAATATAATTTTCTTTTAAAATAAATCTGAAAATAAAAGAATTAATATAAAAAAATCTGAAATTAATGAAATGATTCGTGAAAACATTAAAATCTGAAAAAAAAATTTATAAAATTAATGTTAAAAAAAAATCGTTTAAAAAAATGACTTACTATAATGCTTGATTCAACTAATAAATCTTTATAGACTTATCCATTTATTTAGGACTATATTTTTTTTCCATTTATTACATAGTTCATTTTATTTAATCATAAAGATTAAATATTCCAATGTCATTTTTAATTAATAGATTTTTTATTTTCAGATTTATTACTAAAGTAAAGTTTATTTATATTTCAATTTTTTTATTCGAATTTTTATATAGTGAAGCATCTCAACTTTATTGTTGTTGTAAATGACAAATTTTATTGTAATTTTATTTTTTTCATATTTTTTTTGTATTTACTTTGAATCAAAGTGTTATTTACATATATTTATTATTTTTTTATATTGAGAGAAAATTATATAAATAATCTTTAAGTGAGATTATACTTAAATTTTAAAATTCAGAAGTGATTAAATTGTATTCATATTTTTTAACCATTTTTTCTTCATTATTTTTAAGTTTTTATATTCTACTTTCAGATTTTAATGTTTTTTACGACTTTTATATTAGTCTTTCCATTTTCAGATTTATTTTAAAAGAAAACTATATTTATTTTGATTTCATATTTTATTTTTAAACATTTATTATTTTAATTTTTAAGATTGAAAACTATATATCCTACTCTTTAAATAAAATAAGGTTATAACAGGAATTATGAAGCCTAAAGGTTTAAATGAGTCATTTATAATAGTTGAGGGGCCAAAATAATCCAAATAATCATGAAGGATCTAATGTATTCTCATAGTCATTTAAATCTGACCCTTATCCCTAAAATATAACATTATTCTTCTTCTTCTTCTTAACTTCGTTGGGATCGACTAAAACTCAGCATATGCGTATCTTATGTTGCCTAGTCTTCGGATGGAACGATCTTTCATCTTTCAACAGAAAACAATTACATAAATCAGAGCAAATGCAACAGACAGTTTTCCAATGGTTTTTTATACACTGCCCATCTTTCAAACACAAACTGGGTAATTGTTTCACAACCGGGACAGCAAGAAATGGAGACATTATGATGGTGAACAATTGCTCATCACACTAAGAAAACTTATACCTACTACTGACAGCAATGAAATGAATCGAGAAATATCATATAAACAAATAAAGAGAAATACAAAATTCTATTGAACTACACTCAGGTTACTGAATGAAACGGTTTAACAATCAGAACATCCGGAATAGAATAGAATAGAATCGAATCGAATCAACATCAAAAGAATATATGAGCATCCATCTGTCAAAAGAATTATATCAATATAATCCAGCACATATTCACATCACTTGCTGCTAAATCAACAATAAACAGCAGCCAAACCAATCAACTTGTTGCTTAGTCGGTAGAGCTCCAAGGGCCATTG
Source organism: Plectranthus barbatus (assembly GCA_026898455.1). NCBI lineage: Eukaryota > Viridiplantae > Streptophyta > Magnoliopsida > Lamiales > Lamiaceae > Plectranthus > Plectranthus barbatus. The sequence continues at coordinate 31,566 of JAPKLW010000149.1, forward strand.
ACCACAATAGCTCTGCTAGCCTCAATCCCCCCATATTTAAGCGTTGTTACACAAGAACTCGGAGGCTGCAGCAACATCCAGTTAGTTCCACACTGGCTTTTTGTTGCCAAACAAGTATGATCCCAAGAAGAGCACCAATGCTGACTGTCTCCATGCCTAGAGCACGTACTTCAACTGAATCACTGACCTGCATCAAACTTCCATTTTTTCTAGATTCAACACCCCACACCCCAAAAATAAATAAATAAAAGAATAGCTCTAACAAGTTCAGTAAACTTCATACAATGGAAAGCCTAATGAGAAATTATGATAAAAATGAGATCTAAAAAAGATATTTACATCATTTCCATATACGGGTAGCTAAAACCTAACATGCATCAGCCGACCTCAGACTGCTCCACTTTATAAGTTTAACCAAAAGAAGCAATGCGATCAAATCTTCTGGGAGATGTAGGAAGTTCAACTTCATCATCAGATGATGCTGGAGAGGTAGCTTCAGCAAGAGACTCCAGCATTGCTACAACTTCAGAGGAATCATCCAGATAATACTTGGCTTTACTTGGTTTTTGACCCACAGTGCAGGCAAATACTTCAGTGTTGTAAGAAAGTATATTTCTAGACACTGCAGTACCAATTAGTTCAAACATATCCTCATCTGATCTGTCATCACCAATGCATAGTACAAAATCTGCTTGTTCCCCTTTCTCGGTCATTGACGTGAAAATTTTTTCTGCAACCAAACCTTTGCTAACACCCTGCATTAACAATATATCAGCATTCTAAATTCCATAGCACAAAATCAGCATTGGGTGCTGCAGAGAATAAAATATATTTGTGGAGTCTTTACTCTCTTAAAGAAGCAAGGGAAGAGGTAAGTAAGATGAAGAAATTCAATATTCATAAAATTCTAGTTAAAAATAATTTAGAAGGAAGAAAAGGGTTGGGTTACATATTGAAAAGTGGGAAAAGCAATTGAAGAGCAAAAAGATAAATAAATATTGGCATGCCTGAGGTTTGATTTCAACTATAAACTGTCCACTCTTGACAGCGACAGGTTCATTTGCCAAGACACTCTCCAAATGATCCAGCATTTCCTTCGCTTGTGAATAACCAAATCCAGGGTCCGCATCATGATAATGCCAAACTAAGGCACTTTCCTTCCTCTCGATTCCAGAACCATCTGTAGCCTCCGTATATGATTTCATAACAGGTTCAGCCATCTGCATCCAACCAAAATCAGAACCCTGACCATAAGTTTCCCATTCTCCAGCATGTTGTGGCCACCTGCAAAATTGGTCGTCCAAGATGCAAACGGATCAACAGAAATTGTGGTGTTTCATTATTTGGAACCTCTGGTTGCATCAGAATTTGCAACTCACCAATGGTTTAACTCGAACAAGAATGAAAAAGAAACCCAGCCAAGATATAGACATACAGTATACTTCCCACTAAGTCTATACATCATAATATCCAGTAGTAGGGCTTGTGCTACAAACAACATCAAGCATATAAAATTAGCAATTATATCTCTAAATATTACGATACACAATCTTAGCATCTAGTATACTTAATTTAGATGTGAAGTATTAGTCAGATTATAAAAGGTTTATACTAACAGAAGAACTGAGACTTTCCAAAAGTGGTTTGTGTCCTGATATCAATTAAAACACTTTTATACATTGACATGACAAAATCATAAGATAGTTGTTAACATATTGACAGACTATAATTGTTTCCTAAAATGCACAATATGAGAATTAAATGCTCATTTTGTATCACATAAAACAATTAATTCCAGTGCTGATTTTTAAGAAACAATCACAACAGTATACATCTGCCGTGAAGTTAACTATAGTGGAGTTTTACTTAATGGTTTTGTGATGATTTCATTCCAGAAGTGATCCAGTTCGAGTTTCAAATCCAGATTAAAGATTTAACTTGCAGTAGAATAGCTAAAAATTGATTAAATAAGACAAATTAGGTGTATACCTTACAAAGTAGCCATGTTCTGCAGCAAGTCCAAGTTTCTGGCAAGGAAGAAACCATTGGGTTAAGCTCTCCCTACCCCTTCCACTCACCATAAAAACTACATTCTTGGGATCTGCACACAGACTGTTCAGAAGGGATAGTATTTGAGGACTCGGAGTTTTTATTATTAAATTTTGAGGCATCAATGTGCCATCATAATCCAACAGTATAGCCCTATTTTTGGCCCTACAGTAAGCTGCAACGATATCATCAATGGAAAGTTTTCTAAAATTAGGATCTAGTGCCACAACCCGAAACCCAAAGCCAAGACCAATGCCCCAGCATCTTTTACGGAAATGATCAGCACAAGTTCTTTCCATATCTTGTAAGAAGCTTCTTGACCAAAACGCTACATCATGAGTGCTAACATAACGGTAGTGCTTCTCATGTCGTAATTCCTTCTCTGATTCTGACATTGATATAGCCTCATTCATCGCCTCTGCCGTTGATTCAACATTCCATGGATTAATGCGAATTGCACCACTTAGGGAAGGAGAGCACCCAATGAACTCAGATACAACCAGCATACTCTTCTTTGGTCCACTCACAAGGGACCCTATTTCCCCACCAGAGATACCTTGTCTAGAGATAATGTATTCATAAGGAGTCAAATTCATCCCATCTCGCACTGCTGTCACCACAACACACTCGGTAATACTGTAATAAGCCATTCTTTCACTGATTGATAAAGCACGGTGAATAAAAACTATAGGGTTGTATCCAGGTCTACCGAATTGCTTATTAATCCGATTGCAGCTTTCCTCTATCTCAGCCTGTATTTCATCCGAATGTATCCCTTTAGCCTTGGCAGGATTTGCAATCTGCACCAGCACAGCCTTTCCCTGCCAATTTGGATGCTCCTTAAGCATTTGCTCCATAGCTAAGAGTTTCAGGTTGATACCTTTGAATACGTCCATATCATCAACTCCAAGCAACACGGTCTTACCTTCATACTGTCGTTTTAGCTCCTCAGCCTTAAGTTCTCTATCTGTTTGTCTTATCACTGTCTCAAGGTGGCTGACATGTATCCCAACTGTCAAAATCTTTATTCCAATTGTCCTTCCGTAATAATCCAATCCAATGTATCCTCTCTTTGACTGATATTCTAGGCCCAACATCCGACTGCAACAAGAGAGAAAATGCCGTGCATAGTCAAAGGTGTGGAAACCAATGAGGTCGGAGTTGAGTAGGGCCTTGAGGATTTCTTCTCTAACAGGAAGTGATCTGTATATCTCAGACGAAGGGAAGGGACTGTGAAGGAAAAACCCCATTCTTAAGCGGACAAAGCGCCTCCTCAAAAATGTTGGCAGAACCATTAAGTGATAATCATGTATCCAAACAAAATCATCTTCAGGATTAAGTATCTCAATCACTTTCTGGGAGAATATTTTATTGGCAGAGACATATGCTTCCCACTGGGACCGATCGAATCGACCTCCGTGATTGGCTGAAAATGGCAGCATATAATGGAAAAGTGGCCATAACTGTTTCTTGCAAAATCCATGATAGTAATTGGCTAAAAGACTAGGTGGCAGAAAGGCAGGAACGCATTTAAATCTCTCCAAAATAAAATTGGCTACATCATCCTGTTCGATTGGATCGACATCAACAGGTAATGAACCAACATACAGTACTTCCATGTCCTCTGGCAAACCGTCCTTAACACGTAAAAGAAAAGAATCCTCATTCCAACTAAAATTCCAACCCTTATTGTCTGGCCTTCGCTTTGCTTTTAAAGGAAGAATGTTTGACACAATGATCATTCTATCGCCCGCCACTGATGATGGATTTTCAGATGTAACACTATTAGCTTGCTCGTCGTCTAGCTCAGCAATATTCCCCGGGACTGTCATCACCCTGGGGAAACGCCTCCGCTCCTTCTCCCTACCCATCACAGGGAAATTCCCAGATGCTAAATCCAAAAGATTTGTATAAGATCTTGACATCATCTTGGCAGATTTTTCCTTGTTTCAGCCAAAAACTCAACTACGAAACTGAAATCTCTCTCTCAAGACTGTTTCAAGTTACCTGCAAATAATTAAAAAAAAACAATACTTTATAACTGTAAGAACATCCCATTTCCAGAAACCAGTCCAATCAGATAAAAGTCCCTCGTTACAATCAAACAAACACAAGATGTCGTGAAAACAAGAGACAATAAAAATGTCATCTAATGAAACAGAAACTAATGCACACAAACACAATAAATCAGACCGCACACCCTCCAATAGTAACCCTAGCGTTTACGGAAATTGTAATCTGACCCAGTAACCTGCGTGAACACTAAATTGCGGGTTGAAGATGACCTCTGTGATTAAAATTGAGCAAGAATTTTGTGTCCTTCCAGAAGAAGAGTCAAACTTCAGCCAAGAATTGAGAATGGGATTCTAGGGCTTGACGCAAACAAACCCAACCCAAAAAAAAAAATTAATAAAAATAATATTGCGTTCGATAAACTTAATTTTTCGCTTTGGTATATAAAATGAATCGACGATCGCCTACTGGGCACTGGCAGTCATGGATGTGAATATTCAAGAGAATAAATAATAACTTCAAAAATATTAGGTGAATTGGATTGAATAATACTGGAAACAAAAAGTGCCAACAAATAAAAGAATCACTAAGTTGACCTGCAGTTCATACCTCAAAGCCTCCAGATACAAATATTTATCTTTTAAATTAAACTAATAAAATAAATTTAAAAATCTAAGCATCCAAGATCGCCTGTAAAAAATTGACAAGAGCAAAATATGATACAGTCTGAGTAGTTGTAAGTATAAATTAGAGTGGTGAGGTTTTTTTTTTATATCATCATGTTTAGGCAACAATACATTTATTTATATTTTTGCTCTTAATTAATAAAAAAAATACTATATTGTATCGTATATGCAGATAATAATATAATAAATTTATAGATTCGTTCGAGAGATGATGGTGTAATAAATTCAGTCGTAACATTAAAGTTGTGATTATAAACTAATAAATATATTTAAAATTTTAAGAAAAGTAAGATAATTAAACTTAAATACTGAGTTTATATTCTATGCATTGCAAAGCGAATGGGCTGTGCTTGCACAAAATAACAAAAGAAAACGAATTTTCTTATAAACATAATCATATACTAGTAGTATGTTTTTTCAACAAAAAGGAAAAGCTTTGAGCAAATAACTTAAGAAGAGATGGGTGAGATTATCAATTCCCAAAAAGAAAGGGGATAAGGTTATTGCCAGCCGACTTTGGAATAGAACCCAGCTGGCAGGATCTTGTGAGACGCCATGCGCCTCTCGCGTGCCATCTGGGGGAGCGCCACGTGTCAACCCTGGCCCACCAGTACGGACATCGCCCGAATGCGTCACTGCTGACGATGCTTCAGATTGGGCCTGATTCATGGTTACTGCTTTCGGTTTCAAAATAATATCAAGGCCAGCCCATTCCTAGATCAACAGAGCAGATACTTCAATATTCCGTCCGTCCTAGTTATAGTTAAGTAATTTCTTTGGCAAAGTCTCAGATGAGATGGTCTCATCATTTTTATTGTGAGACGAATTTAATGAAATTATATATTTTATTATTGTAAATAATATCTCACCATTTTTATTGTGATATGAGTTTAATGAAATGATGTATTTCTTTATTGCAAATGATGTATTTCTTTGTTGTAAATAATGTAATTCTTAAAAATAAAATGATGTATTTAACTTATTGAAATGATGTATTAAGGTCCGTCTCACAATAAAAAAATAGTGAGACCGTCTCTCAGGAGACCAATTCAATTTCTTTTGTTTTTGGCGCCCACCGTGGGGCATCGAGAACGAATTTTGTCTCTTCTTTGCAGGAAATGGCAGATGGTCCAGGCAAACCTCACGCTGTAGAGGTTGATGGCCAGAAGACCGCTCCAGTTGAAGGCCGAAACAAAGGTCCAAACCCCGGGGCTGGTCGAGGGACTCCGGTAGGCACAGGGCGAGGACGAGCTGTCATGACCGGAAGTGGGACCCCACGTCCGCCTAATGCGGAGGGGACGGTGAACGATTTGATGAGAGCATTCAACGCTACTCCCCTAGAAGAGCTAACTTTCTTGCCGCCACCGCCAGACATTCTAGGAGATCCCCATGTTTTGATGCTGGTAACACAAGTACAAAGCGCGAAAGGGATGATCGAGACTATGGGATCCAAGATAGAGGATATGGCAAGGAGGTACGAACTCCTCGACAGGGAGAACCGGAGGCTGCAGCTGTAGAGCAGTAATAGGCAACCCATCATCGAAGAACCTAGGAGCACCGAAAAGAATACTCAAAATACTACGAGGAATTTGGAAGCAGAATTTGATCACGCTGGAAGGACGACTACTGAGAGAACCCCGGGGGATACACCAACCCCTGGGGACCCGGGCGACCAGCCCAACCGGCTGGAACTGCAGGCCATTCAGCAGATCGAGCGATGGTTCGAGCAGAGGCTCAAGTACTTCGAGTCACTGCTCGCTAAAGTCCCCGGATTTCCTCCACCAGAGAAGACAATACCGCGTGAGAGTTATGCGGAGTCCCCTTTCTCCCCAGAGATCGCTGGAGCAGAGCTGCCATCCAGGTTTACCCCGCCAAGTTTCGTCCTCTATGACGGGACCTCAGATCCAGAAAACCACATTGCGGTATACCCGCAGAAGATGCTGGCACTAGCGATTCTGGGCGCCCAGATGGAAGCCTGCATGTGCAAGAGCTTTGGCTTGAGCTTAACGGGGCCCGCACTTCAGTATTTTATCAATCTACCCCGAAGCTCGATCTCGACGTTCGCGGAGTTGCATCAACTATTTCTGCGGCAGTATTCGAGTATTAGGCGCCTAGATAAGCACCCGGACGATCTCTATGCGGTGATCCAAAGGCCAGGCGAGCCCTTGAGGGCATACCTGTCACGCTTCAACAAGGAATTGGTGGCAGTGCCTAACTGCCCCAATAGCACTGCCGTACAGGCCTTTACGAAGGGTCTCGATGTAGACTCTGATCTATACTGTGAACTCTCCATCTATCCCTGCCAGACGATGGATGACGCCCTGAATAGGGCCTGGGCGCTTATCAAGTGGGAGGAAGATGAGCCTTATCGGTGAGCACGCCGCAACAGTGGAAGGCCTAACACACGTGACGAGAGTCGACGCGAGCAAAGGGACAGGCGTCCTCCCAGGACACATCCCTATAGTAAGCCACCGCAGGTTAACAACCTCGGCCCTTACACCCCAGAGTACACGTTGTCGATCGAACCAGCCGACCTCGTTTAGAACGTACTCCGGAGAATGCCGGAGAAAGTAAGATGGACTCCAAAGATAAAAGCAGACCCAGCCTCGTGGGACGTGCATAAATTCTGCGAGTTCCATAACGACTATGGCCACACCACCGCGGACTGCCGGGCCCTGCGCCTCGAGGTGGTCGAGTTATTGAAGAAGGGATTCCTGTCCGAGTACCTATTGGATCGAGGAAAGAGAACTTGGGCTCGAGACAAGCGGGCCGATGAATCAGGACCCCCGAAGGCGGATGCGCCCAAGCCCCTAGTTCCAGTTCGAACTATCAATTGCATTACCGGGGGATCAAAAATCAGTGGAATCACGAGATCCGCCGCCAAGAGAGCCAGGTGACTAACTCGAGAAGAGACCGTAGTCCCGCGCAAAAATCTGGATCACCTCCGATTTAGTTTACCAGCGAGGAGGTACCAGGATTGAGCCATCCTCATGATGACGCCCTAGTGATCTCTCTACTAATATCGAACTGCCTCGTAAAAAGGATCCTAGTTGATAATGGGAGCTCGGCAAATATTCTGTTCTGGCATGCATTAAAAGAGATAAAGATTCCCGAAGAGAAGGTAGTTCGATCGCAAACCCCGCTGATCGGGTTCAATGGTGACGTCCAGATGACGGTGGGAACCGTGGTACTGCCAACATACTGCGGAGGGGCACACCACAATGTGTCCTTCATGGTCATCGACGCCCCCAACGCCTATAACGCCCTGCTCGGACAACCCTGGCTGCACCAATTGAGGGCCGTGCCCTTGATGTTCCACCAGGTGGTTAAGTTTCCAATCGTCGGGGGAGTCTGTACGATTTGAGGCGAGCAGAATGCTGCCAAAGAGTGCTATTACGCGAGTTTCAAGGCAGTATGCGCCCAGCAGCACTTTGCCAGGAGCGAACCGCTACCCCCGACAGGAGAGTCAGAAGAAGTCGAAGAGGTCGAACTCGATCCGACTAACCCTGAGAAAAAGACAAACATCGGTGCTGGGCTGGATCCAAAAGTCCGGACACAGTTGATCGAGTTCCTCAGTTCCAAGCGGGACACATTCGCATGGTCTCATAAAGATATGGTGGGAATTGATCCAGAGGTGATGACGCAAAAATTACAGGTCGATCCCAACCATAGGCCTGTGCAACAGAGAAGAAGCAAGTTCCCAGCCGAAAAGAATGATGCAATTAATGAAGAAATACTGAAACTGTTGGATATCGGGTCAGTAAGAGAAGTAAAATACCTGACGTGACTCGCCAACGTCGTGGTGGAGAAGAAGAAGAATGGGAAGAACAGGGTTTGTGTAGACTACACGGACCTCAACAAAGCATGTCCTAAGGATCCATTCCCGCTCCCACACATTGATTGCATCGTCGATGCCACCACCGAACACGAGCTACTAAGCTTCATGGATGCATTTTCGGGATACAACCAGATCTTGATGCACCCCGAAGACCAGGAAAAGACAGTCTTCATGACAAGCAAGGGAATCTACTGCTACAAAGTCATGTCGTTCGGACTCAAGAACGCAGGATCAACATACCAAAGGCTTGTAAACAAGATGTTCGAACCACTAGTGTACATTGATGATATGCTGGTAAAGTCAAAGGACGTTAAGGACCATGTACACCATCTACGGCAAGCCTTCGAGGTTCTCAACAAATATAGGATGAAGTTGAACCCAACAAAGTGCACCTTCGGGGTGGCTTCCGGGAAATTTCTGGGACACGTGGTGACCAAGCGAGGAATCGAGGCAGATCCCTCGCAGATAAGAGCAATGAAAGGGATTGCACATCCTCGGAGTTCGAAAGAAGTTCAGAAACTCACAGGCAGATTGGCGGCGCTAAGCCGCTTCATCTCCAGATACTCCGACCGAACACATGAATTCTTCCAACTGCTTCAGAAAGGAAAGAAATTCGAGTGGACGAATGAGTGCGCGAGGGCACTCGAACGATTGAAAGACTACTTAACCAGCCCGCCACTCTTGTCCAAACCTAAAAAGGCGGAGGCCCTACTTCTCTACCTGTCCGTGTCCGAGCACGCACTCGGAGCGGTCCTAGTCAAGGAAATAGCGAGGAAACAACACCCCGTGCACTACGCGAGCAAACCACTACTCGATGCCGAGACGAGGTACACAACACTGGAAAAACTAGCACTCGCATGTGTAACTGCGTCGAGGAAACTGCGGCCGTGTTTCGAATCGTACCCAATAAGAGTGGTAACGTCATATCCGCTGCGAACAGTATTTTCAAAACCGAGCCTATCTGGACGACTACTGAAATGGGCAGTAGAGATTGGAGGATACAGCCTCGAGTTCGAGCCACGCACGACCGAACTCCAGATCATGCGGAGAAAGAGGTCGCAAACTTGGAAGTCGGAGAAACGACAAAGGAACCATGGGTTCTCCAGGTAGACGGATCAAGCAATACGCATGGCAACGAGGTCGGCATCATACTTCGAAGTCCGTGGGGAGAAACATTCGAGAGAGCCATCCGACTGAATTTCGAGGCAACTAACAACGAGGCAGAGTACGAAGCATTAGTTCGAGGAATGTAGCTCGCAAAAGAACTAGGGGCTCGCCGACTACAAGTTCACGGGGACTCACAGCTAGTAGTAATGCAGATGGAGGATCATTTCCAAGTCAAAGAACCACGAATGCAAAAATACTACGATATGGCGCGCGAGTTGAGAAAAGAGTTCGATGAATGCGAAATAAAACACATCGCACGAGAGGAGAATGTGGAGGTCGATGCACTGGCAAACCTAGCCTCTACGAAGCAGATCAGACAGAATCGACCAATTGTTATAACTTGGGCCGAAGAACTGGCCACCCTCAAAGTTGCGGAGGTTATGGACTTGACGATTGGCAACTCGTGGATCGAGCCAATTTGAAAATACCTTACAGACGGCATCCTACCAGGAGATCGGACCGAAGCCATACGTCTAACCAGGGCAGCGGCCAAGTATACACTTTACAATGAGAACCTATACAGGAGGTCCATCGAATGACCACTGCTCAAGTGCCTCGACCCTAATGCAGGACAAGCCATCCTCATGGAGATACACGAAGGAGATTGTGGAAGTCACCAAGGGGCTCGGCCATTGGCGCACAAGGTGATATCAGCAGGATTCTACTGGCCCACACTACGAAAGGATGCCAAGAACTACATGCAAAGCTGCGAAGCCTGTCAGAGGTTCGAGGTGACTAATCAAAGCCATGCAGAACCACTCCACGCCACGATCGCGGCCTGACCCTTCATGGCTTGGGGGATGGACATAGTAGGAAAGCTTCCGAAAGGAGTCGGACATAAGGAATATATCTTGGTAGCCACTGACTACTTCACGAAGTGGGTCGAAGCTGAGGCTTTCGCCAACGTAAGAGAGCAGGAAGTGATCAAATTTCTGTGGACTCACGTCCTATGTAGATTCGGGGTGCCAAAAGAGATCAGGACAGACAACGGAACCCAGTTCACGGGATGAAAAGTGCAAGAGTTATGTGACCAGTACAACATCAAGTTGGTGTTTTCCACACCAAGATACCCTGAGGCGAACGGACAGGTCGAGTCAACAAATAAGATGATCATGGACACAATGAAGAAAAGGCTTGAAACTCACAAAACGAAGTGGGTAGAAGAGCTCCCAGGAGTCCTATGGGCATATCAGACTACTCCCACAACTTCGACTGGAAGTTCGCCATTCGCGCTAGCCTACGGCGAAGAAGCAGTTATCCCAGCGGAAGTTCGAGATGGCAGTCTGCGGGTAGAAACCTGTCAAGAAGTAGAGAACAACGAGAAATTGATAAAAAAATCTGGAGTTGGTCGATGAGCAAAGGGACCAAGCACTATTAAGCATGGCCCAAAGAAGGAAACAGGTCAAAAGATTCTTCAACGAGAAGGTCCGTATGCGCACTTTCAAAGAAGGATATTGGGTGCTCAGAAGAATTTTTCAAAATACTAAGGATAAAAGCCAAGGGAAATTCGCACCGAAGTGGGAGGGACCCTACAAAGTCACCAGAGTTATAGGTCGAGGTGCCTACCACCTAGAAGGCCATGATGGAAGGGAGATCGGGAATAGCTGGAACGTCAAGCATCTAAAGAAGTACTACTTCTAATTAAATGAGATCAAGGAACTCGATCTCCCAGATACGCCTTCTAAACCCTTCTTAGTCTTCTTTTTTCTTACAATTACGAATTACATTTCAAACACTTACTAACTTGAGCGTCGGAGGGGCGATGCCCAATCCCTCACGAATTTACCGCATAAATATGTGTCCCACTATAGAGGTCTGCAAGCACGGAGAATGGCCCGAAAAGAGTGTCTCAGATAATGTTTTCTTACTCCTCCTATTTCTTTTGTTTTTCAATTAAAATTTCTTACATAAACCAATTACTGACTTAAGCATCGGAGGGGCGACGCCATTACTACTATTTTGCAGAGTATTTACCCGGATCGAATTACACGAATATACGAGAAAAAGAAATAGATTCATTCATGAGCAAATCGAAGGCTATATAAGGAAAAGCAGAGCGAAGTAAAATTATTCTTGCGGAAACGAAATGTGTTTTTGATAGTAAAAAAAGGATGACTAGGCGGCGGTAGTATCATCCGGGGTCGGCCCAGAACCATCGGTCGGGGTCGGGCCTGAAGTAGGCTCGTCCAGCTTCTGCCCACCATCGATCTCCCGGGAGGAGTCCTCGAGCATCTTCTGATCCTGCTCCGCATGCTGCTGCTCGGACTCCTCTCGTTCCTTCTCCCGCTCCTGTTCCTGGTCCTCGCCATCCTTCTCGATTTCAGGCTCATCAAGGACACTCAGGTCAAGGTACGGGAACCTCGCAGCTATCCTCTCCCGGACGTCGCTCTCCACCTGCTCGGCAAGAGTCTACTAAGAGGTTAGATGGATCAAAAATAAACAAAACGATTGAACATGAGGGAAACTAGAACCCGACAGTACCTCGTATGTCTCGGCGAAGTGCGGAGAGGTGATAAGCGCCCCAAAATCCAAACCCTCGCCCGTCTGCAACAAGGCAATCTTCTCCTCGTACTTCTGGACCTCGGCTATATAGCTTTCGTGCTGAGTTTTGAGCCGAGAGTCAAGAGAGATGAGCTGATCATTCCTCATCTTTAGATCCGCAAGCAGCTTGGCGGAGTCCCCTTGCGCCTCCCCGAGCTTCCTCCTCAGATCGTCGAGCTCCGCCTGAGTGGCCTCGACCTCCTTCCCAGCAGTGCCTCACCTCGCCTCCGCCGCGGCAGCCCGCTCCTCCGCCGCATCCACCTTCTCGTTCAGAGAATCTACATACTTCTTCGAATAGTCCGACTCTTTGCGAAGTCGGTAGATCTCTTCGGCACACTTCTCGCCGAAGACATTGTGCTCATGGTGGATGGAGTCGAGCTCCATCTGGGCCTGAGAGCGGCAGAGCAGGTCAGAAATTGTAAAAAAGATTAAGAGAAAGCTCAAAACCTTACCTGCAGTTGGCGGAGCTGATAGCGCGCTAGGCGCGCGAGGGCAGTCCCCGCCTGATCCACCGACGACGGGCTCAGCAGGAGCTGGCGCGCACGGACCAAGAAGGAGTCCACAACCGGATCTGGAGGCATCGTGGTGGCCACCACGGCCCTGTTAAGATCCTCCCGGCGCGGCTCGCGCTCTGCAGAGCGATGGCGCCTGCGATGAGAGGGCGGTTCGGGTTCCTTCTCCTTGCGCTTCCCCCTATCCTCGACCCGCTGCGAGGTCTCCTGACGGGTCTGGGGGCGGGAGGACTCGGTCAGCACCCCCTCCGGTGGCCTGAAAGGAGGAGGGGGAGGCAGAGGGGGCGTCGAGCGCCTGGGTTCCAAATTCTGACGCTTCGGTGGGTTAGAGGCATGGCGACGAGCCTCCTTCTCATCTCGCGCCCGCCTCTTCTCGCGGAGGGCTTCCGCGACCCTCTCAGCGGACACTAGAGGATGGCGAGAGCGGGTCATTTCTTCAGAGAAAGGGGTGGCTCGGAGTTCACTGTCAAAGATGGCCTCGGCGGTGACCGACCTACCGTTCCTAACGATCGGCCAATGACGATCACTCTCTGACACGTCGTAGGCCCTGTCAATTCGAGCCTGCTCCTCTTCTGAAAGGTCTGTTCGGGGGGATCTGCAAAACAAAAAGTGAGTTAGACCCAACACAATGCGAACTACATGAATTGTCACAGGAGCATCGACCCACTGATCGAATTTCCCACCTGGTGGAGGAATTCGGGGGCTCTCTCATCCAACTTCAAATAGAAGAACGTCGTCCACCACCCCGGGGAGTTGGTCGGAACTTTCTTGATTAACGTCGACTTCCCGCGAGACCAACGCGTGAAGTAGTAATAATGCTTGTCAGGGGTTTGATTTATTCGGTACATGTGGTGCCACTCACGGACAGTCGGAAGCCCCAGCTTCAGATCAAGCCAAACAAGCAAAACCCCGACGAGGTGACACCAGTCGTTGGGAGATAGTTGGAAGGGGGAGAGGTTGTAGGACCCCAACACTTCGCTGAAGAAGGGGTGCACAGAAAGACCAACCCCGTTCCCCATGGCCGTCGTATAGAAGGCTGCAAACTGCGGCGGCGGGTCGAAACACTTATTGGACAGACGGGGCAGAGAATACTCCACCCCCTTGCACGGGACGGACATCGAGAGGGCCTTCATCATCTCCCGGGTCACCGTGGACGTGGCCCCAAGGACGCGATGAGTCCTCCAATCAGAAGGGAGGACGTACTCTCCGGTGACCTCTGGTTCTAGAAGAGCCGCCACAGTCGAACTCCTGCCTGAATCGGACGCCTCTCCACCGGCCAAAGTTCGATCCAACCTCTGGAATGCCTCCGACAGGACCTGGTGATTGCGAGGATCCGAACTGGAGCTATCGCTTGATAGAAAAGCAATCCCACTCGGTCCCGGCAACTCCGGGCCCTGAAACAATAAACTCCAGTCCGGGCCCGTGAAATCGGACGGGTTGAAAGCATGGGAAGGTGATAGAGTAAACGGCGGCATAAGACCACGCCCCTCCTCAGAGGACTTCTCCCAATTTTGAGAGTCGGAAGAACTCATTTCAAACAGAAACCAAGAAATAGGGCAAATCTCGAATAAAAGTTAACCTAGAAAAAAAGAAGGAAAAGGGGGAGACAAGAGCCCCGGTCAGCCCTACTCCCCACCGGTAAATCAAAACCCTGGACGGAGAAACCCCTCGCGGGTTCGACAATGCGACACAAAGCGAAGAGCAAAGAGGAGGGAAGCACGTTACCTAAAGGAAGAAAGAAGACCCCGTGAGCAGATTGCAGACGCTGCGAGCATTGATCGCCGGAAATTCGAGAACTAACTAGTCGCCGGAAATTGCTTGAGAGAGAGAGAGAAATCGACTGCATTGGGAAAAGTGAGGAAGCGCGCGTCCCAAACGACGGTTATAATTCAACGCCTTCTCAACTTCTCAAAATCGCCCCTGGTTTTTGCGAAAATTACGCAACTGCCATCGATTTTTTGCCGCCTAAAATTCAAACCCAACTGCACGAAAGCAGTTCGCTAAAAGTAGTTCGACAAAAATAGACTTGCATAAGTCAATGAAGCACGGGTAATCGGAATCCTAAAGCCGATCACTAGGGGCTACGCGCTTGGATACGAATCAGGTATCAAACGATAAGACCCCTAATTGCGAACCCACAGAGCTCGCTGGGGCTCACCGGATGGCCATAAATAAAAACGAGGCAGAACCTAAACTGCCCAAACTAACACAGCGGATTCGGGCCCGCGATGACGGCACCTGCAGCAGCTTCCCGGGGCTGCGCGGGTGAGGACCCCCACAGAGGAACTGGTCCTCGAAGCCGGGAGGTGTTCATTAACACCCGAATAAAGCCAGACCACCCCCGAGGTAGTCCGAATGGCCAAAATCTGGGAAACATTTCGCAATAACGTAGGCTCGGTCATCATTTTTTGACTTGACAGGTCATAGCAGACATGACCAGCCAAGCCAAAGGGGCTATTGTTGGGAGCTAGAACCGGATCCGGCCCAACAGGGAATTAGACCAAAGTACAATGAAGGGTCAATAATACAAGCAGTCCAACAAGGTCGCAAGGGCCCAGTTCGCCGGACCCAAACGTGCCGAGTAAGCAGCCCGTCAAGCCGAAAGCAGTTCGATCTAGGTCGAGAGCAGTTCGATCAGCAAGGGGAGGATTCGATGTAAGAGCTGCGAACCAGTTCAGCAATTACTCAACAGTCAAGAAGAGATAACGGGCGCACAACGTCTAGCTCGCTAGGTTTCCGGAACTACTCAACTACCACGTGAGCAAACCACCCCGAGATTCATGGGAACGACTCCTAACAGTCGAGAGAAGGATGTGGAAACCCTAGAGCCAGCCACTCCCTATAAATACTTCTTCAAACGTCGAGAAGGGGGACGACAACGAGAATAGAGAGAAAAACCTAGACCCTTGTTTACTAGAAATCAGGCTAGGAAATTCCAAAGCTCAAACGCCTTCATAGTTCCAGACCAGTTCGATTTATTTGTATTTTCTACTAGTAACTTGTTTGTTACCATCATATACTTTTGTTATGTTGTTTCCTGTTTGTTCCCGCTCATAGTTCTCGGGGCTCCGTATTCTGAATAAATCCACCCTCAACAATGTGCATGAGCTGAGAATCAACTTGTGTTGTTGAGAGTTTTGGCATGTTTGAATAATCAGGTGTATTAGTTATATGATGAGTTTTTATACCTCAACTTACAACGACTATAGTTAATTCATTAATTATGCAATTGAGGGTGTTGATTATGGAGTGATGAGCATGAGACATGGACTGCGGACATTAACCGAGCATTGATCATGGAATAATTGTTGGGACAGGCCAAGTATTTTGTTGGTCCTTATTTTTTAGAATAATTTTAAATTGCACAGTATAAATATTAATTAATAAACTTGCATTTATTCAAATTAAATGTCAGTCTCAGTTTGGTTTGTCAAATATTCGTATACGATTTAAGTTCGGATAGTCTTTAAAGTTAGTTTCAATTTTATACTGCAACACTTGAGTATTGAATTTTATGAAATGTAAGTTGATAAGCTGAAAGCGATAAAAACACAGAAGATTATAGTGCTTCGGACACTAAAGATCCCACGTCCACTATTCAGACAGAATAGAAATAAATAGGGAATGTTTAACATAATTAAACATTACTTAATTAATTTATTTAATTAAGTAAATTTCTATCCCAACCACCCCAACTCTAATTTCTCACCCTCATTTGTGTAATTGTGTGCGCCGCACTCTCCTCTCCACTCGATTCTCTCTTCTCCTAAAAATCCTAGTTCTTCCTCCTTTCGCCGATCTACATCTCTATTTGCACCGTCGTGCGCCGCTCTCCCCGCTCTCCTCTCCTCTCGATTCTCTCTTCTCCTAGAAACCCTAGTTCTTCGTCCTCCTCTCCCCGCAATGATGAAACCCATGCCTCCATCAACAGATACTATGCCGTCTGCCCTCATGTCGTCGTCCTCTGTCACCATTGCAGGTGACGACGTTGTGTTGGGTAAGATATATGGACCACCGATGAAGGCTTGAGCCTTTCCTCTCTGATTCTTATTTGTACCGTCGATTTGTATCTCCTGTTGCCATCTTTCACAGAATCTGCCGATGTCGCCGGTACGGAGGACGTGTTAGGGGGCTGGCAACATAAATCCCGACTTACATGATGAGGGCTTCGATGGTGATGGTGCTCTGAGCGGGCCAACAAGGATGCGTTGCTAGCGAATGAAGCTGGGGAGGCAGGATGTCCATTGGCGTTGAAGAGGGAGGTTCTTCGAGCTTTTTGGAAATGTCAATTTCCTACTATCACATGATATCTTATCATTATTTATGGTGTTGTTGGTTTTGCGGTGATGGTGCTCTGTTGAATCTGCTGAAAGTGTGTTTTTGATTCTGTTGGTTTTGCTATGTAAATGTTGGTTCTGTTGATTCTGCTATGCAAATGTTGGTTTTGTTGGTTCTGAATTTTGAAGGATCCCATCATCGGGATAAATCGAGTTCTATCATAAGTACAAATTGGGTCTCACATCGAACCGAACTTAGCTCTGATATCATGTAAAGTTTCATATTTCTTCCTACAAAATCGGCCTGTAAGGAGAGAAAGACTTAACTATTATATAATGGTAAATTCTATATTCTCAGGTCCATGACCGATGTGATAATTCAATAGTATTTTATAAACAGTCGTGCTATTACTATACTACTCTTCTATATATTTATATGTATTGTATCACGTAACGGCTCAATAGGATATTGAATGATTGCAACAAATTATATGCAATCATAAATTTTCCAAAAATAACTTATATGCGTTGTTAAAAAAAAATTGAAAATTTATTTTTTCACATACTTTGATAATTTTTTTCAAACTGTTGTCTAGTTGTTCATATTTATTTATTTATTTTATTTTTGGAGACTTCATATCATAGCGTTATTTAAAATACAATATAATAGGATTTTCAATAAAGGGGTAAATTTGCAATCACCCCAAGAATATAGCAGAATCCCCGACATTAGTCTCGTAAATTTCCACCACCTCCAGTAAAATCTTCACTTCAAGCATTCCTGAAAAATTTTATCATTTTCCGCCGTCTTCTCAACTGATCAAACGGTGATGGCTGGCTACAGGGCCGATGATGAGTACGATTATCTCTTCAAACTTGTACTAATCGGCGATTCGGGTGTTGGGAAATCCAATCTTTTGTCGAGATTCACCAAGAACGAGTTCAATCTCGAGTCCAAATCTACTATAGGTGTTGAGTTCGCGACGCGGAGTCTTAAAATTGATGGCAAAGTCATCAAGGCTCAGATTTGGGATACAGCCGGTCAAGAAAGGTTGCCCCCTTCTTCCTTATTTTTCTATTTCTGGACAAGATTCCATTTTTTCGTGTCTTGGTTTCGTTTGGTTTGAACAGGATTACCTCCGAGATGCGTGTTAATTGTGGTGCAGAAGTGCAATTCCAGCCTTCTATAGTTAGGATTTTATCATTTCAAAAAAAAAAAAAAAAGTTAGGATTTTATATGTTTTTATTTTTTTGCTGGTGTCATTCACCGATCCACTCCGCTATTTCACGGTTGTTTCTCTGATGATTTTGTAATCCTTCTTCCCCCCTTTTCTGAAACCTGCAGTGATTGCCATTCACATATTTTATTAGTGACTGGAATCTGAATGATATTTTTGCTTATGCACGATTCCTTTGGGAAGGGTTAGAGAGAGAGAGGTCGGGTATGGATAGTTGAGTTCATTTGAACGTGGATTGTTCCCATTGACTCGAATGAGTTGGCTGTTAACCTTCCTCTAACATGACATGTTCTTCATAGATGCGTCAGGTGACCCCTGATATAGCTGTTCAGCATAATGCACTTGATGCCAATCTGCAAAAATCTCATGACATATTTGCTTAGCGACTGAATGATATTGGAGATTTTTTTTTTGTGTGTGAGAGAGAGAGAGGTGGGGGATCGATATGAATAATTGACATTGGTGCCCATTTGGGTGGGGGTTGTTCATATTGATTGTTTTCGGGGTGAAATTGGTGGATTAGTGAGTTGAATTGTTAACCTCCATCTGATTGGACATGTTCTTCGAAGATGCGTCAGTTGACCCCTAGTATAGTACATATGTATCCATATTGTTAATCCTTGATCCCTTACGAGAAGGCAGGGCCAACACACAGCCTATTATGAGGTTTTTTGGTGGAGTTTATTCAGGTCTTACACCATTTAATGAGGAAATACTCAATATCTCTAATTTATGAATGTTAATCGACTTTGAGTATCTGACATCCTCGTTGGGATGCTCTTTCTATCTGTAAGGGCTGAGTTTGCATTAGTTGAGTCATTATTTGTTATATATATTGATGAATACTTTCATTGTTCTAATCTATGGTTATTCTCATTTTTTGGTCTGATTTTACATTGTGTGGTGCATGTATATTTGTGTGCATATATGTGTTTGTATATCTCTGATTTTCTAATGTTTCTTGATCTGGTAGTTTTTATTTTATTTGCTACAATTTCTCCAGTTTTTTCTGGGTATTGATAACTTGCCATTCTCTTGTTTGCTCTATTTGTTAAATTTAAGCTATTATTTTGTGGTTTTATTCCTTTTCTTTCTTTTGTCGTTTAAGTTGTACGTGTTATTCTATTCTTCTTGTATTGGTTTAGTCTATTCTTTAGTGCACTTTTATGATGTTGTTAAGAAAATTAAGATTTTGATTAATTGGCATTTTAGATTCGATATATAGCTTATTTTCACTATATCCTTCCCTTTTCTTTCTCTTGTTGTTTAAGTTGTACGTGTTAGTCTATTCTTCTTGTCTCGGTTTCATATTTTGATCATTCTTTAGTACACTTTATTATCGGTATCATCCGCAGTAGACTCCATAAAAGATAGATTTAAAAATAAAAAATTAAAAACTTTTGGGATTGTGATCACTTTGTTTTTATTTTTTTCACAGGTATCGTGCCATCACCAGTGCTTACTACCGAGGAGCTGTTGGGGCATTGCTTGTATATGATGTTACTCGACGTTCTACTTTTGAGAATGCTCTAAGATGGCTCAATGAACTGAGAGATCACACTGACCCAAATATCGTGGTCATGCTCATTGGCAACAAATCAGATCTGCGTCATCTTAGAGCTGTTTCAACTGAGGATGGCCAAGAATTAGCCGAGAGGGAGTCTCTCTACTTCATGGAAACTTCAGCGTTGGAAGCTACCAATGTAGAGAATGCCTTTACTGAAGTCCTCACTCATATTCATGGAGTTGTGATCAGGAAGGCAGTTGAGGCTGGCGATGAAGCTGCTACTTCCTCTGTTCCATCTAAAGGGGAAACGATCAACGTCAAAGATGATGTATCTGCCTGGAAAAAACTCGGGTGCTGCTCAAGCTAGGCGCAGCTGACAAGAATTGAAAGTTGAAAGGTAACTGTCAACGAACTGGTGTTTTTTCATTATATTTGCTGTAGGCATCTCCTTTTATTTGCGTTTATATAACTTGCGTCTCCTTTTCGCTTCCCATCATGCTCAGGTGACGTGACTACACCTTAATATACCGTGAGGAGGAGTATAGTCATATCGAATCAAAATTCAATCGAAGCAAGACAAGACAAGGCAAGCCGACAGTTTTGTTGGTTAGAATGCAAAGACAAAGTGTCAGTTTTAGTATGCTCTAGGACAATGGTTTGTTCGTGGAAAACCATTGCATATAATAGTTTCATAATCTCATTGCTTGGTGTTGTTTCTTTCTTTATGTTTCTATGACTTGTGTTGGCTGTGATTCTTTTGCAGCCATTGATTGTTGAAAACTTCAATTTCATAGCATGTTTCTCTATGCACTTTGTTGTAGAACATCTGTCCAAGAATACAGGATGATATGAAATCCAATCCAGCCATATCAAGTATTTTTTTGCGCTCTCTGTTTTTTAATTCATGCAGAAAAGTGGGGCAATAAAATAATTGATCTTCATATCTTTACAGTGGGAAAGGGAAAAGGAAAAGGAAAAGGAAGAGGAAAAGTAGGAAGAAGAAGTGATGACAAGATTTGTGCGACACCAATTCAAATTTTTTATTAATGTTATTCACGATTTGAATTTCTGCACCACTTCGATCGATTGTATGCGCTCGCTATCCGGTGCCGCCGCAGCACGGTGTTTCCACCCTATACCGCCGGAAAACCAAGGACGACTCTGGCAAATCCCCGAGATCCCCGAACAGGACCTTGTCCTCCTCTCCAATGTGCATGGAGAACTCCACCACGTCGGCCGCCTGAGCACCGCACCATGTGGGGCCCACCAGTGTCATCTCGTCCATGACGGTGGACCCCACATTGCACAGCCAGCCGAATTCTCCGGCCAGCTCGGCAAACCCATTGTCAGCCTGGCCGGAGAAAGCGGCACACTCCTCGTGCGGGAAGTTGGCTGCGGGAGGAGGCGGACTAGCGGTGTCCGATGAGGAGGAAGTGACGGCTGACTTTGCAGCAGAGGAAGGAGGATTGTGATGGTGGTGGTGGTGGTGGTGGTGATTCTTGGTGGTGGTGGGGAGAGGGTGGTTGTGATCGCAAGAGTAGGTGATAAGGAGGGAGGTGGGGTCAAGGCGGCTCCGCTCAACTTGTTTTCTGGCTGGGCACCCTTTGGAGCTGCTGCACCTATAATATCCCCTGCCATGCACCAACAATCAAATAAATTAAAATCTCCAACTTTGGTGACGCATAAAATAAACGAGGCACATTATTAAACCATACAAATTTGTCTTATCCTATTCCTACCCATTATCAGTAAAAGTTGTACATGTGAAGATAGATACACTTCAAATCTTACTTTTTATTCATCTTTTAACATGTTTATAACAAATTTTAGACTCATGTGTAAAACATTATTTATCTAATAATATTGTGGTTTATGCATTATGTGCTTCACTAATCTTGTCACCTTTAATAAGGGTGAATTATTGGAGTTCAATCATACTCTCTTAAAGCATTTTCCTAACGGCTTGAATCGAAATCCACGCTAATGCAATTCTTATAATCCAAAACCACAATTCTTGCAAATGCTTTATATACTGAAATATAAAAATTGGATATTCTACGCATACTAAAAAGTGAAATTATTAAATAAGAATTGAACTCAAAACCTTTTCCAAATTGAGTACACATCTTGCAAAATCAACTTGTGTATGATATCTTTTTCAGCACAAGTGGAATTCTCAAACTTCTTCTTAGAATTTTTAAAAAATGAAATTCCAAGAGCGTGGGAAACAGGCCAAGGGGAAAGCGAGTGGGAGAGATGAATTAGAAACTCCAACTACTAACCCATTATTCAATCATTCAATGAATGTCATGTAGATTGGCCCATAGCCGCCTCTAATAATCTATTCCTTCAATAGTTTTTATTCCGCAAAACTTTTTTTTTTTTTTAAATTATATAATAAAGAACACCGGCCACCACCTACTCCTCCCTCCGCCGGCAGATACAAAGCTCTATGATCGAAACATTATTATTATATACAAAAAAATATTAAAAATTACCTGGGATAAGGTGACCCCTTTATAGGCTTTTGGCCGTATTTCCGCCACGACCAAGAATCCGGCGGCGGATATACCTCCGCTTTACTCCGGGAGCCGTCGCCGTCCCGGATAGGGACCGTTACTACTTTCTTATGAGCACCCCTCCTACTTCATCAATCAATTACAAGAGTCAGAAAAACACACATAAGATTACATATATATTTCACATAGCT
Source organism: Plectranthus barbatus (assembly GCA_026898455.1). Lineage (NCBI taxonomy): Eukaryota > Viridiplantae > Streptophyta > Magnoliopsida > Lamiales > Lamiaceae > Plectranthus > Plectranthus barbatus. The sequence continues at coordinate 54,104 of JAPKLW010000149.1, forward strand.
AGATTGATTAATTTCAAGATTCTTTTTTTTTTTTTGTTTTTCCTTCTTTGAATTGAAATACTAAAAGAAGATAGTGAAAATTCAGCTGCACGTAATCAAATCAAACCTTTTTTTAGGGGAAGGGGCATATGCTTCTTCGGCTGCTTCATCGCCGGAAATTGGTGAATCAGCCGTGTTTTCTGCCGGAGGAGTGACGGTGGAATCTTCATCATGTTCATGATCAAATCTGCCCTCCATTTACTTTCACCACTAAGAGATTTAAGAATATATATGTATGTATCTATACACACATGTACACCCACAACTGTGTGTATGTGAGGCTAGCTTATGATGACAAAGAGCCTTTCCATGGGAAGTTTTGTATGCATGTGTATATATATATGTATGGCTTGCCCGAAAGAAGAGGTGGATGTAGAGGCAGAGGAGGTGGAGGTGGAGGTGGTGGCGGCGGAGGGTGTGGCCGGAGAGAGTTGGTGTAGAGTGGGGGAAGGTGGTGAAATTTGTGAGCTTAGGATTTTAATATGGGATTGGTCACGTTGACAGATTGGCATAAGAGAGTAATTAATTAAGGACGTGCAACCCAATTCACTAAATAATAATTTTTTGACACATTCTTGAGCATTTAATTAGTTTTATATTATAACTAGATTTATTTCTTTTCTTTTCTTTTCTTTTTTTTTTATCGTGTGGATGGTCCAGCGCTCGCTTGTAATAATTTAGTTATGAATTTGGCTGTAATATTATGTCATATCAATGGGTCAATTTTTAATGTGGGAATTGAAGAATATAAAATTTATATGATGGTCGGAAATAAATAGCTTTTCTATTGGGGCGAATAATTGAATTAATTGGAAACTTCTCATTTTCAGACCGATTTCTCAGGGCTCTTAATTTCCACACGGTTTCTCTCACCCATAAAATTGTATTACAACTTTTATTAAATATATGGGAAGATCTTAGGTTAGGCACGCTTAAACCGTTTAAGCAGACTTTATTTATTAATCGAATTCAAATCCATCTAGTATATCATAATTGAAGATTAATAAATCCTATTTTAGGATGAGTAAACTCATTTAGGTATGGATAAAACCCGCCTAAACCATTTAGGCGTGCCTAACGCAAGTTTTTGCCTAAATATATTGATAAATAATGTGTATAAATTTACTTCTCTTTTAATTAATAAATCTGCATGTATTTTTCGTTTATAGTTCTCATAGAAGGTGAAACAAGATTTCTCGTTATAACCACCACTCAAACTATCTAAAATTCAATTGGTGACTGCTTAAGGACAAGGATCCTCTGCAGTGGGTTGATTCATTGCACAACACTATCAAATCAAAGAGTAATTATGTTAATCTATCCTACACTTTTACAATTTATGGAATTCTATCTCATTCTTTCAATTTTATGGAATTCTATCCTACATTATGTTCTATTATGTAATTCTATCCCAAATTAATTGCCACATCATACATTAGTTGCCATATCATTCTTTCACGTAAGCTATTAGGGCTGACATGGACCGATGATGTGGCATTAAAATTTATTTTTTTTTTGTAATTTTTACTTTTAATAAAAAAATTAAATTTATTTTTGTAAGTTAGTTTTTTTAATTTAAATTATTTTTTTACTTTAATTTTTTTAATGTATAAAATTGAAAAATTGATGTAACCCAATTCATTTTAAACTTAGATACAATATTATTAAATTTGTTATTATTAATTATTCTTATAAAATTA
>JAPKLW010000149.1:80842-91889 GCA_026898455.1 Plectranthus barbatus
TCTAAGCTATCAACTGGAGAAGGGAAACTTAGCCAGATTTCCCAACATCTAAGCTATAATAGGTTTCCAATACCCAACAATGTGAGTTCATAAATAGACGTATGTATCTCAATAATAGACATCCCTTAGCTTATCGCCTGAACACCTCGTGTCTCAAGCTTTGTAAAATCTATCTTTATGCATCTAAACATTTCACAAGGAAACATGTGCTCATATCATTTTTACAACTCCATAGCTATAAAGGGACATGAAACATTTAGCCTTAGTGGCATCCTTGATATATTTCTTATGACTCGCTTCATCAAACTTAGCAAAATTAATAAAATATTTATTAGGATGAGACAAATACTCTCCTACACATTATAAATGTGTTTCAATCTTAGCAACAAACGCAGATATTGGATCTAATCCAAAACTTTGACCAAGTCCACTTATTGATTTCCATCAAATATTTCAAAAATTATTTCGATATTTTAATCTAATAAGAAATTAATTCAAAGGAAAATCAGAATTGAGTAAACAATATCACATTCACATGACTAATCAAACAAGGACTTTTGCTTTGATTAGCTCCCACTAATTTTAACATATTTTGTGACCCCAAACACAAAATACGAATTTTATCAAATATAAATTTTAGTGGACCAAGATCCAAGTCAATATTATCACAGCGTTTGCTAGGGCTGATAACTACAATAACATCACTTAGTAGGCCTCCAAGCCAATTGCAAAACTATTTTGCAACTCTTGGCTGATTATTCCAATTAATCTACATCCTTAAATCACCTTGCTCGCTAGGGCGCCAAGATAATTTAAGCAAGTCAACCCCATCACACGATACCAACAATACACCTATGAGTGAGCCTTGGCCTCGTCGAGTCAGAGTAAACACTAGGGTGTAAATACTCTAGACCGAAGAGGTTTTTGACACTCAAACAATTATGATGGATGATGTGTATTTCCAAAATAGACTTATATTTTAGTGGGGATATAATATGTGATACTAATTGTTTAAACCATATCAAATATTGGTTCTGATAAAATAATTACTGGGCGCCGCCTACCCAGGCATACAAGTGCGGACCACAAATATTGAGCGCCGTCTACCCAAACATGTAAAACGGACTACAAGTATTGAGTGCCACCTACCCAAACATGCATAGCGGACTCTAACTACCATAGTTAAAACATGATAAATAACATAATCAAATTATAAGCAATTATCATGTCAAACACAAAATATAAACACACAATCTCTACAAATAAAATACGTTAATTCAATTAACATATTTTATTCTAATTAAATTTATGGGTTAATATTTATATTAATATCCAAATTAATATAAAAGGTTATATCATTATTTCTAAAATAATAAAATTTTTATGTTAATTCGAAATTAACATAAATATACATACATTCTCATTATTTAAAATAGTGAAATTCATGTTAATTCTAAATTAACACCTATACATTTATTCAATATATTTTTCATTATTTAAAAAATAGTGGTACTCATATTAATTCTAAATTAATATAAGTGCAAATATCTATATAATATCATTATTTCAATAATGATATATTAGTTCTAAATTAATATTAAATTTACAAGTAAGCTGAAATTCAAATTTGTATATTGCTTCCAAATCAATAAAATTATGAATATTTTAAATATTCTTATTATTTCTAAAATAATAAATTTATATTTACTCTGAATTAATATAAATTCACAAACTTTGAATATCATTATTTCTAAAATAATGATAATTATATTAATTCAAAACTAATATAAATAAACATATATGTACTTACTTTTACATTATTTCGAAAACAATGTAAGTTATATTAATTCTAAATTAATGTAATTATGCATTCCAAATATTTTCTTTGAAACTCAAATATACGTATATATATTTTACAACTTAAATTTCGTAAAATCGATTCCCAACCGATTTAAACTTGATTGATGATATGTATGCATGAGATGAAATAATTTCATCGGTACCACTGAAACTATTTCACAACAATTGCGTGAATTCAATCAATTTTCAGAACCATTCCAATAATTGATATACACGCACAAATCACAATGTCAGCAATTGAAACAATTCAGAATTGGAGCAATTAATCAATTGTGTCGAACAATTGATTTAACTACATATAGGACGACGCAAAAAATCAATTAACCCATATTTTTAATTAGTCATGACAATTAATTATAAATCGGCCCCGAACTCTGATACCACTGTTGGGTTTCGTTTACTTCATCTTATGAATGCAACGGAATAATTAATCAACGAACAGATCTAAATTTATAATTAATATCATGCGTGGAGATTCAACGTGGATAAAAAAGGAAAACTTACAGTTTTTTCCGTAGAACACAAGTGATTCTGTCTTATCCTGTAGCGCGAATCCGTCACTAAAGGTATCCACGTGTCGAATTAATTAGGTGCAAAATCCAATTCACGGTGTATATTCAAACCAGGAACGCTAGAAATTTTCAGAGAGAATAATGGAGGCACAGAACTCAAAACCCTAGGTTTTGTGTATTTGATTTAAACTGCATAAAAAACTAATTATTCCTCTATATTCTTCCAAAAAATAACGTGAGTTTTCTTTTTCCCCAAGAATAAATAATTCTAGAAGAATCTTAAATCTTATCTAATAAAATTTGGGCCTTATTTGTTTTCATATCAGTTCCATTAATTAATAATCTAATTATTAATATATTATCAAATAAATATTAATCCAATTAATATATTCTATCCTAATCTTATTAGTATATTAATCTGGAAGATATATTAATCTAATTAATATATATTGTACTAATCTAATTAGTACAAAATCTTAGTCCATATCTTTCGAAATTCGGGGACCGAGGCGGTGGTGAACTCTGAAGTGTATGTAGGAAGCCCTCATGGTTATCGATGCGAATGAAGGTCATTTTTGTATGACTTGTGTTGAAAGCTAACTGTCATTATGGTGGTTAGGCAGCAGGTCTCGTTGGTTGTCGATAGTGCAAGAAAAATTGTGACTATTAAATAACTCGAGGCTAGATCATAGATATGTGATGAGTCATTTAATTATAGGGAAGGATAGTTGGAATTAGCAAACTCATTATCTCACATTAAAATAAAATAATTTTTTTTAATTTTTATATAAAAGTTCACTTAAATCCATTATTAAAACATATTTTGGTTGATGTCTAAGGATTTATAACGCACAAAACAAACAATATTATATTATAATCAGAATTTCGGTCGTCGAGGAGTTCATGCGGTGTGGCTTTGTAATGAAAATTATGAAACGCAGAGATATCGATTCTTGACGAAATTCATATAGGCACAAAAAATCCCTCAACAATAAAATATTACAAAAAATAGTGATGATGTTCAGAATTAATATTTTTAGATATGTGGAAAAAATATAATTTGATGTAACCCCCTTTTATACGGATCTGAACGTCATGTGAAATTTTCTATCAAGTATGCCCAAGTCTAATGAAGTCTGCAATTTCGTGCAACCTCCTTAAAGTCAACCTTTTTATCTATTATTATAAATTTTCTTCCACTTGAACTTTTTTTTTATATCAATTTGTTGCATTTTATCGGTTAGTGAAGGAATCTTGCAATATTTTGCTTGACCAATTATATTTACAGTAAGATATATTTGTTTTAAAGATCATGAATATATATGTGGTAATGAAATCATAATTAATTAAAAAATATTATTATTTCAAGTTTAATAATTATAAATTTAGAAGAGGCAAAAAGTTAATGCAACTTTTAAAAAAAAAAAGAATATTAAAATGATTTATACATAGATTTTTTTGAAACAATTAGCGTATTATATATATATATATATATATATATATATATATATATATATTGGAAAACAACGATGACACAATAAATTCCGTGAGTAATTAGTTGACATATATTTTCATTTTCTCATAATAATTAATCTAAATGGATAGAAAATCAATTGAAATCATGTTCAAAAAACATGATTTCCCCCTTTAGAGATATTTTGTTGTGTGTATATATGTGCATTTTTTAAGAGATGTATATATATTTATTTATATCTAAGTTGCGTAGTAATAAATGTAGCCTATAAAATCTCAAAACTTCAATACTATGACAACGATGTCTTATCTCCTCACAATAGTGGCCCAAGCCATGTAAATAATTGCAACTAAATAAGATGCTAAATAGTCTAATTTTTGACTAATTCTTAGTTTAATTTGATATGCACCACCCCACATACAAAACCATTTAATTTCTACTCTAAAAAACAGAACTTAATTTGAGTTTCAAATGTTAATTAATGTTATTATTCGCAACAGTAACTGTCATTAAGCAAATTCTCAAGACTAACAAATTCTTTGTGCTTCCTAACCTCGAACAATTCTTTCATTCAAATAATTCATAATTAACAACCTAATGAAATGCTTAAATATACTTTTGTTAGGATTCTTCTTAGAGAAATCCTCCTTTATTTTTGATGTTTTGGTGGGTCAAAGAATATAAACCATCTTAGTTAGTTTTTCTAGTTTCTAGAGTACTAAACTGTAATCCTTGTATAGGATCAATCGAGTTGTAATAAAACTTAGATTGAAGATCGAGCAGTGGAGAATGCTCGAGAAGTGACTATTATCACACCTGGCCTTAACCGAAAACTGAGTTGGAGCACTCAGTTTAAGGTCTAACCATACTGAAAAGGAGAAGTCAGTATGAGGGCCTTCCCGAACTGACTAAGGAGAAGTCTGTTTAAGGGATTACCATACCGATCCGGGAAAATCAGTATGAGGGTGTTTCCCATACTGATTATGGAAAGTCAGTATGAGGATTTACCATACTGACCGTGGAAAGTCAGTATGAGGGCTAAACTGTACCGACTCTTAGAAGTCAGTATAAGAAGCCTCAGTCAGACTCAGGCATTTGCAAATTGCCTAAGTCAGTACGAGGTTATGCAAAACTGGGTCCCTTGGGCTGTAAAGGAGTCTGACGAAAAGTTAGTGTATCGTACAATGATAATGGGCAAAGCAGAAAGGAGACCTAAGTCATGGGCTACGATTGGACAATATAATCTATGAGTCTAACGTCTGGATTTATGTGTCTAACGGATAGAAATTCAAATTGCCTTAGACTCTCCTCTCTATATAAAGACCTGCCCTCTCAACTCTAACAGGTTACCTGAACTGAAATTCAAAATCAACTAGTCTAAAGAGACAAAAGGTATATTCAGGTCATCTCTCCTACAAAACTCTCTCAGAGTTTTTTTCCGTGTTGTAAACACGAGACTTGAGTCTCCGACTCAAGTTACCCACCGTGATATCTTCTCCTAGCAAGAGGCCAAAACTTTAAGTTAAGGCTCAGCTTGGTAAATATATCTTTCTGAGATATATTCATAGCAGTCAATTTCCTAGTTTGTGATTCTGATTCTCATGGGCGTATGCCAGCCACTTGTGTTCTGGGAAGAACCTCTAAACATCCAACCATTCTGGGAAGAATTAGTAAACATCCACCCACCAGGAAGAAGGTTGCCGGGTGCATCCCCACTTCAACCTGAAGACTGAGTCTACAAGGAGTTCCTAGGCAAGTGCCACAACTAACCAAAGGACAGATGCGCCACGGACTGTGTATAGATCGTAAGGAGACTTGTATTCACTTAGTAAATAATCCAGACCTTGGGTCTGAAGAGTGGATGTAGGATATTGAAGTCCGAACCACTATAAAATCTCTGTGTGCTGCTTTACTGCTTTCCATATACTTGCTCTATTTTTCAGTTTCACAAACTGACTTAAGACGGAACAGAGACTTAAGCTTAAACTGACTGCACACAAAACTGACTCTACCCTGTTTAAACGAACCAGTGTTTGTGCTTACACTTACTTCCGCTGCATACACAAAACCTTTCGCTGCATATATTGCACTCTGATTTCGGGACCAACAACTTTCTTCAACCATGAAATGCCTACGCATTTTCTCATATGTATAAATATATAAAGATAGGGTGGATCCAATATTAAAAAGTTTGTGCTAAATAGGAATGAATTTATATAATTAATATAAAAAAATTAATGGTAAATATGATTTATAAAGCAATTAAGTATAAGAGTAATTATGCTTTATTTTTTAATAATTAATATTTTTTCCACAACCATTGGATGTAATCAATCTAATAATTTAGATTCATTTCTATTTATCATAAACTTAATTTTTTCTTAAGCATTACTTTATAAAACAATTAAGTATAACTGTAGTTATGCTTTATTTTTTTTAATAATTAATACCTTTTCTTTTGCTCAATCATTAAATGCAATCAATTCAAAGATCGATATCTGTTGTGAATAGAAGCGATTGCGACACAAATAACTAACAGAAAATACAAGAACACAAAGAATTATAGTGGTTCGAGCGTAAGCTCTACGTCCACTCTTCAAGCCTCCTCGGTGATGATATTATTATGGTGAAGAAAATACAAAGTATGTGACAATTACAATTGGTGGGGAGCAGGGGTATATATAGGGAGATATTCCTAAATACATAAGGAATATAAAACCTAGATATGGTAAGATATATCTAAACCTAAATCTATCTAAAATAGATTTATTCCCATCCAAATCTAATACTGATTAGGATAAATCTTGTCCAACAAGGAAACAAGATATACACAATATATTTTCCATATCTATCCAACTCGAACTGCTCCTCGAGTTCCTCGACCTACACAGCTCGACCCACTTTACCGGACTAGTCTCCTCGATCCACTCGAACTACTTCCTCGAGTTATATTGAGACTACTCCAACAATTATCCACCTTAGGCTCAATATCACCTCGGCTTGGCACCTCCTCTTCAGTTCGACTTCAACAGTTTGATCAGTTCCAAACAGTACTCAAACTTAGTACTTGGAACTGACTTCATAATCATATCCGCAGGATTATCGAGAGTATTGACCTTGTGCAGCTCGACCTCTCCGGCTGCCACCACATCTCTAATAAAATGGAACTTCACATTGATGTGCTTAGTTCTTTCATGATGAACATCATTCTTCGCCAACTGCAAAGCACTTTGAATATCACAGGAAACCTTCATCTTTCCTTGATCAATCCCCAGTTCGTTCATGAACCCGAGCAACCACAGACCTTCCTTAATCGCTTCAGTCAAGGCAATGTACTCCACCTACGTCGAAGATAAGGCAACTACCCTCTGCAGACTTGCTCTCCAACTTATCGATGTTCCATACGATGTGAACACAAAACCCGTCAATGACTTCCTCGTATCCATACATCCTGCATAATCCGAGTCCACAAACCCTTCAATTGGAGCCTCAAGGTCGAACCATCATCCTCGAAGACTAGACCCTTTCCAACTGTCCCTCGAACATACCTGAGGACCCACTTCAGAGTTGTCCAATGCTCTTTCCTAGGTTCGACCATGAACCTACTAACCATGCTGAGAGCATAAGCAAGATCCGGTCTCGTACAAACCATAGCATACATCAACGAACCGACAACGCTCGCATAAAGAACACCTCTCATAAACTCCCTTTCCTCCTCGTCGAGTTTCCCAGCAGCACTCAACTTGAAATGAGCTGCTAACGGAGTGAGCACAGGCTTTACATCCTTCATTCCATGCTTCTCAAGAACTTTCATCAAGTAACCCTCTTGAGATAATGTGAGTCTTCTCTGAGCTCTGTCTCGAACTATTTCCATACCCAAGATCCTTCGAGCACAACCGAGATCCTTCATCTCAAACTCCTGACTCAGAGCTTCCTTCAGTTTGGCTATCTCTTGCTTATCTCGACTCGCTATCAGCATATCATCTACGTACAGCAGTAGATAAATTCGAGTCTCCATTTTTTCACCTCGAAAATATACACATGGGTCATGTTCGCATCGAACAAAGTCCTGCTGAACCATAAACTTGTCGAACCGCCTATTCCACTGCCTTGGAGACTGCTTCAATCCATACAATGACTTCTTGAGAAGACACACCTTCTCCCCGCTACCAGCTTCCTCGAAGCCCTCGGGCTGCGTCATAAGGATCCATTCCTCCAGCTCTCCGTACAGAAATGCGGTCTTCACATACAGTTGCTCCAACTCCATGTCGTACCGAGCAACCAACGACAATATCAGCCTTATAGACCTTTATTTCACCACCGGTGCAGACACCTCTCCATAATCCACACATTCCCGTTGCGTGAAGCCTCGAGAAACTAGTCTAGCCTTGAATCTAACCCCAGAAACCTCTTGTTTCTTCTTAAAGATCCACTTACAGCTAACTATCGATTGCTTCTCCCCCGGCTTATCCACCAACTCCCAGGTGTTATTCTTCTTCAAGGAGTCCATCTCCTCCTTCATGGCATCGAGCCATTTGAGCCTCTCCTTACAAGTTATGGCCTCGGTATAGCTCTTTGGCTCAGTATCATCCAGCTCTACCTCTTCCGCCATAACAAAGGCATATGCTACGACATCAGCATATCCGAATCGAGTGGGAGGTCTTATCTGCCTTTGTTCCCTATCTCTCGTGAGATTATAATCTTGAAGTGCACCTGACCCTCGAACCACCTCGATCTCGCCATCCACCTGAGGTACTCTCTTCGACCCACTGGTCGGCTCCACCTCAATCTCAGCAACTGATCTATCTCCTTTGACCTTGTCAGACTGTTCCTCCGAACCACCTTGTTTCTCAAGGATATTTTCCCGTTCCTCAACCCCTTTATCCAGTTCTCCTACCAGCTCCTCCTTGAACGTCACATCCCTGCTAATGATGCACTTTCTTACATCCGGCTCGAGACACCATAACTCGTACCCTTTCACACCTTCGGGGTACCCAATGAATATGCATTTCAATGCCCTCCTCCCAAGCTTCTCTCCTTTGATGTTCGCATAAGCCACGCAACCAAAAGCTCTGAGGTTGCTAAAATCCGGAGGATGACCAGACCATATTTATTCCGGTGTCTTGAAACCTAGTGCAGTCGAGGGGCACCGGTTGATCAAATAAGCTGCAGTAGTCACTGCTTCTGCCCAGAACGACTTGGGTAACTTTGCACCGAACAGCATACACCTCGTTTTTTCCAGTAACGTCCGATTGTACCTCTCCGCCAATCCGTTCTGCTGAGGTGTTCCAGCCACTGTCTTGTGCCTTGCAATACCGTGCTTCGAACAGTACCTCTCGAACTCCTTCGAGCAATACTCAAGGCCATTGTCAGTTCGCAGCCTCTTCACCTTCCTTCCAGTCTGATTTTCGATCAGCACTTTCCACTTCTTGAAGGTCTCCAAAGCATCACTCTTATTCTTCAAGATGTAGACCCACACCTTTCTTGAGTGATCATCAATGAGGCTCATGAAGTACCTCGCTCCTCCATTCGAACTGACCCTTGAAGGTCCCCATAGATCTGAGTGGATGTAATCCAGAGTTCCGCGAGCTCTCTCTCGACCTAATCCGAACTTTACCCGGTGAGATTTTCCATAGATGCAATTCTCACAGAAATCCAGCTCTCTGATGTTATCCCCGAGCAACAGATCTTGCTTCGATAACTCCTGCAGCCCCCTCTCACAAACGTGACCGAGTCGCCTGTGCCACAGTACTGACTTGTCAAACGTCACTATCGAAGCCTCCCCGATCACCGTGCTCCCCATCAGAGTGTATATTCCATTCTTTCGAGCTCCTTTCATCAAGACCAGGGATCCTTTGCACACCTTCAAAGTCCCAGCTTCCATCTTGATCGTGTAACCCAGTTCGTCGAGCATCCCCAAAGAGATCAAGTTTCTCTTAAGCTCCGGAACGTACCTTACACCTCAAAGTACCCTTTCTGTATTATCGTGCATCTTAATCCTCACCGAACCCATTCCAACTGCCTTGCATGGTTTATTGTTTCCCAGAAGAACACTCGAGTTCTCCTGCTCCTCGAACCCTTCGAGCCATGACTTATTAGGTGTCATGTGGAATGTACAACCTGAATCCAATATCCATTCCCTCTTCGAGCGCTCATTCGAAATCACTAATGCCTCTCCAGAGTCATATTCCTGCTCAGCAACAGCTACATCCGCTTGCTGTTTCTGCTCATATTTTTCTGCCTCTCCGGACAATCTCTTTTGATATGTCCCTTCTTTTGGCAGAGAAACACTTGACCTTTGGCTGTGATCCTGGCTTTGGCCTCAACCTCGACCTCGAACTTCCCCTGTTGGAGTTCCTCATCTCCGGTCTTCCTCGAGCCGCCCTAGCCATCAAGCCATCTCCATGAGAGTTCTCTCGCTCCTTGTTCTTCTCATTTAACTCCTTCGAACTTAGAGCTGACTGAACCTCATCCATGGTCAATGACTCTCTTCCATACATTAAGGCTTCCTTGAAGTTCGAATAATTCTTTGGCAGCGCACTCAACAACATCAATGCCTGATCCTCATCTCCTAACGCCACATCGATATTTGCCAGATCGAGGATCAACTTATTGAACTCGTCGAGATGCTCGTTGATCGGTCTTCCCTCTTGCATCTTAAACGAATACAACGATTGTTTAAGATATAGCCGATTCGCAAGGGACTTCTTCATATATAAGGATTCTAGTTTGGTCCATACTTCCGCTGCCATTTTCTCCTTCGACACCTTCCTCAACACCGTGTCTCCGAGACTCAGAATCAGCGCACTGTGCACCTTCGCCAGTGTATCTTTCTTCTGTTGCTCCGTCATCGTGTTAGGTAACCCAGCCTCTCCCTTCAAGGCACCGTCCAAGCCTTGCTGTACAAACAACGCTTGCATCTTCAACTTTCACAAACCGAAATCATTCGATCCCGTGAAGCGCTCCACCTCGAACTTGGCTGAACCCATCGCAATCCTTCTCTATCCACGTTCACCGCACCAATTTGTTGTGGATAGAAGCGATTGCGACACAAATAACTAACAGAAAATACAAGAACACAAAGAATTATAGTGGTTCGAGCGTAAGCTCTACGTCCACTCTTCAAGCCTCCTCGGTGATGATATTATTATGGCGAAGAAAATACAAAGTATGTGACAATTACAATTGGTGGGGAGCAGGG
>JAPKLW010000149.1:91899-117408 GCA_026898455.1 Plectranthus barbatus
TAGATTTATTCCCATCCAAATCTAATACTGATTAGGATAAATCTTGTATAACAAGGAAACAAGATATACACAATATATTTTCTATATCTATCCAACTCGAACTGCTCCTTGAGTTCATCGACCTACACAACTCGACCCATTTTTCCGGACTAGTCTCTTCGACCCACTCGAACTACTTCCTCGAGTTATATTGAGACTACTCCAACAATATCCATTCGAATTTAACACAAATTTTTAATTTTTATCACTGAATCACTTCTATCAATATATGGAATAAATTGTTCGAATTTCATTTTTTGGATGATGATAGGGAAGGAAGAATTGTTATCCGTGTTTTCTTATTCGAAGTCTATACGCATCAAATGTTCATCAACTGAATGCCTATTAATATAAAACAGTCACCATGGGATTAATAATTAGCTGGATCAAACATTATATTTAAAATAATAAAGTATGAAGTGAATTTTAATTAAGATATATTGTTGTTGGGAAAAAATGAAGTAACAGTGATTAAATTGTGAATTTTGAGACAGTTGGTTATTTTTTTAATGTCAGCATGCTAATGACTATTTAGTTGTTAATCAAGGTTGATAAGTACTATATTTTATTTCTTAATAAGAATAAATAACTATATGAGAAAGGTCGAAACGACCGCGTCTTACTCCGTATTATGCTCAAGAGATATATGAGATCATGACAAGTCGTATTATTATACATCTAGCCAGATTTATTATTTTTTATTTGCTTTGTTTAATATTGTCAATTAGTAAAATATATTTAAAAAATCGAGTTGTTAAGGTGTCGTTACTCGTAAGTATAAATGTAAAACAAAAACTGAAATATTAAATTCAATCAAATTTTTATTGGATTTAGAGTTGACGAAAGAAACTCCAACGTGATGCCATAAATTAGTCATATTTTTAAAAAGTACTTGAAAATTAACTTATTAATAAATATGTAAAAAAGTTTTCGAGTCGGATCTCTATTTCAAATGAAATTACATCAAAATCATAGTCCTGATGCGAATAATTTATCGATGATTTTGAAATTGTTTAAATAAATAAGGTTTGCTTCGCGTGAATTTTCACTTCAGTCTGCATAATAAATAAATCTTCATTAACTTTTCTTAAGTTATGTATATACTCTTAAGTTGGTTGAAATTGCTCGTTTAAAAAAAAAATTAATTTAGTATATCATCGAATGTATAAAAAATCTTGTTATCGACCATTTCAATTTGTAGTGATCCGGTGCCGAAATGGGGAGTGAACGCCGGTGTAGAGAAGCACGGACAATGAACAATTCCCGTAAGACTTCCAATAGTTAGTTCAGTGGAGGGTGACATGAATGAACTGAGCCTACGCTGGAATGAGAGGGATTCCGAGGCTATAAATGAATGAGATTGTATAGTCGATGAGAGCTTAAGGATATGATAGGTACTACTCATACCAACATGATGCATCATCTTTTCCAACATTCGTTCTAGAAAAATCCCAAAGTTAAGCGTGTGTTTGACCTGGGGTAGAACTAAGATGAGCAACCCCTAGGAAATTCTAAGGGTGCGTGTGAGTTAGGGGTGGCAATTCGTGCGGATCGGATCCTTATCGTGTCAATCCGTTATCGATCCGATCCGTTAAGGTCAAATCCGTATCCGATCCGTTAAGAAAAATTAAAATTCGTATCCGTATCTGATCTGTTAAGCTCAAATCCGTATCCGCACGAATCCGATCCGTATCCGTTAAGGATCCAATAAGTATATGATCCGATAAGAATCCAAATCGGATTAATTCAATAAGAATCTGTTTCAATAAACACAATTATAATCCAATAAAAATTTGATAAGAGAATACAAAATATTCATATTTGATTGTTCAAATAATGTGTTTGATAAATAAATAAAACTGCAACTTCATTTGAAACTAAAATCCTCAATCAAATATCCGAATATACACATATAAATCTTAAATTTCAATTCTAGTGGTCAAACATACTCACTTCTAAATACTGATCAATCTTTCACCTTAGTCCGCGTCAATACTCCACTTACAATTTTGAGGGAGAAAAATATTAATTAAAACTTTAAGATTTATAACAAATAAAATAAATTATAATAAAAACTTTTAATCTATCATGGTGAAATTGAAAGAGTTTAGACAATGAATGAGAATCTACAATACTTTCATCAACATTAAAATTTAAGATCTCACCTTTTAGTTAATCCGTTGATACAACTTAATTGAAAACTTGAAGTTGAGAAAAAAGAAAGTTATTAAATTTTGATAGTAGAAGAAAATAAATATTAAAAAATATAATTAATAGATAAATAAATACATTTTTTGGTGGTGAATTAATAAAATGGGACACGAACAATGAAGAACCAAGAGATTTGAGTTTTTGAAAGAACTTTAAATCTATATTAATATATCAAAATCAATTAATTAATTATTATATTTAAAAAATAAATAATTTTTATTAATTTATTAACGGATATCCGTATCCGATCTGTATCCAATCCAAATCCGATCCGAAATTTTCATGTCTTTATCGTGTCGATCCGATAATGATCCATATCCGATAAGCCTCAATCCGTATCCGTTATTATCGTGCGGATTCGTTTCGGATTATAGGATCGGATCAAAAATTGCCACCCCTAGTGTGAGTGAGGATAAAACACGTTGAGAAGGACTTGTGTTGGTCTAGGGGTGTCAGTTGTCAATTTAGAAGTCAATCCAGACCATTAATGGGTAACGTAAACGACCTTGGGTGAGCTCATTTGGGCCATTTACCATGGGCGTTACACAATTCCTATAAAAATAAAGTAAACTAATTTAATTTAGAGAAGCTCACTAAAATGAAATATGAAATAAGGCCCACTAATATTTTGAGCTGGCCCATATTCTCAGTTGATTTGCCCAAATGAGTATTATCAATTTCTATACCTGATCTTTGGATTTTTAATTAATATCTCAAAATTAGTGAAATGTGATGTTTAAAAAAAAATGGTTCTAAACACAATCTTATTTTTTCTACTTACAAATTTTTTAAAAATATAATATAATCTTCCAATTTTATTCTTCAATTTTAATTAAAAAACTAGCCTGCAGAAAAAAAATCCCTCGTTAGACTAATTAAGTTTTACTGCCTCCACGCCAAGGTGTTGAAAAAATGTGTGGCCGTATGGGAAAGCAAATCTTACAAGGGATAATACTCTTTCGATTGATCATGAAAGGGACTCAGCCATTTGCAATCCGGTTTCTTGTTACTACGTACTCGATTCGAACGAGTTTTTATCAATTAATTTCATCTCAACTCAACTAATTTGATCTCTTAGTCTGCATGCAGCCCAACAAAGCAATATTCCCACCAACCTACAAGTCAATCTCCAACCATACTTCAAAATCTGTAGTAAAATCCAAATCAATTCCAACCGAACCCCAAACACAAATGCATATTGCCTTTTACAGTTTTCTCTCTAAAATAATGCAAATATGGTGTTGTACTGTTCACCACACCATTTCTTTAAAAAAAAATTACACTTTAACCCCCAAACTTATATAATTCGATAAATTTGGCATTCATGAATTTTGAAGTCTTTAATTATTTGTTCTAGTAATATATAAATATATGTATATATAAATTAATTATATTATTATTATTATTTATTAAAAAATAATGTATGAATAAATAAAATTACATAAATTTATCATTTATACATATTTTATTTGCTTTTAAATTTATTATATTTTTATAATTAAATTTAAACTTAAAAAATTAAATAAGCATTGACATAAAAACATTAAAATTTCTAAAACAATAACATTACACAAAATATTAAAAAACTACATTACAATACTAAAAACAAAACACAATGCAACTCATGAAATATATACTTTTTTTAAGAAATATCACTATTGATGGGGGTCAGGCCTGCGAGGCCCAGGCCCGATAAGCGCGTCGGCCCAAGTGACAATTGAATCAAAGCAGCAGGCCCACTCGGAGCAGCAAAAGACCTGGAATCACATAAGTCCAGGGGTCGTCACCGATGCGTTTAGCTCCACGGTACCGAGCAGTCAAGAAGGTCGGTGTCGAGGAGTGCGATGAAGAAACCCTAGAAGCCCGGCGGCGCGCGATCGTTAGTAGCCCTAACCGACCGCGAAAAACTCGGAGTTGTTCCGAAATTTAAGGAAAGCACGAGCTCGTCTGCGCGGAGGATTCGGTCAAAGAAATACCCCTCCCCTATCCTGTCTATAAATAGGGGAGGGGGACTCAGTTTTTGCATCGATTTTTCTTTCTTGAAACTATACTGTAACTCTGCTGAAATTTCTGTAGAACTCGCTGGAATAATCATTTCATTTTACATTCTTTATTTCGTTGTTCCCCTTTTCCTCCCAATTCAATTTAATTTGTACGTTATTTTTACTATTATCTAATAAAATTTTAAAGGCTCCGTTTAACCGTAAAATTCAAATCTCAACAACTCTTATAAAATATTTTTCGGAAACAAATATTATACATGGAAAGACAGCCATATCCATCCCAAACAATTTATTTTTGGACTCTAGTCTATTATATCCAAACTTTCAATGAGTGATCAACTCTATTGTTTTTTAAAATTCTAAAAACCCACAATTAAATGAGAAGAAATTATAAACAGATAAATATTACGAATTGTGGCTGAGGGAGAGATTTGGAGATTCTAAATCTAAAGGTAAAGCACAAAAGAAAAGCAATTAAAATGAAAAAAACATGTGCGTATTGCGAGTCGTAGAATACACGTGAACGTTAGACCCCTTTCCATCCAATTTATTGCTATAAAATTAATTCCTATCCTTTATACTATCAACTTTCTAAATAAAATCGCAGACAAATAAAAAAACTGAAATCCTAATTGTTAGAACAGGCCAACAAAACTCTCAAAAGAAAAAAGAAAACAACTTCTTTTAAAGAACGAAAATATTCTGACAAAAAAACAACATGCCGACTACTTAAAAAATATATATTCGATTCATTTAGATTTTATAGTTTAGTTTGATGTTGTATGTTAAAAAAATAATATATATAAACAAACTCCCAATATTATTTTTAAAAAAATATAAATTAATCGCTCTTTTTTATAGTTAGTATTATATTTTTATATTTTCAATTTCCAAAACCATGCAATTAAGAGTATATTTGTAAATTATTATAACAAAATAATACAAAATATACAATTTGGGATAGAATAATAAGTTTGACGATTTAAAATAAACAAGGAAATCGAAAGCTCGATCATGAACTTATTAGAACTAGCCTCTATAATCCAAAGCCAGAATTATTATGAAAAACTAAACAAATTAAAATAGGGTTGATAGTTATACGAAGATATTTCATTGATTTGGGGCTCAATGTTAAATTGCAAAAAGAAGTGTTGGAAATCACGTGATCCTCATCTCTAGATCTAGATCATCAACTTCTTGTGAAATATGAGCAGCTAAATACACGTGACTTTTTTTTGTCGTACAACTTTTTCCATTGGCCCAAAAAAGCGACTGCAGCCATTTGTTCATGAAATTCGATTTTGACCCTTAATCCAATTAATCATTATTTATTATATATTGGTGACTGCTTTTTGGGTTAATCACTACGATTTCACACTAAATTATATTCCACGTGCACTTCGTGCTTCCAAAAATTGTTTTTTTTTTAATTTATTACATTAATTTAAAAACATACTCTTCATGTCCTCATAGAAGCTCGAACCAATGACTTCTTGATCATAGGTAGAGTACTTTTAACACTGCACTTCCACTACAAGAAAATGCAATTTTAGCAACGGAATAAGATTCTGTTGCTAAGTGCGACAGAACACCAACGGAACAAAAGACTTGTTTTTTAATAAATTAAATTGCCAGGAATGATGTATGTCTGTATGTATCGGATGAAAATGTATTGATTGGTTCGACTAATTAATTACAATTTACAAATGAGTCGAGACGTGTTTATTCAAAGAAATTAGAATGTAACAGTAAATATGTTTAAATAAGATTTGTACCTTCGCTCGGGGTATAGTGGTTAAAGCACCTTGCTTGTGACTGAGAGATCATAAATTTGAGTTTCCAGAGGACATCTGGATGTGTGGGTGGGTGTGTGTTTAAGATTAATATACACTTATTAAAAAAAATGTCTTAGTTTTTAGGCCATTGCCATCAGTAACCCACATAGGAGGGTCATAAATATAAAATTAATTAAAAGATTAAAAAAATATAAAAAAAAATGGTGAACTTTTGTGACTTGGGATGCTCAGCCAATCTAGAGCGTCCCTTCTCTCTCATCATCACATTACATATCTGTACACAATACAAGGGTCCCACCTTTTTAAAAAAAAGTATAATTAAATTTCATAAAATAATTTTATGTAAAGAACTTAATATTATTATAGTAGTCACTAATTGAATATTTAATTCATAATTTATGATTTTATAATTTAAAATTTCATATGTTGTGTTTTGCTTTATTTATTTAATTATCAATTTAATATTCTCCAATTTTAATATTATATTAAAAAAGAAAAATTAATATTTTAATTAAAAAAGTTAAGTTGCATTAGGTCACTGATGGGAGTGGGCAAAAATATTAGGTTGTAGGTTGTGTAGTGAATGAATAAAAATGAATATTTATTATATGGTTGGGTCATGATAAGATCACTGATGAGAGGATAATTACAAGGATAGTCTTAGTGAAAAAGACAGTGAGACGTGGATCTCAAGGAATCAGTGTAATGAAATAATTGATTCGTCGACTTTACTCAATTTTTAAATGGGCCACGCTAATCGGAATCCAATTTATTATTACATGTAATAAATTATTGTTATTATTATTATGTTCCAATTAAAAAAGTTATAAAATAGAATAATCGCACGCTTTCATCATGCTGGTCTTCACCTTCCTTAATAGTATTTGAAAAATTGCGTTGAATTTGAATAGTAGTAGTCCTTAGTTCAAACAATGTTAGTTTGAATTGCAGCGTCGTCGTCATCTTCGATTTACAGTAGGAATGTTGTAATTGTAAAAGATAAAAATTATGTTATACTAAAAAAAGTAAGAAATAATTTTGAGCCAAGAAATCATCAAAGGTTTGCTAGAAAAGAAGGATTTAGCATATCTAAAATAATAGTACGTAATATATGAAAATTTTAAAAATCCATCAATCTCTAAAACAATTCATAAGAAAATCACAATTAATTTGAGTCAATATATGGATAATGTGTGTGAACAATTTTAAATTAAGAAAACCCTCAATATATAATTACTAGTATGTTTTAAAAAGTAGAAAATGAAATATGACCGTATATATATTTGATGGTATAGTCCCACTAACCTTTTTTTTTTAATTTTTTATTGACGCAGTCATAATAATAAAAATATTTCTCCCATGCAAAAACACAATATTTTCAACCTTTTATATTGCTTAAAAAAAAGTGAATTCAAATTGGAAATCCCTTAACCGGCCATCCCCTCCTACGTTTGGTGGCTACGTTCAGACACCATAGAAATTAAAAAAGGGGCCACTTATTCAAGCCTGCACCATTAAAATATTACAAGTTACATTTTTGGTGAATAAAGTAGACACGGTTAATCTCAAAAACTTTTATTATGAAGATTTTAAATATTGATTATTAAAGATTTTAAAATATGATAATCATGTGAAAAATTCCACATAATCTTCCACGTAATTATTCAATTATAGTAACTACTGCAAGGCCAATTATGTAACGACCCCCCCCCCCCCCCACTCACCCCTCTGTGCATATACGTATATATATATATAATCTATGTTGCATCAAAAGCCATATATCTCTTCTCTCACAAACTCAGACCAACTCACTGTGTGTGTGTGTGTGTGCAATCTCATCCGAATATGTCAGCTGAAGAAACAGTGTTGAACCTCTTCGACACGTTCTGGTTCGAGCAGAGAGTTTTCACATCAAAACAATCATTGTCGGCTCCATCTCTGGAGGAAGATGAAGAAGTCGTAGCTGGTGATAACACGATGAGCATGAGCTTGATGCCCCCACTAATGAGGAAGTCGTACAGCGACCAGTTTCTGAGCTCGTTGGAATCGGGCTCGCCGTCGCCCAAGTCGGTTCTCGGCCCGCAACTTCAAACCATACTTTCCGGCAAGGAAGTCGAGAGCTTCGAGGATTCCTTGCCGGAAGAAGAAGAAGACAAAAAGCAGATTCACGAGGCCAAACCCGATAGGGTTGCGCATCCAGTCGGAGAAAGGAGGAGGAGGAGGAAGAGCGGGAGTAAAAGTTTGTCGGAGCTGGAGTTCGAGGAGGTGAAAGGGTTTATGGATTTAGGGTTTGTGTTCTCGGATGAAGATAGAGATTCGAGACTGGTTTCGATAATTCCCGGGCTGCAGAGGTTGGGGAAGAATGGTGATACGGCGTCGGTTTCGAGGCCATATCTGTCAGAAGCATGGGACTGCGTGGAAGAGGGAGAGAGGGTGAAGATTAATCCATTGATGGATTGGAGGATTCCATCTTTTGGTAATGAAATGGAATTGAAAGATCATCTTAAATTCTGGGCTCACACTGTTGCTTCCACTGTGAGATGACATTGTGTGTTTTGATTTCTTGGAATCAATTTACTTCATGGTTGATTAATTTCTCGAGCAGAAATTGCTTGTTTCAATCAAGTTGTTCGTACATGTATAATTAAAATAAAAGTGATATATCATGATCTTAGCCAAATATATGATAGTGTTTGTAATTATCTGATCCCTCCTTGATTTTGATATATCTAATTCAGTGGAGACATGGGAAAGAATGCACATTAATATAAATGACAAATGGAGGAAGGCCTAAAAAGGAAATGGAATAAGAATATAGTTGTGTGAAGGCTTTAAGAATATTAAATTGCCCAAAAAAAAAAAAGTGAGTTGAAATTTGTTGGCCAAAATGATTCACTTTTGAGCAACGTTCGAAATTCAAACGTACAGTATGTAAAATGTAAAGGTGTTCCAACTCACATGGATTCTGATAGTCCATAAAAGAACAAAACAAACTGAGTCAGCTTTACAATTTGGCAAATAGATTCCAGTTTTGTTGCTACAGCTAAGAGAGAAAGAGAGAGGCGCCACCATGCCACATAATCAATATTTTCATTTTATTAATCAATATTTTCATTTTATCACCAAGTTTTTCTTGCCATTATAAAAACTCTTAATTATTTTAAATACCCAAAACCACTAAACACATTATGAAAATACCCAAAATATTAAACACATATCAAATATACCCAATCTTTGACTTTTTCTCTACTTTAAAATTTTAATTCCAAAACTACCCTCCTACATGTATTTTTGCAAAAATCAAAATTCCGTTGACACAATTTTCGATGACACAATCCGATGACACAATTTTGGTATCAGAGCCCTGTTCATACTAATAATACAACTATTCATAATGATAATTAAAGAAACTTTATCATACTAACGATTAATAGAATATCATGAAATGGAAGTAGAAATTAAAAAGGCAATATTATCTGCAACAAGAGAATTATATTTTACATATGATGAAGCAGAAAAACAAAAAATAAGATTAGATATAAAATTTCTAGAAACAGAAGAAAAATTAGCTGAAGAATTCACACAAGAATATTTTAATAGACTATTACGACAAAACAATTTGCTACAATAAGCAATTTTGAGATGATAGCACTAAGAAAAGAAATTTTAAGAATTCAAGAAACTATAAAACTTACAAAACAATTAATAGAATTTCATAAAGTAGAAAATGAAATATATGAAATGTTTCGATTAGAAGCTTTATTAGAAGAATTAGAGCAACAATTAATAATTCTAATAACTACATGACAGAAGGGAATTCAAAAGTATCTAATTTAATATTAACATTAATAGAAATAATTAAAGAAAATCAAAAAGAATTATTAGATTCAATAAATCGAATAAAGAAAACAAAAATACAAAAATATAAATACCAAGATTTAATAAATTTCTTAAAAGAACAAGGAGAATTAGATAATGAAGAAATATTAACAGGAAAAGAAAAATGTCTTGAATGTAAAGAGGCATTAGAATTAATACAAGAAATAGTAACAAAAGGGACAACTAGAAAATTAATAAAAAATGAACCTATAAATTTAAAAAATAAATGGATACCACCAATTCGAAGATAAACGAAATAGAAAAATTATCAAAATTAATAGACAAATTACAAATACATGATTTAAATGTTGCAAGAATAGATGAAGAAGATGCTCAAGGTATCATATATGGAATAGATAGTGATGATGAAAATCCAACATTAAATATGGAAGAAGAAGAAGAAGAAAAACGTAAAAAAGAAGATTATATTAAGCAACAAGAAAATGCTTCTACAAGTAATGAAACACGACCAAATAAATATGAAAAAAGCTTTATTGATTATATGTATAAAAATGATTATACATATACAAAAGGAAAATACAAAAAGAATATTCCACCATCATATATTCAAAAAGAAAGAAGTATAAGTAGTGGAGTATTAAATATAGATTGTGCATCAAATGCATCAAGTTTAATTATGTTATGGATAAATCAATTCCAAATGATAGTCCAAACTGATGATGATACAATTAGTAATTTACCACTAGAAGATTTTTTAACATATATTCAGTATAAAGCTACAGGACAATTATCAGACTGCTTACATACAACGCCATGTAATTATAACAACTATGCTAAAACAGATACATCAAAGGAAGCTAAATTTGACCTTCTAAAACAATTAGCCAAAGAAATATTTGCAGAATTTTTTGGGGACGAATCAGAAACGACACGAGAATTTGAAAATTCACATATTATAAAAATACTAAGTAATATGGCTCTCTGTGACCCATGTGATACAGAAAATTTCTTTTGCCAAGTAAGAGGAAATTATTATAAAACATCAGATAGAAGTGGTCTATTAGATATAGTAAAAAGTAAACTACCACCAGCAATGTTACGATATATAAATATACAATTAACAAACCCAGCAAAAACTAAAACAACAGAAACATTAGGATTAATAGAAAAATATGCATTAGAATATAGAGATGATTTGTGTATGAGAAAAACTGAAGAAAAATATTTAGAAAAAATAAATATACGATGTTGTAAACAACTTGAAACAATTCCACATCAATATGGATGTAAACCAAAAAGAAAGAAAAGATATAAAAAACAATATTACCCTCGATATAAAAAATATAGAACATTTAAAAAACCATGGAAACAAAAATACCAGAGGAGGTATAGAAAATACGATAAATACAATAATAAAAATACAATAAATAAGAAAAATTCGAAAGAAAAAAAGACATGTAGATGCTGGAAATGCCAAGAATTTGGTCATTATGCTAATGAATGTCCAAAGAAAAACTTATATAAAGAGAATAAAATAAAACTAATATACTCTTTAGGGCTCGAACCTATAGAAGACATATACGAAGAAGGCGAAGAAATGAATTTCGATACATATAGCATAGAATCTGAATCTGAAACTTCTAGTTATACAGAAAGTAGTGATGAGCAAGAATAGTACATTTATAAAAGTAAAATTATTTAATAAATATACTTTTGCTTATATAGATACTGGAGCAACTATATGCCTTGCACAAGAAAGAATGTTACCAGTAAAATATTGGTCAACACTAGAAAAACCAATACAAGTAAGAATTGCCAATAATAAAATTATCCAAATAAATGATAGAGCAAAAGATCTTGTAATACTTATTGAAGGAAGAAAATTCCCTCTAGACACTCTATACAAACAAGATACAGGAGTACCATTAATAAAAGGAAACAATTTTCTTAAAAAATATTTCCCTTTTATTCAAGAAATTGATAGAGTAAAATTACGTTGTCCAGCGATGGAAAATCAACGTAGACATTTAGTTACAACAAAGATATATACTACACTTTCTTTTTTACAAGGAAAAATTATCTATGAACTTAAAAATCAATTAATTTTGTACATTCACGAAGAAATTGAAATAAAAGTCTTAAGAATCCTCGATGAAATAAGCAGTCAAGATCCTTTAGACCCTATTAAGAATACAAATACAATGGAAGTTAGGATATAATTAATAGATCCTAATAAAGAAGTAAATGTACCAAATAGAATTCCATATACAGAAAGAGATGTCGCAGAATTTAAAGAAGAAACAGAAAAATTATTGGAAAAGGGAATTATAGAACCTAGCATAAGTCCACATAGTGCACCAGCATTTTATGTTGAAAATCATAATGAAATTAAACGGGGAAAAAGAAGAATGGTTATAAACTATAAAGAAATGAATAAAGCCACTAGAGGAGATGCATACAAATTACCTAGGCAAGATTATATTTTTGATAAAATTAAAAAGGCAGAATGGTTCACAACCCTTGATGCAAAATCAGGATATTGGCAGTTACGATTACATAAGGATACTAAACCTTTAACAGCATTTAGTTGTCCACCACAAAATCAATATCAATTTACAGTTATGCCATTTGGATTAAAACAAGCACCTAATATCTATCAACGATTTATGGATAATAATCTTAAGGGATTTGAATCTATAAGTCTGGCATATATAGACGATATTATAATTTTTACTTTAGGAACAAGAAAACATCATTTAAATCAAGTTGCAAAAATTCTATTACAACTAAAAGAAAAAGGAGTAATTCTAAGTAAAGAAAAAGCAAAAATAGCATTAGAAGAAGTAGAATTCCTAGGAATGAAGATTTTGAAAGGGGGATATATAGAACCACAAAAACATTTATTAGAAAAAATTAATAAATTTCCAGATAAATTAGAAAATAGAAATCAAATACAACGATTTCTTGGATGTTTAAACTACATTGGTGAAAAAGGTTTTATAAAACAACTTTCAAAAGAACGAGCATTATTACAAGAAATGATATCAGAAAAGATTCCATGGAAATGGACAACTAGTGCAACACAAGCTGTAAAAGCTTTAAAAGAATTATGTAAAAACCTTCCAAAATTATATCTACCAAAACCAAATGATTTACTCATTCTAAATACTGACGCAAGTCAAGATACTTGGGGAGCAGTCCTTCAAGCAATCCCAGGTGTTTATAATGATTTCAAAATATTTATCACAAATAATAAACCATCTGAAGTAAAAACATTCTTAAAACAATTTAAGAATATATTATTAACGAAATGGGCATCAGGAACATTTAAACCAGCTGAGAAGAATTATACGGTCCATGAAAAAGAAACACTTGCTTTAATAAAAGCATTACGAAAATTCAAATTGGACTTACAACCAAAAAAATTTATATATCAAACGAACAGTTCTTATACAAAAGACTTTACAAAATACAAGATAAAAGAATCGTATAATAAAGGACGATTGCTTAGATGGAGCCTTGAAGCTCAACAATACGATTTCTTATCTTTACACATTTCAGGCAAAGAAAACAATCTAGCAGATACATTAACAAGAGAATGGAAGGAGTGCGATCCATCCTGAAAACAGAAAGAGAAAGACTATTAGAAAAAGCAAAACAACTTCGTCTGCAAGCACAACAATTACAAAAAGAAGCAAGCCAAGCAGATAAAGAAGCACAGGCAATAGAATTAATGCTTAATTCATCCAGTGACAAATCAACCGAAGATCTTCCAGCAGCAACAATCAAAGATAAATTAAAGATAGAGGAACAGACAACTGGTGGATCTCGATCTAAAGAAAAATTTGATGAAGAAGAAAGAGCTAAAGCATACTATGTTATTTTTAATGGTTTAAACACAGGAATATATGATGAGTGGAGCAAAGCAGCGATCTTCATCAACAACCAAAGTGGCATCATCTACAAAAAATATCCTAGCCTACAGGAAGCAAAAAATGCACTAACAGAGTACCGAAGTACTTATGCAGCAAAAGCAGCAATGCCAGGACAACCACTTCAATCAAGAATGGCAAATTTAGGGCGAATCCCTAATAACAAACCACTAACAATAAATTCTATCCCTACTGAACAAGAACGGGAAGAATTAACAAAACTAACCAAAGCAATTTTTGATCAAGAATATAATTTCTTGGTTAATTACACAATAGCAGACAAACTCTCAAGCATATACCCTATTGAAGGAATATTTCAAGGGCCCAAGGCAATTGTTTTACCAGAAGCAGATCCTATTAAGACATATATGATGTTCCAAAGTGGACTCATAAGTACAATCTACTTCAGAAGCATGGATATATTTCGATACTTCCCAAACTACATGAAGAAAGCTATTCAACAATATCATTCAGTAGTGATAAAACAAAGAGAAGGATTTCTGAAGATATTTGCAACATATCCACTATTCTTCAATGAAGGAGAGCAAGAAGGACAAGTTAGACAACCAGCCATACAATTATGCCAGATAGGAGTAAGCAATCAAAATTACCCAACTATTGGAGATACAAAGCATGAAGATATCATACAACAATTTTTAAATAATTATGTCCTGATACTACTACGAGGAATCAAGATTCGAGCACGAACAAATTATATTTCAAAATCAGTAATTATATGGAGCATGCAAGCAAGGGAGAAAGAAGTAGATATTCAAATCCAGAAATATATAGAAAAATTCCTAAGAGATTTACAAGGAATTGATTTCGAATACACTCCAGAAATAAAGCAAGAAATTTGTATCAGACTGATAGAAGAATTCCCAGGAGATCATGCCTGTAGCATATGTACACCAAGCACCGACGGAGATGCAGACTTTGAGACAATAGAAGAGAAAAAGATGTGAAAAGACATCACTATTTTGTTTCTTTCCTTTTGTAATTACTATGTAAATTATTAGATTCTACTGTGTGTAGTGGTACCCCTCCATGTGTAATGGTACCCTAATAATGTAAAAGGCAGACCTTTCGTCGCCTATAAATAAGGTGGCTCTCTCACTAGGAGAGAACACACTTCCTATTGTAACATATTTCTCTTTCTATCTCATGTAATATATTTCTCATATATGAAAGGTTTTTTCTATCTCTGGAGGATCTGAAAACGGCTACAGCAAGGAAGCTCTTTTGCCGTATTGATCTTGAGATCTTGAAGAAGAAACATTTCAGGTATGAAATCACAAAACTCTTTTACAAGATTCAACATATCAAGCATGAAATGTCAAAGTGGCAACCTATATCGCTGTGACAGCATATAGCAGGCCCGACAGAGTAATAAATGATATGAAGAACATAGAAGTTAAGTTAGATCATAATAATTATAATCAATATCATATACTAACAAGTATAAACAAAAAATTAGTTGTTGCATTAATAGATACAGGATCTTGTACAAGTTTTATAAGTGAAGATCTAGCAACAGAAATTTATGATTTATATCCAGAAGTAACATATATTACTCTCGAAGGAACTCAAGTACGAAATACTAAATATACATCTGTTAATATTATTTTTAGTAAAACACTTTCAATAAAAATAGAAATACCAATCGATGGAAGAACTAAACAAGAACAAAAAGAAATAATATTAGGAATAGATTTTTTAGAAAATTTTAATTATAAAATAAAAAGTAAAGAATTAATACTAAAAATACAAGATGAAAAATTTAAAATCCCACGAATAAATTTATATAAAGAAAATATTAAACAATTATTATGAATATTTTTGAAAAAGGAGAAAGCTCGAGGCAAGATCAAGATGATAAAGAAGATATAAAAGAAATAGTAAGAGCAGAATCAATGGGAGAATACTTGTCTGATATAATATTCGATAAGAAAATAATAAATAAAGTACGAAAAAAGGGAGAATTTACACTTAACTCCAAAGAAAGTATAGAAATTCCAACTTTTAATAAAAGAATATCAAACATACTAAATCGAGAAAATATAGTATACTATGGATTAATGAGTGGAGAATCAGTAGTATACATGAATCAAGCAAATTATGAATTCCAAGCATACATAATGAATAAAGAAAAAATAAAAGAAAAAATAGAAAAAATACCTAAAAAAGATCAGAAGAAATTAGGATACATACATATTGGAATAATACAAATAATAGTAAAATCTACTTATTTCACAGCAATAGACACACCTGTACAATTACAAATTGTTGACAATAGAATTTTGGATGAAAAAGATAAAATTATAGGAGGAATAGATGACAATCTAGGTTTTGATATCATTAAATTCAATGTTGCATTACAATATGGAATTCCTTTCCAAACACAAACCTTTAATGATGCAATTGGAGTCCGATGTAATTTTCTTAAAAAAGATTTAATGAAAGCCTTAGACATACCATTTACTGTAAGTTACAAAGTATCTTATGCATTAACTAATAGTAATTTAAGTATAATTTTTCAACATAGAGATAGAATATATACAGACGAACTATTAAGTACTACAAGTACTGTAATAAAAAAAGATAATAGCCTACAAAAATTCATTCAACGAAGTTCATCTCAAAGAATTCAAAATAATACACCAATCTCAAAAGGTATCATAGAACAAGCAAGAGCTAGTACAAGTAATATAAGCCAGAATAAATGGCCTGAGCCACTAAAAAGACAAACATTACATTCAGATATTCAAATGACACAACTAAATAAACAAATACAAGAATTAAAAACAGTAGTTACAGAAATAAATGATAAAATATAATATTATTAAATTATGCCTAGTTCCACTTTTATATTAATAAAAATAGATGATGAAAGGAGCATATATCTTCCTTATACTGATGAATTGATGCAACAAAAATTACGAAAAGAATATTTTGAAGCTCATACTGCTTATAGCTGTCTAGTAAGAAAATTTACACTTGTTGATAAAGAAAATATACAGGAAATTAGACAACTTAGTTCTGACATAGAAATATTAGAATCTACAATTAAAGAACTACATCAACAATTAGAAGAAATTAGATTAAAAATTATTAGAAAACAAAATTAGAATAACTACAAAAGGGTATTTAAGTAAAATACCTGCAATTGGGTATTTTTTGAATGAACTTAACAAAATGGATATTTTTGAAATATAGGATAGTGAAATTGGGTATTATTAAATTTCACTCTTATAAAAAATATATAAATTATTCATATATTTGAACTGTATTTTTTTTTTCAATTGATTGGCGGACTATTATTTTTAAAGTGCCAAAATTAAGCAATTTTTATTTTTAAAATTGAGAATGTACTGACTCTTCTTAAAACCCAATAGATCTATATGCTTCAATTTGATCTTAGAATATTCTCATTAGCAAGGGTGGATAGAGACTCAGAACTATCGTGGGACAAGACCACATCTTGATATCTTGTAGGATCGTACTTTACACTTTTATTTTATTTTTTTAAAAAAATAATGTTGGGGCCAGGCCCACGAGCCTAGGCCCAATAGACAGGTCGGCCCGAGCAAACAAGTCCAACCCGAAAGGCTGACTCACCAATGCCAACGAGATGCTGAATTTGCCTAAGTCAAGGCCTCGTCATCGAAGACCAAAGCGCCTCGCCATCGAGGAGCAGAGAGAGTCGATGTCGAGACGCGCCAGGAAGAGAAACCCTAGCCCGTTGGCGGCGCCCGAACGTTGGAGCCCTAACCTCCCCCGAAAAACCCGCAACCGGTCCGATATTCCCGGCGAGCCGTTGCAGCTCGACGCGTAGGGTTAGCATCTGCCTGCCTACCCCTATCCTGTCTATAAATAGGGGTAGGAGACTCAATTTTTGTATCGATTCTTTCCCATAGCAAATTCTAAGCCGAAACTCTGTCAAATCTTCTACGAAATCTCTCTCTCCTTAATAATAATCGTATCAGCATAATTTCGTTCATCGTTTGTGCATATTCTGTCTTTAATTCTCGTTTATTTTCTTTATTTCTCGTTATTATTTGCAATGTTCTTGTGAGAGTCCTAAGGGCTCCATTTTCTCGTGAAATCGAACCTCAACATTAGGCGCCCACCGTGGGGCCCTTGGGACTATCTTCTTGTTGATCTAATGGCAGGTAATATCGAGAAAGTCGGGAATCAAACGAAGAAGGCGGCTGGAGCTCCCCCATCGAAGCCCTCTGGTTCGAAGGAGCTCATTCCCGTCGATGAGCTGGTGCGGCAGACTTTGCAGACCAGTGGCGCCCAAGCCGTTCCTCCGGAATTGTTGAACACAATCCTGGCTCGACTAGCTGAGGAGGCCGAGGAAAATCGACGCCATGCGAAGGAGACGGACTCCAGAATCATGGAATTGCACGCCACCAACCATGCCTTACGAAGGGAGAACGAGCAGCTCCGCAAGGAGAAGGCGCTCCAGAAACAGCCCTTCATCGAGGAGCCCCTCACTGGCGAGAAACCGATGAATCCCTACAAGAACTTGGCCCATGACTTGGAGGAGGCAGTTGACCTTGACACGCCTGCGACGTCGGATCCAGGGTGCAGACCTACGGGGACGACGACACACCACCCGACTGACCGCCTCGCTACCGAGCCGCCACAGGGCGAATATGAGAAGCATCTCGAGGCGCGCATGGCTGGGTTGGAAAAACTCATTTGCCGCATCCCGGGGATCATCCCCCCGAATTCGCTGATA
The DNA here is from genome assembly GCA_026898455.1 of Plectranthus barbatus. Classification (NCBI taxonomy): domain Eukaryota; kingdom Viridiplantae; phylum Streptophyta; class Magnoliopsida; order Lamiales; family Lamiaceae; genus Plectranthus; species Plectranthus barbatus. The sequence goes on from JAPKLW010000149.1 coordinate 110,468, forward strand.
CCGCGTGACAGCTACGCTGACTCGCCTTTTACACCCGACATCACTAACACCGATGTCCCGGCGAGGTTTGTGCCATCTTCGTTCCAACTCTATGATGGGACGACTGATCCGGAGGACCACATAGCCCTCTATAAGCAGAAGATGCTGACCACCTCGATCCCAGGCGAACTGCGCGAGGCCTGCATGTGCAAAAGCTTCGGGGCGAGTCTAACCGGACCAGCACTTCAGTGGTTCGTCAACCTACCGAGGAGCTCCTTCTCGACATTTTCGGAGCTCCACATGGCCTTCAGGAAGCAGTATTCCAACTGCCGACGCATAGCCAAGCACCCAGATGCGCTCAATAGCATACGCATCAAGAAAGGAGAGTCTTTGAGGTCTTACGTAGGGCGATTCAACCAAGAGCTCGCCTCTATACCGAACTGCCCTCCCCTCACTGCAGTCTTCGCCTTTAAGAATGGCCTAGACGTGTCCTCTAAGCTCTACCGTGACCTGACCAGCCACCCTTGCTACGACATGGACTCGGTCCTCTCGCAATCCTGGGCCGAGATTAATTGGGAAGAGGACGAGCCAAACCGCATCGCGCGTCTGAACGAGCAGAAGGCCTATGAGCTCGCTAGTCAGCATCGAGATCCTCGGTATAGAGGAGGCTCCTCTACGTCGAGGTACGTGGATAGGAAGGACTTCCGCGATGAGCGTCGTTCCCGACGAGATCATTCTTATAGTCGCAGGCCGCGCGCAGGGGAGGTACCCTAAAACCTCTGCATCGACCAGAACTATCTGGTCAACAACGTGCTCAAGGGGCTCGGTTCTGTTAAGTGGCCAGCCAAGATGAAATCCGACCCCAAGATGCGGGATACGAAGAAGTTTTGTGGCTTCCACAATGACCATGGCCACAAAACTGAGGAGTGTCAGGCCCTACGTCTAGAGGTTCTCGAACTCTTAAAAAATGGCTTCCTGACCGAGTACCTGACGAGCAAGGAAAAGAACACATGGACGAGGGGTAGGCAAGCTAACCCTACTGGAAATGCGGAACCTCAGAACAAACCACCACCCGCCGAGCGAACAATCCACGTGATCGTCGGGGGGTCAGAGATTAGCGGAAGGTCTCGCTCTGCGGCCAAGAGAGCCCGCAGGGTCCTCAACCAAGAGGTTCACCACGTCAGCCCCATGCAACAACATGAGGCAATTGAGTTCACTTTTGAGGACATGCCGGGGCTCGTCCATCCACACCACGATGCACTCGTGATATCACTCCTGATATCAAATTGCCAAGTGAAGAGACTGCTCGTGGATAACGGTAGCTCCGCGAACATCATGTTCCTTCGAATGCTGAAGGAGATGCAAATCCCTATGAGCAAGATAGAACCGGTAACCATGACCCTCTACGGTTTCAATGGGGGCCAGCAGCAGACGGTGGGGGAGATCACTCTGCCCATGTATTGCGGAGGCCTAAACTTGGATGTGAAGTTCCAAATTGTAGACGCCACCTCCGCGCATAACTCCATCTTAGGGAGACCTTGGATTCATGAGCTCAAGGCAATTCCCTCATCGTATCACCAAGTGCTCAAGTTTCCCACTCCCTGGGGAATCCAAACTATCCGAGGCGAGCAAAAGGCGTCGAGAGACTGCTACTATGCTAGCTTCCGATCCATTTGCTCACAGTAGCACGGCTCTATATCGACCCATACTGGTCGACCCGAAGCCGAGGAGCTAGAAGAGGTCGCCATAGACGAGTCCGATCCATCTCGAACCACCTTCGTGGGGGCGGAACTCCCCGCCGACGTCAGGAATGCCCTTCTGGGTTTCCTCCGAAAAAAGGTGCACGTGTTCGCCTGGTCGCACCGTGACATGACCGGGGTCGACCCGTCAGTCATCACACACCGCCTCCAAGTGGACCCAAACAGCAAGCCAGTTCAGCAGCGACGACGAAAGTTCTCCGCGGAAAAGAATCAAGCCATCAACGAGGAAGTGCAAAAACTCATCGACATCGGGTCGGTGCGAGAAGTACACTACCCCACTTGGCTTGCTAACGTGGTCGTAGTCAAAAAGAAAAACGGTAAGAACCGGGTCTGCATTAATTTCACGGACCTAAATAAGGCATGCCCGAAGGACCCGTATCCCCTACCACACATTGACGCCATAGTTAACGCAACAGCAGGGCACGAACTTTTGATTTTCATGGACGCGTTCTCGGGGTACAACCAAATCCAAATGCACCCCGATGACCAAGAAAAGACAGCCTTCATCACCAGTTAAGGAATTTACTGCTATAAGGTGATGCCATTCGGATTAAAGAACGCAGGCTCAACATACCAACGCCTCGTCAACTCCATGTTCAAGGAAAAGATCGGCAAAATGATGGAGGTCTATATTGACGACATGCTCGTCAAGTCACTCAGCTCTCGGGATCATGTGACTCACCTGGAGGATGCCTTCCAAACCTTGGAAAGGTACAACATGAAGTTGAATCCGGCGAAATGTTCGTTCGGAGTAGCATCCGGCAAATTCCTCGGTCATATAGTGACCCAGAGGGGAATAGAGGCGGACCCCACGCAGATCAGGGCCATTCAGGGTATAGGACACCCAAGATCCTCGAATGAAGTACAAAAGCTGACCGGGCGCCTCGCCGTCCTTAGTCGTTTCATATCACGCTACTCCGAGAGGACTTATTCCTTCTTTAACACGTTGCGGAAAGGAAAACGGTTCGAGTGGACTGAGGAATGCGCAAAGGCACTCGAGGAATTGAAAGCCTATCTGACTAACCCACCTTTGTTGTCAAAACCAGTCAATGGTGAGCCGCTGCTACTCTACCTATTTGTGTCGGACCATGCGGTCGGAGCCGTGCTAGTACGCGAGGTAGACAGCAAACAGCACCCGGTACATTACGCCAGTAAATCTCTATTAGACGCGAAAACACGGTACACCGCCTTGGAGAAACTCGCCTTGGCACTCGTAAATGCCGCCCGAAAGTTGTGGCCCTACTTCGAGGCGCATCCTATCAAAGTGATTACGGCTTACCCTTTAAGAGCCGTACTGTCAAAACCGAACCTGTCCGGACGTCTGCTCAAATGGGCCGTCGAAGTAGGGGGTACGGGATCCAGTACGAACCCAGGACTTCCATCAAGTCGCAGATTTCTCCACGAACTTGCAACTAAAAGCGGAGCACGAGGTAGCTCATATGACAAAGGCCGACGAAGACATCGGCATATGGTCCCTAAAAATCGACGGAGCCAGTAATGTGCACGGCAACGGGGCCGGAGTAATCCTAACGGATCCGCACGGAGAAAACTACGAGCGAGCCATCAGACTCGATTTCCCGGCAACCAACAACGAAGCCGAATACGAGGCACTCGTCCAAGGTATGCAGCTAGCCTTAGAACTCGGGGCTCGCAGAGTCCGCGCCGAAAGAGATTCCAAACTAGTGGTCAACCAACTAGATGGTACCTATGCCGTAAAAGAGGAGCGCCTAAAGCTGTACCACTCAGTGATCGAGGGACTCAAGGGAAAAATGAAGGAGTGGGATCTCCATCATATTCTTCGGGAGTCAAACGCCCGAGCAGACGCTTTGGCAAGTTTAGCCTCCACCAGCTCCTCTCAGAGTAACCAACCAATCCCCGAGGTTTGGTTGCTAGCACCATCCATTCACACCCAAAACAACATCGCACCCGTTAGTCAAGACGGAAGTGATTGGAGGATCCCGATCGCACAATACTTGGCCGGGGAGCCTCCAATCGGCGATAAGAATGATGTGACAAAGATCGAGAGGACCGCCGCACGCTTTACCCTCATTAACGATAAGTTATATAGGCGTTCACTCGGAGGACCCCTCCTCCGATGTATCACTTCCCCCGAAACAGAGAGGGTACTCGCAGAGGTACATGAGGGCGATTGCGGAAACCACATCGGGGCTCGATCGCTATCTCATAAGATAATCACGGCTGGTTTCTATTGGCCCACTCTCAAGCAGGATGCGACCGATCACGTAAGAAGGTGCGACAGTTGCCAACGCTTCGAAGCATCCACCCATAGGAACGCGGAACCGCTCCACGCTTCAATTACCCCATGGCCATTCATGGTGTGGGGGATAGACTTAGTAGGGCCCCTGCCAAAAGGAACCGGCCAGAAGGATCATATCCTCATGGTAACAGACTACTTCACCAAGTGGGTAGAAGGCGAAGCCCTAGGGAAAACCCGTGATCTGGAGGTTATCAAGTTCCTGTGGAAGCACGTTCTGTGTCGCTTTGGAATCCCAAAAGAGATACGCACAGATAATGGGCGACAGTTTGCCAGCGAAAGGATGCAAACCTTCTGTAATACCTACGGGATAAAACTGGTGTTCTCAACGCCACGGTACCCCGAAACAAACGGTCTAGCGGAATCGACCAACAAAACAGTAATGGCAACACTAAAAAATAAGTTAATTCCACACGGATCCCGGTGGGTAGAAGAACTCCCCGCAGTCCTTTGGTCCTACCGGACCACTCCAAGGACCGCCACCGGAGCTACGCCATTCTCGCTGGCATACGGGGTCGAGGCCGTGGCGCCCGTCGAGATCATTGCCTGCAGTCTAAGGGTAGAATTCGTAGATGAAGCAGAGAATCCAGGCTTACTCGAGAAAAACCTTGAACTCATAGACGAGGTACGAGAAGACGCTGCAGACAGAGCCTCCCGGCGACGGCTTCAAGTAGAAAGATTCTACAATAAAAAGCTGAAGCTCAGGAGTTTCCAAGAAGGAGATCTAGTCCTAAGAAGGGTATTCCAAAACACAAAAGAATCCGGAGCAGGAAAACTAGCCCCTAACTGGGAAGGCCCATACAAGGTGTCCAGAGTAATAGGGCACGGGGCTTACCATCTCGAAACAATGGAAAGGAGAAGAGTGCAGAATAGTTGGAACATCAAACACTTAAAGAAATACTACCATTAGTATACAGATACGCATATCCCTATCCTATCCTTTTCTTTTCATTTCATCATTATTTACTCATAACACCTTTACTAACTTGAGCGTCGGAGGGGCGATGCCCAACCTGACCTCATATCGCCTGTTTTGCAGCCAAGTCAGAGGCTCGACGTCGACGTCGACGAGTTGAGCTGCTCGGCATCGACTCCCCAAGCTCATCAAAGTCAAACCGACTACTTCAACAAAGAGCTACGTTTCAGCAGACAAGAAACGAAGCACGAAACAAGCATGCGAAAATTTTCGACGCAGAAGCGGTATAAAACGAGACATAGGAAGAGAAAACAGCATACATTCAATTCGAAAGATAACAAAGCAGATAGCAACGTAAGTGTACATCGAAAGAAACTACAATCTAGATTACAAAGAGAAACGGAAAACGGCTATTCTTTAAATGGCAACATCCTCTTCAGCCTTCTTCTGGGCTTCCACACCTCCGTCTTCATTGAGGAAGCTGTCAGCCTCCTTCTCCTCGGCACTTTTCTCCACTTCGGTCTCGGGGATCGACTCGAGGCGGGTCGGCTCCTTATTAGCCTCTTGCATCTCAGCATCGAGGAGAGCTCCCTCGATGACGACGGGGAGTGAAGCCGGAGGCGTAGGGGGGCGCGTGATGTTGTCCAGGTCGAACTCCGGACACCTTCGACCAACCACGGCGCAGATGGATCCTTTCACCATGTCCACAAGCAAGTCGAAGGTCGACTTGAAATCCGGGTTCACCACAACCATCTGATAATCGACCCCTTGTCCCTTCTTCAGCACCTCCACCTCCGCCTCATGCGCTTTCTGCTCTTTGAGCTTCTCCTCTTGGCTCGTGTGGAACCGACCCTTGAAGGAGTCAAGCTCCATCTCGATTTTATGCTTCTCCTCCTCGAACCTCGCAGCAGAAGCCCTCAACTCCCCTTCGAGGCTCTTACATCGACGTGCAAGCTCCAGCCTCTCCTTCTTCACGCCCTTGTATTTCTCTTTCCACCGCTGACCTTCGAGCTGCGACTCTTTCAAGTCCCCCGAGACCGACGCGAGCTTACTGGCCAAGTCAGCCCGCTTCTCCCTTTCAGCTTGAAGTTCTTTCCTCGACTGACCCAACCCCTCGCTAGCCGAGTCCAACGATTTGAGGAGCTGCTCCTAGTAGATAGCAAACCTGCGGGTAGTCTACAAAACAACGCGAAACAGATTAGCAACAACACCAAGACTAAAGAGGCTCGATGAAGTACGACGATACTTATACCTCCTGGAGATCCTTCTGCATGCCGACGTTCTCCCGAGCATACTCGTTGTCATAGTCCTCGGCTTGGATGTCCCCGTCGAGGACCTTCTTCACATGCAGCGCATAGGCCGCCGTGGAAGAAGCGATGCTCGTCGACCCAAAGCCAACAAGCACCAAATCTGCCTCCTTAGGCTGCCTGGTCGATCCCGACCGAGTCCTAGAGTCAACACTCGCATCGCGAGCCCTCTTCTTCCTCCTCTCGTCGCGGGTGGCCCTAGGAGGAGGGGTCTTAGCCCTTGTCGACTGAACGGGAGGAGTCGGGGCAAGGTTCGACACCGAGCCGACCACCTTGTCAGCTTGTTCAGCAACGATCGGCTCATCGGTATGCACCACTGGAGACACACGGGACGTCTCGGCAGCGACCTTCTTGGATGGGGGGCCCTCGGCAGTGGGAGTCGAAGACGAGGTTTCCCTTGGGCGCTTTTGCGCCTTCATCGCCGCTAGCAAATCCCCAGGAGTCAAGTTGGCCATATCAGCGGGAATTTTCTCCTTCTTTCCGCTCTCGTTTATCCAATGCTCAGCGCCGACACTGCTCTTACCCTTGACCGACGAAAATTTACGATCTTCCCTCGAGTAGGCGATGTTGATGCGACTCTCCTCCTCCTCGGTAAGGACTGTCTGTTTATATCCTGCACAACATAAAAGATCGATTAGTAACTCAAACACCTGCATATTGATTGCAGTATTTTTTATCAAGTAAAAATTATCGAACACAAAGAC
>JAPKLW010000149.1:127408-249003 GCA_026898455.1 Plectranthus barbatus
AGGAATCACTACTTCCCTCGCTAGTCTCACCCGTACCCTCCTCCTCCAGGATCTCCTCAGGATCGAGGTCGTGGATTGGTTGCTCGACAGCGATCTGCTCATCCTCGGGGATCGACGAAGCCACCTCCCGAAATGGAGACCTCCCTACCACGGACTCCCGGGTATCCGACGAGGAGGAGGGCTTCTTCCAAATCTCAACCGGAGAACTAGCCATGAAAACTGTAACCACAGGAAATCCAAACCAAAAATTGGCAAAGAAAGAGGTCCCCCACGAAGCAAAAATGGAAAAAACGCAACCAGAGGATACGCACGCAAGAAACAAGAGGGAAAAGACCTCGTAAACAAAACCCAACACAAAGCTAGATGCAATCGACCCATCCATGCAGCCAACGGATATCAATTTCAGGCAAATCAGAAAAGAATACACGTGCATGAGCGTAAAATCCAGACAACGCAACCCATCTAACACCCAGCGATTCAATCGAAACAGAATATACCATAAAACAGGGCCTAATCAACAGCAAATCAACCACACACCCTAGTACCCAATGCATGTACAATCCAACAACAAATCGAAACAATAACAATTCGCAGACCCAAGAGCAGACGAACTCGACGCGGGAAATGAGTCACACAACTAAAGACAAATACGCACGACGCAACAAGAACACACGCACACATATAGCAGCAAAACGAGGACGAACAATCAACACCTAAATCATCAATTCTTAAACTATATCCAACCCCGGGCTATACATCCGCGAATCCAACAAGAGGCATGGACACACTTAAAGCAAGAAATTCGAACAGAAAATCGGTAAAAAGCGAGAAAAGGCGCGAGGATTACCTGATAAATCGAAAAGCAAGGAACGCGGTGGCAACGCGGGGCAGAGAAGACGAACGCAGCAGCTGGAGCAATCACCAGAGAAAATGCGTCGCCGAAATAGCAGCAGTCCGGGGAAAGAGGGAAAAACAGTTGAAAGTTTGGGACAGTGAAAGTGACAAAATGAAGAGATCGCGTGAGTATTTATGTGTGAAAACCGTTCGTGCCTCAACTTCGCCCCCGGAGTTGGCCGAATTTACGATCGTGCCACTCCGAGGGCGGCAAAATTCGAAGGCCAGAGAAAACACCTCGATACCGAAGCGCTCAACGGATCACCGTAGACCCGTTTAGAGCCTTATGCGCGACTCGCTTAAGAGAACTTCAGGCGATAACGCCTCACGGCAGGGAGAACTATAACGCGATCGACGCCATCAACGGGAATGTGAGAATTCCCCACGGAAACTCACCAGGTGTCCTACGATCCGCTATAACTCACCCCGCTAGCGCTCTACGGAGCCGAAACAGAGTGCACGCGTGAGAGCCTTGCTCCGTGCAAGAGAACGTTCTCCGGAATAGTTCTAACCTGCGTGACCCCCGGACTCACGCCATAGCCCGCGGGACAATACCCCGATATTCTCCGCACGGTCATACGCTTGCGCTTCCCCGGAACCTTCGTATTGACCAGGAGTAGTATCCCGGCTATTCCCTGGCGGAGTTACTCTCTCAGGAAGTACCTCTCGGGCCCGAGAGTAGTCTCTTGGACACCTCGAATCTCCGCACTCTGTACCGAGTCCTAACTCGAAGTTTTGATTCCATGGCCTGTCCAGAACAGACCCTGCAATCAAAAGGGGCTATTGTTGGGGCCAGGCCCACGAGCCCAGGCCCAATAGACAGGTCGGCCCGTGCAAACAAGTCCAACCCGAAAGGCTGACTCACCAATGCCAACAAGATGCTGAATCTGCCTAAGTCAAGGCCTCGTCATCGAAGACCAAAGCGCCTCGCCATCAAGGAGCAGAGAGAGTCGATGTCGAGACGCGCCAGGAAGAGAAACCCTAGCCCGTTGGCGGCGCCCGAACGTTGGAGCCCTAACCTCCCCCGAAAAACCCGCAACCGGTCCGAAACTCTGTCAAATCTTCTACGAAATCTCTCTCTCCTTAATAATAATCGTATCAGCATAATTTTGTTCATCGTTTGTGCATATTCTGTCTTTAATTCTCGTTTATTTTCTTTATTTCTCGTTATTATTTGCAATGTTCTTGTGAGAGTCCTAAGGGCTCCATTTTCTCGTGAAATCGAACCTCAACAAATAAAATTAAACTTGTGGGGCGGCTGACTCAGTCACTGCTCATTAGACTATATTTATCAGCAACTAGGCAACCACCCAACCACTCAACCATTTTAATATTTTATTAAATTCTCTCTCATCCACATCATCCAACACAACCACAACATTTTTTGCAAAGTTTATCAGCAACCAGGCAACCACACCATTTTATATAATTATTTTTATTTGATTTTATTTTTAAATAAAAAATAATTTGTAATTAAATTAGAAAAATAAATATCTTATAAAGTGACTAATAAAATGAAGACAAATGTCAACATATTATTAGTCCATCATTAAAGAATTAGTAAAAATAATAATGGGACCCGCAGACATTTGGAAGTTGAAGTGGTCTCTCGTGGACCTTTGGTTTAGGAGAGAGAAAAGTTTGGTCTAGGAGAGAGAAATTTTTTTATTTTTTAATTTGAAAAAATTGATGATGTGGCAGAGACCACAAGTTTTGTGGTCATTGTTATTTATGGTCTTAGTAGCTGATTATAACTCAATCATTTAATAAAATATTAATTTATCCTATGATCTCCACAAAAACTAAAACTTAATACTTATTTACATCCTCATCAACCTAATTTTTTAATTAAAATAATATTTTCTTTCTCTTCTAATATAAATTATAATATAAAACCATTGTATTTAAATAAACAAATAACTATGCGCTAAGAATTCATAACTTGGTAAACAAAAATTATGATAATGAATACAAAACTCAAATATAACACATGAAAATGAAATTCATGAACCATCTATTTATCGAACATTTTAATGAATTTAAATATTATTTATATTATATATAATTAAAATTATATAAAAAATGGATGGATATGTGTACCTGTAATTATGAAAAGTGGATGGGTAAGGAGGGGCTGCTTGTTGGCAAAGGCCCATCGTGGTCATCATATTTAATTATTATTATTATTATTTGATTTAAAGCAATAGTCTTATTCATCCTGTACTCTTTCGGAGAAGGGCACCGGTGTGAGTATAGAGATGGCCAATTGGAACCGGAAATGCCAGAACCGCACCTGAACTGGTCTGGCGGTTCACAGTTCCGAACCGGAACCGTCGAAAATGGTTCGGAATCGAAACCGTTTTTTGACGGGCCGGTTCAGATTCAAGGTTTTAACTGGAACCGGAATCGACAGTTCCGAACTGCCAAATCGTCGGAAAGAAATTAAATCAAAAAAAAAAGAAAAAAGGGTTCCGAACCGTTGAACCGGCGGGATAAATTTTTGAAAATCGACGAATTAAAGAGCGCCACGTGTCGCTGAAAAAAAAAATATATTCGTCGAACCGGCGGTTCCGAACCGGAACCGGCCCGTGGCCATGACTATTTGGGTACTGGTATTAATCAATAGGAAAAAGAAAGTTATAGATGTGTTGCTTAGGACTCCCAAAAAAGTTAAATATATACTCCAGAAATTTTGGTAGTAAGCGTAGTTGGTAATTCGGGTGCTTTGTGGTAAATTTTCGATGTGAAATATTTAATTTTGTTGAAATTAAATATTACCAACTTAATCTATGCGACGAATAGATGATCGTGGTATATTTACTTTATCAAATCCGAATTTTGATGAGTGAGAAATGAGTCCACGAAGTGACACGATTGGTGGGAATATTACATGAAGTGAACATGTAATAAATGAAGTATCCTACATTAATTAATTAAAGTAATTAATCTATGTTTACAAACCCATTATGGTTGAGGTGTGTAATTACCAAATGTGCAGTGTATGTGACACCTGGTGGCTTGCCTCGCGCGCCGCCTCAGCGAGGCCGCTGGCCGAGCGCCCGTGACCCCAGCCCCGACCCTGGTCCCGACTCCAGCTCGGCTCGATCTCGATTTTTGGTTCTTGGCAATTGGTCTTTGGGCTCTTGAGTTCTTCGCCATGGACCGTCAACGTGGTTAGACCAGTCGACGTGGAGCACTGATAAGCTCATATTTATACTCACTTATCTATATTTTTCTTCATTGTTTCAAGTGTTTTACATTATGTTTTTACTTATTTCTGTGCATGAGTCTATTTCGGAGGGTGTTATGCCTTTGATGGGTAATTTTTGCAGGTTTTAGGCCAAATTCATTGGAAAACCGTACCGAAAGCAGATGATGTTCAAAGGAACAGTCACGAATTCTTCCACACGTGGAATCCGAGCTGATGCAGCATGGAAAGAGAAAGATCTTTGAATTGGCTTTCCAACGCAACTGGAATCGGGTCAATCAGAGTTCGGGAGCAAAAGTTATGGCCGAAACCGTGAGACTGCGCAGACAGATGTTTTTGTGTCGAGAGACAGGATTTGTGTCGACCGAAACAGAGGTCAAAACTCCGGAAACTTGTGATCCACAATCTTGTCGACCGACAGGATTTGTGTCGATCGACACGGAGTCCCGGAAAAGCTATTTTAGGCCTGTTTTGGCAGTTTTTGCTATTTTTACCCAATACTCAAATTAGGTCTTCTTCCCCCTCTATAAATATGAACTCTTAGGCACGAAAAATATACAGTTTTTCCTTGGATTTTACATTGAGTTTTGGAGTTTTTCAAGATATTGAAGGTTCCTTTTCATTTGTAAGTTCATTAATTAAATGTTTCTTTATTTTCTAGTCATGATTTGTGGCTAGAACCCTAAACAGGTTCTAGGGTTATGATTTCTTTTCTGATGCATGTCTAATTAATATCAACTCATATAGCATGGTTTAATTCTCTGATTTAATTTTATAATCTAGATTAGAAGAAGGACCGAGAGGTGAATTGAGATATAGGTTTATAGTTAATAATTGATGGATCGAGAGATGAAAATTATTAACAGGAAGAGAGAATTAATTGTGTTTGTTTTCTGTCTCAAAAGGAAGAAACCTACATAGGAACAATTAGATAATTATGAAATTGATTAATTTGGTGTTCTTGAGACCGAGAGGAGATAGTCACTAATTAATAATCTAGGATTTAATTTCCTGACCAAGGAATTTAATCCACAAAAATCTATGTTTCCCCATTGCTGAGTTGATTGAGATTGCAAGTTGATGATTAGATAATCTGCCCTAGGATCTGTGTTCTCTTTAATTGTTTTCAAAACCCTTTATTTTATTGCACTGTCATCTTTAATTTATAAGACAAAACCCCTTTTCCAATTTCCTCAAACTTCTATGTCCTAGAAATTATAGCTAGTACTTTTGGATTTTTCGTTGCACAGTCCCTGTAGGATCGACCACTTTGGGGTGTAAAAATTATTATTTGCTCGTTGCTTTCTGCAGTTATCAAATTGGTGCCGTTGCCAGGGATTTGTCAGATTAATCTAGATATTAGTTTATTTCTAGATCTGATGGATTGAGGTTGTAAATTTAATTTTATTGTTATTTTCTATTTTTTATTTCGTTTTTGGTGTGTTGATTTTTCGTGTTTACTACTTTGCTGTTTTTTCTGATTTTTGGCCTCTGTTTCGACAGACAGGATTTCTGTCGACCGAAACAGAAGCAGAAACCTTTGTGTCGATCGACAGGCCCTCTGTCAATCGACACAGTTGCTGATTTTCTGTTTTCTTTTGTTTTTCTTGCAGTTTTATGAACACAAGGGCCCAGGGCAAGCCACTCGAGACTTTTGACCCAGAAATCGAGGCCACCGTCAGAAAAAGGAAGGGAAAAGCCAAGCATACCACTGAAACCATCATGGCAAGTCCGAGCCACTCCGATGGGGGAACTGAGACCGACCAGCCGTTGATTACTCCGGAGAATGCCCTACTACTGGTCCATGAAGTCAACCACATGAAAGATGTCATGAGGCAACTCCTGGAGGAAAGGGAAGCAGAAAGGCGCGAGGCCGAAAGAAGAGATCAAGAGAGAGCCCGCACAGATGACTCCGATGATGAGGACCCCAACGCGATGGCCAAGAAGTACAGACCACAACCCGGGAATGCGGGATTTGTTATTGGCATCACCGCCAATAACTTTGAACTCAAGACCGGCTTGATTTAGATGGTTCAGCAGAACCAATTCGGGGGCCGAGCAGTGGAGGATCCGTACACCCACCTCAGGATGTTCGTGGAGGTGTGTGATACCATCAAGCAGAATGGAGTCTCTCAGGATGTGATCCGGCTTTGTCTGTTCCCCTTCTCACTTAGGGATCAGGTGCGGTCGTGGTTCACCGCTTTGGATTGCACCAACATTCGGACATGGGCTGATCTCCGAACAGAGTTCCTCAGCGCATTCTTCCCGCCGTCAGTGATCATTCAGAAAAAGATGGAAATCCTGCAGTTCCACCAGAGGATGGATGAGGCTCTCTTTGAGGGATGGATCAGTATCAATGAGCTGCTAAGGAGTTGTCCGGGCCACGGGGTTGTTACTGAGGAGCAGGCCCACATCTTCTACAGAGGATTGACTATGGAGAGCCAGAAGTCGGTGGACTATGCAGCTGGAGGTTCATTGATGAGCAAGTCACAAGAAAAGGCCATGAAGCTGTTCAAAAAGATGGCCTTACATGATCAACAATGGGGGAATCCAAGGAGGCCACAGATTCGAGCTATCAAGGCAAAGGAGGATGATGCACTGAAGAAAAAGGTTGAGAAGCTAAAGGGGGAAGTTGAAAAACTAACTACTTCTGCTTCTGTTTCTGTTGCACATGTTGACCCTATCGCCAACGTGAATTACATAAATCGTGGTGGCTACCAGAATCAGTACCGGCAAGGGGGATACCAACACTACCATCCTAGACCTCATCCAGGTTTCTCCTACTCTCATCCTGAAGCTGCCAAACAACCACCGCCAGATTTTGATGTGCAGAATGGCGAGATTGTGGAAAAGAAGAAGGAAACCCTTGAAGAGGTGCTGAAGAATTTCATCAAAGCTTCAGACCACAGAATGGGGAAAATCAAGAAAGAAGTGGAAGGAGTCAACTCCAAGGTGGATATGCTCAGCAAGCATGCCAAGATCATTGAAACTCAAATGAGCCAAATTGCTACCACTATTGGGATACAACATACTCCAGGAAAGCTGCCCAGCACCACCGAGGCAAATCCCAAGAACCAGAAAGATTGCAAAGCTGTGAAGCTGAGGTCCGGAAAAAGCTACAAAGGTCCGAGCATGCCCCAAAGCAAGTTTGGGGAGAGAAAAGAAGCTGTCCCAGCAGAGCCGGCCTCTGTTTCGATCGACAGGAATCCTGTCGATCGACACAGAGACCCAGAAGAGGCTGTCGACATAGATTCAGAAGAGGAAATCAACAGAACTGCAGAGGGTGTGTCGATCGACACACCCCCTGTCGATCGACAGGCAGGTCAGACAAGAGGCCAGTTGACAGAAACACAGTTCCAGCCCCATTCCTCGACTTCCAAAGCTGCCAAGGCACCTCCGATGCCTTTTCCTCAGAGATTCGCCAAGCAAAAGGAGGATTCCAAGTTCTCACGTTTTGTCGAGAACTTGAAGAAGGTAAGTATTAATATTCCACTAATTGAAGCTCTTTCTGAAATTCCAGGTTACATGAAATATCTCCGGAAGCTGATGAGCGAAAAGAAACACTTCGTGGAGAATGTAACTGTGAAGCTTCATGAGCAGTGCAGCATGGTCCTACAGAAGAAACTTCCAGTCAAGAGAAGTGATCCAGGCTGTTTCACTATTCCAGTTGAGATCGGGGGATTCAAGTTCGAGAAGGTGTTGTGCGACACTGGTGCCAGTATCAACCTGATGCCCTTCTCTATCTTCTAGCGCCTCAAGATTGGAGAGTTGAGGCCGACCACTATCACCTTGCAGATGGCAGACCGATCTGTGTCTCACCCCAAAGGTATAATTGAAGATGTACTTATTCGTGTAGGTCATCTTATCTTTCCTGCAGATTTTGTGGTCCTCGACATGAAGGAAGATGGGAGCACACCCCTCATAATGGGAAGGGAATTCCTAGACCCTAGTGCTGCTCTGATTGATTGCCGTGGTGGGGAGATCACGCTTCGAGCAAATGAGGAAAGGATCACATTCAAGCTCGACACAATCCGACAATAATCCGAATGCTTCAGAATCACATCTAGAGAGGAAGCAGATGAGGAAGAAGAAGAAGAAGAAGCAAGTGAGGAGTTTAAAGAAGACCAAGCCACTCAAACATGGGAGCGAGGGAACGAGTCGATAAAATTGTCAATTACACCGTCTCTTCCCGAGCTCACTGCTGTCATCCAGATCGGTGGGTCTACATGGTGGATGCCCAAGGAAGGCGAGTGCGTTCTAGCCCGCCCTGGTTCTGAATATAGGTATCGTCGAGCTACGACGTTAACTAAAGCACTTGTTGGGAGGTAACCCAACTTTTACATGCTTTCTTTAATTTCCGTTGTTTCTTTACAATTTTTGTTTTTATTTCCGCTGGTGTATTTAACTTTAGTTTCAAATTTCTGTTTTGTATTTATTATTAGCTTATTTTCAAAAAAAAATAGGAGGAATGCCTCTGTTTCGATCGACAAGATCCCTGTCGATCGACACAGATGGTTCAGCACGGAGAACTCTTAGTTCGACAGACACAGAAGTTGACAGAAGGCTCTCTGTCGATCGACACAGAGTGCTAGCAGACCCAAACCTCTGTTTGACGAGCTGATTTCTCCGGTGGATAAAAATGTCGATGTCTGAGATCGAGAGTCAGGTACCGTTCTTCTTCTTGTCTGATTTTCAAACTTTTTCTTACTCTCTGAGTTCGAAATAAGTTTGGGGGGATGTGGACAAGAAGTCGAACCTTTATCCCTTATCTTTATTCGCTTTCCGTTTTATTTGTTTTACTTGCTTTATTTGGTTTGTTTAAATTTTTGCAAATAAAAAAAATATATAGATAGTATGTGAGGAAAATCTTTAAGTAATTGAACCCTCTAGCATTATATGCAATGTTTGGAATCGATCTTTGATTAGTTGAGTTGATTTTGATTGTGGTTGATTTGCCCATGAATGTAGAATACCGCATGATAGGGTCTAATTGAAACTTACACTTGCATGATGTTTGAGTGATTTGAAATTGACTAAGGAAGAATTTTTGAACCCAAGTGAGTTTTTGAGCCTTTATTTGTTCATGAGAGATTCGCATGTATGTTTTCGTTTCTCTAGAACTTGCTTTTGTTCTGTTTTGAGACTGCATAGTGTGCACAAGGATATAAAATGATCTTAGGCCATCTTTGTTAGCCAAATTATCCTAAACATTGTCCCTTATGATATTTTTATCCCTAGATTAGCCCCTTTGAGCCTGTTGTTTTTCTTTCTTGGTCTATGAGATAAGGAAACATTGTAGTTCTATCTTGTCTATGAGAGAGTACTATGAGAAAGGTGATGTGTATCCTGTCTATAGGATTTGGGTGAAATAAGGGTAATTTTTATAAGTGGATGAGAAATTCTTAAAGTGGTTTACAAAAGAAGGTTGGGCTCTAGAAAAAAAAAATATTTGTGTCCTTATAAGCTCAAATCATTAAACAAAATTTTTAAGAGCATAAAAGGACTAGGAAAAAAATGAGCCTTGATTAGTGTTGAAATTTTTAGGTTAAGGGTAGATGTTCATAAGAGAGTGAATTGATATTGATGAGGTGGACGCACTTAGTTGATTTTGAGTCACTTGGCCATATTTCCCTACCTTTCACAAAAAGCCTACATTACAACCCTATCAAAGTCCTTTTTGATTCTTGAATTGTGTGCACAAATAAGCAGTGGAGATTTTAGAACTCTTGCAAGCCTATGGTAGAAATTTCTTCATACATGTTGTGAGTGCTTTCATTTGAAACCCAAACACTTGAGTGATTGAGCGATACACTTTCCTGTGAGTCTTCCGAAGTTGATGAATATCTTATCTCTTTCAATTGCTTGTGTAATGTTGATTGATGAACCTTGATTATGATGAATCTTGTGAGACATTGCACTTTCAACTGCTTGAGATTTCTTTCTTCTTTTCTTCGATTGAGAACAATCTAATATTTATGTTTGGGGGGTTTGATAAGCTCATATTTATACTCACTTATCTATATTTTTCTCCATTGTTTCAAGTGTTTTACATTATGTTTTTACTTATTTCTGTGCATGAGTCTATTTTGGAGGGTGTTATGCCTTTGATGGGTAATTTTTGCAGGTTTTAGGCCAAATTCATTGGAAAACCGTACCGAAAGCAGATGATGTTCAAAGGAACAATCACAAATTCTTCCACATGTGGAATCCGAGCTGATGGAGCATGTAAAGAGAAAGATCTTTGAATTAGCTTTCCAACGCAACTGGAATCGGGTCAATCGGAGTTCAGGAGCAAAAGTTATGGCCGAAACCGTGAGACTGCGCAGACAGATATTTTTGTGTCAAGAGACAGGATTTGTGTCGACCGAAACAGAGGTCAAAAACTCCGGAAACTTGTGATCTGCAATCCTGTCGACCGACAGGATTTGTGTCGATCGACACGGAGGCCCGGAAAAGCTGTTTTAGGCATGTTTTGGCAGTTTTTGCTATTTTTACCCGATACTCAAATTAGATCTTCTTCCCCCTCTATAAATATGAACTCTTAGGCACGAAAAATATACAGTTTTTCCTTGGATTTTACATTGAGTTTTAGAGTTTTTCTAGACATTGAAGGTTCCTTTTAATTCGTAAGTTCATTAATTAAATGTTTCTTTATTTTCTAGTCATGATTTGTGGCTAGAACCCTAAACAGGTTCTAGGGTTATGATTTTTTTTCTGATGCATGTCTAATTGATATCAACTCATATAGCATGGTTTAATTCTCTGATTTAATTTTATAATCTAGATTAGAAGAAGGACCGAGAGGTGAATTGAGATCTAGGTTTATAGTTAATAATTGATGGATCGAGAGATGAAAATTATTAACAGGAAGAGAGACTTAATTGTGTTTGTTTTCTGTCTCAAAAGGAAGAAACCTACATAGGAACAATAAGATAATTATGAGATTGATTAATTTGGTGTTCTTGAGACCGAGAGGAGATAGTCACTAATTAATAATCTAGGATTTAATTGTCTGACCAAGTAATTTAATCCACAAAAATCTATGTTTTCCCCATTGTTGAGTTGATTGAGATTGCATGTTGATGATTAGATAATCTGCCCTAGGATCTATGTTCTCATTAATTGTTTTCAAAACCCTTTATTTTATTGCACTGTCATCTTTAATTTATAAGACAAAACCCCTTTTCCAATTTCCTCAAACTTCTATGTCCTAGAAATTATAGCTAGTACTTCGGATTTTTCGTTGCACAGTCCCTGTGGGATTGACCACCTTAGGGTGTAAAAATTATTATTTGCTTGTTGCTTTCTGCAGTTATCAAGCACACGGTGCATATGATGTGGATGACATGTCAGCCACGTGTTGAAATGCACCTGGAAGGTTTTCAAGCTTGTTGAAAATGTGGTGAATTGCACTCAGCCTGTAACGGCTCCAACCATTGATTGGCGTCGATTACGCTCGTATCTCACGCCCGTAACGGCTCGCAAGCAATGATCATTGGCACTGCTCAATAAATCATAATTATTTACTGCAAATCAACATTGTTAATGCTACTCCTCAACTCAAGGCCCCCCTACCCCACCTTTTAAAGGAGGGCTTAATAATTAGTGATCATAATTGAATTCATTTTGGTTTAAAGTGTGCATACATTATATATCCACGTGAAACACGCTGAATAAGAAACAACGCACAACTAATCTAGAAAATAGGTGTGTGGAAGCATTAAAGAAAGAAAGAGGAGGTCAAACAGATAGCAAGTTGGTTAAAGGCTTACATTATGCTGTATATAGATATAGTATATACTAATGAATAATGATGATGTGTTGTGTTTCTATATATACACTTGTAGTTGAAGGAATAATGAATCAGACGTATATATACATACAGATGGAGATACCATACAATGCTTACTCCTTGTTAGAGTTAGAGATGGGTTCGGGTAGTTTGAAGGTGGGGGGCTTGTCGGCGCCTCTCCTGGAATACTCTCTCCATCTACGTGCCGCCGCCGCTGCTCGTGCACCCCTCTCCTTCACTTCTTCCTCTGCAACCATACCAGGATAATATCATTTGGATGAAAAGGTGATTACGTATGATTAATTTGTGTGATGTATGTTACCTTTACTTTGGTAGTCTTTGGGATTGCCCCAGAGGTTGCTCCAATAACTTGGACTATTTTTACCAGAATCTTTCTGCTTCCCTATCTTCATTTTAGCTTGTTCCTGCAACAAATGAACAAATCCAGGATTCTTTCCTTTTCCAAATCAACATTTGACCTAGCTAGCTACAATTGTAGTCCTCACCAAGACTTTAGCTTGTCTCTTTTCCCATCTAACGCTCGCCTGCACCACAGATGAATTGAAGAGTAGTGATTCCAATGAAATTAAAGGACTAAATTGAAGGTATGTCTTTACCATCCGAAACACATCTACGGATGCTGACCCCATTCCTGAGAGCATCATTGCCACCTGGTACCACAGTAGTAATATAATTAGCCACACCATCACCATGCATGCATCTAACTATCAAGTTCAAAACGATATGCATGATGCATTAATCTTACATTAACTCTTTCTACTCTTCGCATCTCGTCTTCTAGCAGTGATAGCTGAGCAGCAGAAGTCCAATGTATACAATCAACTGGACTGAAATGAAGATCGATCGATTTACCAACTCAAAATCAAAACCACCCCTCCTTACATCCATGTAAATACGAGTGAATAAATAACCACTTAAACCTAGCTAACGAACGAGTAGAGAGGATTCTTTTTAGTGAAGCAGAGTAGATCTGAGCTTAAAATCAATATGTAACAACAGAATAAAAGAGAGTTTGCATAAACTAACCAGCTATCCACTGCTTGTTGAACTGAGTCACGTTTCCCACATTGGCTATAAGCCCTGGCTCTCCCAAAGTCTTCCTCGATGCCAAATACATCGGAGCAAACATTCGCACAGTTCTTGCAACCTAAGCAATCAAGTCGACCTCATTTGCACAACTAATACTTGCACATTTTGAGTTACCATAGAAGCAGCCACAACATTTATTCTAAATCGCATGCAATACAACATACTAGTAAAATTCCCATGGCATTTCTGGCAATTTATGCAGCGGGCTTCTTGAATATGAAAGGCTTACCTATGCAGCTGAACTCATCGACGAATACATGATCCTTGGGGCTGGAATCATCAAAAAATGGATTGATTGCAGTAAGAGCATATCCATGGATTTCATCATAAACCATTCGTTGCACAGGGTCACTCAGAATCTAAACAGAAACAGTCATGTTGCAGCCAAGAATTCCAAACACGAACTCACCCATGAATACAAAATATATATGGAACTTACTTCATAAACCTCGTTAATAAACATGCAGAAATTTGTGGTTTCAGGATCATCACCACTCAAATCTGGATGGCAAGCTTTCATGCAATTATAATAGGCTTTCTTTATCTGTTCCGGTGTGGCATCAGGAAGCTGTAATAACATTGAAAATCGAATTAATAAGTGAAAATTAACCACCATCTTATATAGTTAATTTGCTAATGAGGGTAGCAAACCACTTCAAACTTATCATTAATCACCAAAATCCATATCTAAAACCATTTTTTGCTTAACTGTTCAAAAGGGCTAACTTTAAAGCGATAAAAAAAAGGACTCAATAAACATAGCCCCCCTCAACCAATGCTATCTTCTCATAACTCTCGATTTTGCAACGATGGCAGAGTTAATAGGAACAACATTTAGGCAAGTTTGAGGTCTAGATAAATTTTATTACCAGACCCAAAACAGAATAATAATCTTCTGCAACATCCTCAGGCGATGCAGATTCCTGAGAGGCAGCCTTGATTCTCCCAATCCCTTTCCTTCTTCCTCCATAACTGCTCCATCCCACACTATTCTTTCCAATCAAAGGGCATCGGTTTCTTGGACAGAAACTGATTAATTGGTTCTGAAATTTGAGTGCATCTGTGCAAACTGGCGACAGTAACTGAGCCATTAGCAGACAGCAAGCACGGAAAGAATAAAATATCCTTAAGCAAGGATTTATGGTGAATGCAAGAAAAAAGAGAGTCCATATCAAACTTTGAGATATTTTGGCGGCAACTAATGGAGGAAAAATGATGGTGTTTTTCGAAATATATATTCAGAATATGGAGGACTAGTTGAGATGGCGAAATGAAGGCCATATGTTTGGACATTAGCTAGAAACATGAAATCATGTGTCCGTACGTGGGTTTTTCTACTATTTTCATGCTTTAGTTACTGATAGTGGTGTAATTATACTGAGCCGAATTCAAAAGTTTCAAGTTTGACTGTTTAGCATTTAGTCAAAATTTGAGTTTTTTTATCATGTATTTTAAAGTTCATAAATTAGTCGAGCCTAAACGAATTTTTTTAATTTAAAATATTCATTATTATTTTGAAACAAAAAGTTATTTATTACAAAATTAAAATCATTTCCCTGCTTAAATTCAAAATTTTCGATCATTATTATTACTTTTAAATCATAAAATTATTAATTATATAAAATTAATTATTATATATTTCTTATTGATTTTAGCTAATAAGGTTGCTCGTTAGCTCACGAGTTAAATATTATGATGTTCAAATTTAATTCGTTTAATAATCAAATTTTCCTAAACGAGCTTGGTCGAACTCTTATTGAGTTGAAATTCAAATAATTCACGAAAAAATTGGTTTACTTAGAACCCTAGTTACTGGTTGAATATAGTAATTATCCAATTACCTTCATTCAGTCAATAAATTAATTTGTCTTTTAAATTAATTCTTCGTTTAGAGTTTTTTCCATACATAACTTACTGTAAAGTATGGGCCGAGGCCAGACTCAGAACTTAGTCGGTTTTGGGCTTCCACCTAACATGACGTTTGCAAATAAAAAAGGAAATGGCCGATTGGATTACAGATGGCCGATTTCATACTTTCAATTAAAAGTTAAGAAACTTATTAAAATAATGAGATTCTCTGTTATTTTAAAAGAAATGTATTAATTGGGAATTTGTTGGAGAGTTGGTACCAATAGTCTTTGTATGTATATGTGTGTGCATCCAATTTTAAATTTGCAGCATTTATGAGAAATTTGTAAGTTGGCGCGAGTGAGAATTTTGTATTGAGATAAGGATTAGATTAATCACTCGACTATTTTGATGAAAATACATTAGATTCTTCATAACTATTTGAGTTAATTAAACCTCTCGATTGTTTAAATTAATTCATTTAAACACTTTTATATTTAAATTTACTATTATACCCTCCTTAAATGATTAAATATTTATATTTCATCAAAATTAAAAAATAAATAAAATAATAAAGATAAAACCGAAAATCAAAATAAATGGAAGCATGAAGATTTAAAAATACATCTAAATAGAAAGTAAACCTAAGAAAATCAAATTTTAAATAAAAGATTAACATTTACGCAAAAAAATCTTTAATTTAAAATCTAAAATCGAAGTATATAAAATTTCCTAAATAAACTTTAATAGTTTAAAAAAAAACGAATGCATGTGTTAATTGAATTTTTTGCATTGAAAATATGGTTAAATAAGAACTATTTAGAATAGTGTTAATTTACATTAGAAGTATATTAGCGTTAGATTTCTTAACATTCATCTTTACTTTTTATTTGTTTATTTTTAAAAATCTGTGTTTCTATTTTAGAAATTATTTAGGAAATTTAAAATTACTTAATCAAGTTTATTTTAAAGATTTTATATATTATCGCAATTTGATTTTATTTTTTGGTAAATATTACTCCCTCCGTCCCATAACATTAGTCCTGTTTTCCTTTTTCGTCTGTCCCAAACATTAGTCTTGCTTTCCTAAAATGGAAAATTAATACACACTCATTAATAAAATACTAATTTCCTCTATCTCACTCGCATTGGTATCTGTGCCGGAATGAAACAAGACTAATGATCCGGGACGGAGGTAGTAATATTTTTAATTTTATTTTCAGACTTATTTAAAAAAACGTATGCTTACTTCTATTTATTTTTTTAATTTAATTTAATTTCTATATTTTCGTTATTTGTTTTTTTTTTTTGAATTAAAAATACATAATCTTTTAATGAGGGTATTATAGTAAATTTAAAACTAAAGTGTTTAAATGAATTAATTTTAAAAGTCGAAAGATTTAATTGACTCAAATAATTATAAAGGGTGAAATATATTTTTATTATAATAGTCCAGGGCTAATCTAACTCTTATTCTTTTGTGAAATGGAGAGATTTGACCGTATTTGTATATGTGTGAGAGAAATTGAGAATTTTGTGCTTTGTGTATGAGAAGAAGAGGTTGATGAGCAAACATAAGGATGGTCTTTTACCCCACTAGCATTAATAATCATAACTTGTCCAACTTATAAATACAAAAACTCATTGTTGATTTAATCGGTTTAAAAATTGAATCTTACTGTTCAATTCATCAATCATAATACAAATGTCATGTAAAATTAATCTTTTACAAGATTTTAAGTGTGAGAAAATCTCAATACATGCTAAAAATCAATATTAGTATGACACTACTCCCTAGGGCAATGGCGGATTATGAGGGGGCGGCTTCAGCCTCCATTTCAGTTTTTTTTTTTTTTTTTTTTTTAAAGAAAATAGTAAGTGTTTCAGTAATTTTATTTTTTTTAAATAACCTTTCTCGTAAAAAAACTGAAAATAAGAGGAAAAAAAAAGATATAATTGAGTTGAAAAATGATGATCATTCGAAGAAATTATTTAATTTTACTCAATTTTATCCCTTTTTATTATTTAAAATTCAATAGAGCCCTCCTCAAGATTTTAGGATATGTCACTAACCTTAGGATAAAAAGTTGGGTCAGTTACAACTCTTTACTATTTCACACTATACTACTGGCAGTTGACAAAATTGTTACAAGTGAGTGAAAAACGTGAATCGGGGAATTTAAAGTGATTCATGAGTCTAGTTTTCATATATATATTTTTTAAATGATGAATGAAATTAAACATTTACTTGATCAGGTTCAACTATTCCACTTTTATTTAATTTTAATTTATTCATTTGTTCCGCAAATTTGAGATAAATTATACACCATCAGTTAATCGAAAAAGAAAACTCAACCCTAAATGTTATATACTCCTAATTACATATTATTAAAAATAATAGATGCAGCACAATACATGTGATGTGGGGATAAGAAAAAAGCGAATGCTGACTTAAAAGAATTAAGTGTTTCAGTTACAACTTTCATCGTCTATATAAACACCATGCACGCCTCTCTCCCCTTTCACTCCAATATTTTTCTCAAAAAAATTATTATGGATGCTCTTGTTTGCTGGGCAACAATTTCTTGTGCTGTTTTAGCATTCATATACGCCTGCAAAATCTTGAACTGGGTGTGGTTTAAGCCCAAATACCTCGAAAAACGGCTCCGGGAGCAGGGCTTCAACGGGAACTCTTACAAGCTTTTGAAGGGAGATCTCAAGGAAATCAGCATCATCACCAGAGATGCCGAATCCAAGCCTATTAACTTTTCCAATGACATCGTGCCTAGGGTTTATCCCATCTTCCACAAAGCTTTTCAAAACTACGGTACGCTGTTGGAATGAGTTCGGATCATCTTATATATGAGGTATATTATAATCCCGTTTTAATTTGATAATCGATTGCAGGTGAAAAATGCTTTGTATGGTTCGGACCAAAGCCTGCGCTGATGGTGTTGGATACGGAATTAATTCGAGAGATTTTGTCCAAAAATTATGTTTTTCAGAAGCCTCCCGGCAGCCCACTGGCGGCGCTGCTGGGGAGGGGGCTGGTGATGCTGGAGGCCGATGAATGGGCGAGGCACAGAAAGTTGATCAATCCCGCCTTCCATGTCCAGAAATTGAAGGTCATATTAATTAATATTCCTACCTAGCTACTAAGATATATAATTTTGATGAATATTGTTAGCTAGTATTTTAATTTTTTGATGGGTTTTGAATCACAGCATATGGTAGAGTCATTTCACACGAGCTGCAGGAACATGCTGAGTAAATGGGACAAGATTGTGACGAGTAAGGGTTCCTTGGAGTTGGATGTGTGGCCTTATCTGCAGGAGATGACGAGCGACGTGATAGCACGCGCCGCCTTTGGCAGTGGCTACGACGAAGGCGGGAAGATCTTCCAGCTCCAAATGGAACAAGCCGACCGGATTTTGGAAGCAAATCGATCTCTTCACATCCCAGGGTGGAGGTGCAGTTCATGATCGATCACTTACACATATACATATATATATATATATCACTTTCTTGAAAATGGTGATTTCATTTCGGAGTTGGTCGCTGTTGCAGGTTTTTGCCAACGAAAGTGAATAGGAGGATGAACGAGATCGCTAGAGAAATCGAATCGATGTTCCTGAGCATCATCAGCCGAAGAATGAAAGCAGGAGAGGCGGGTGCAGGGAAGGAAGACTTGTTGGGGTTGCTGTTGGAAACCAATTCGCAAGAAATCGAACAACATGGGAAAAAGTCAGGGATGAGCATGAAGGAAGTGGTGGAAGAATGCAAGATCTTCTTCTTCGCAGGCCAGGACACATCAGCATCTCTGCTCGTCTGGACAATGATCCTTCTCAGCAAGCACACACACTGGCAAGCTCGTGCCAGAGACGAGGTCTTGCAAGCCTTCGGCAGAGGGAAACCCATCTATCAAGACCTCACCCACCTCAAATATGTCAGATCTAGCTCATATATTATATGCCTAACTCTAAACATCATTTTCACTCGTGACACAGTCTGTAACATATGTCATGCCTCAAACATGTGCAGGTGAGCATGATCTTGTACGAGGTTTTGAGACTGTATCCGCCAGTGGTGATGCTCGCTCGCCTCACTCACAAGGAGTGCGCCTCTGCAGGGAAGGTGGCCATCCCTGCGGGGGTGCAGCTAATGCTGCCGGTGCTCCTACTCCACCACGATCGCAGCATATGGGGGGAAGACGCGGAGGAGTTCAATCCGGAGAGGTTCAGCGAGGGAGTGGCGAAGGCGACGAGAGGCCAGCTGACCTACATGCCCTTCGGGTGGGGGCCGCGGGTGTGCATTGCGCAGAATTTTGCTATGCTGCAGGCGAAGATGGCGCTGGCAACCATACTGCAGCATTACTCGTTCGAGCTATCTCCGTCCTACTGCCATGCTCCCCGCACTGTGATCTCTCTCCAACCTCAGCATGGCGCCCACTTGATTCTTACAAAGCTACAAGAGTGATTAATTATGTTTGGAGTATTAATTACGACACTGGTTTACTTTTCAGTTGTATGTGTTTTTCTCTACTATGTTTAATTCCAGCGGTTTCGTTCTCGACTTCTCGTGAAGGATCATCCACATCAGAGCATTTTTGTAAAAACAGTATCATAAAACTTAAGTCGAAGATTATCAAATATGAAGAATTTTGAGGTGTTTTAGATCTTAGTTAGTAGTCAGGTTTCCCTCTCCTCAAGAGTCAAGACTTGCTCGTTATTTTCCATATTGCTTGATTTTTTCCAAATTGGAATTAGGTGATATTTAATTCTTCCTAAAAAAAGGATTTAATGATTGAGATTTATCGTATATAAAATTTATAAATGAAAAATTATGATATTATATTATCAATCTGCTCTTTAACTTTAGAAGAAAAAAAAATGAAATTTGAGATAAAACGAAATGCTTTTACTCCCTCCGTCCCATGTAATTAGTCCCATTTGATTTTGGCACGATAACCAATGTTAGTGAGTGTAGTGGAATTAATATTTTATTGATGAGTGTAAAAAAGTTTGCCATTTTAGGAAATGGGACAATTAGATGGGACGGACAAAAAAGACAAATGGGACTAATTTCGTGGGACGGAGGGAGTATCAATTATCGATTAAAATGCGACTTTAGTTGAAAGTGAAGAGAACCGTGCAGCACATTTATTTCCAACTCCCCCTCAACCGTTGTCCGAACCCCTGAATCGCCAACACAAACCTCAAACCGCTCAAAAACCTCCTCCTCCTACGATCCATTTTCAAACACTGCAAAACCCAGATGTCGAACCCCCCACGTGCCGCCGGGAACCACGGTGAAGATGGAAGCAAAGGAGAAGTGGAGAAGACGATGGCGAAGACGGCGGGTTTCGTAGTCTTCTCAGGAATAGCTATCAGCATTCTGAAAGCTCTCAACCCTTTCAACAACGGTAATCAGAGTAGTAGCACGCCCAAAATGGAGTCGAATCTGGCCGAGAAGGCTCTCCCCAAACCTCCGCCTCCGTGCTGTCGGCCGCCCCTTCAAGAACAACTTGTTCAGGTGATAATTTGTATATCCTTTTTACTCGTGTATATCGATTAATGATTAAATTTTGTGTGCGTATGTTTTAAGAGGTTTCCTACATTCGAATACTAGCGTTGATGACTGAGATCAATGACGAAGCCAACTGGTAGTAACGACAAATTTACGATTGAAGTGAGTAATTTAAATTTGAAGATAATTTCAAAATGGGCAAGAAAGAACAAATCAGTCTATAGTGGGGATACTAGTCTAAATCCAGATTTTGACCAATCCTAACCCCCCCCCCCCCCCCCAACACACATACACCCACACACAATTTTTGGGGGGTAAATGATTCAAAAAATAAAAATAAAAATAAAAATTTAGGGAACCATTGTGTGTGTATTTATCTTTTATCTAACAAACAAACAGACCCACATTCTATGGGAAATTTTAAGTTGTAAGCCGTTTTCAAATGCAGTGTGTTTGTGAGCATGTTGAAGCTTCGAGTTACTGGTTATTTTTTCATTAGAGGGTTGATTATGATTGATTTGGCAAATGTATAAATGTAGATCCCTGTGACTGCATCAGTGGATCGGAATGTGAAGAAGGCAACGGAAGGAGATGCGGCGGAGTACACATCAAAAGCTGTAGAAATTGTGAAGGGAGATACACTTTGGGGATTGTCTAGAAAATATGGGGTATCTTCACCTGACTTCGTTGTTGACGTAAATTTGCAATTTTTATGATGATTTCATTATTTGTTACTGGCTGAATTCAATGAGTATTGTAGGTATCGATTGAGGCCATTAAGGAGGCTAATGGGCTTACAAGTGATACCATCTATGCTGGGAAGAAACTCAATATCCCCTTTGGTAATGCTGCTCCTTCACAATACTGACTTTGTATAACTCATTGTTTCTTTCCTTCTTGAACACAAGTGGATGAGCGAGAGTTGGGATTTGTATCTTCACAAAGGTTATATGATTAGATTCTTTTAGGTTTTTACTGCACACTTTGCTTGTTCTGTTTGTCGTAGGAGATGATCGTCTATGAGCTTCATGTATGAAAACTTATGTATCAACCATATGTATTTTTAACTTAGCTTTATCTTGAAATGAGAAATGTAGTCCTACTCGCTCATCCATTGCTCCAACTTAATTCAAAATTGTAAGACGAAAGTGCTCAAAACCCACACCACAAAATCGATAAGATAAATTAGGGGCGATAACGCCAAAAAAAGCGAATTGATCTGGTCGGGAAAATATAGAATGCAATATGAAGAACTTCCTTCAGAAAACAGGTATTTAGTGTCAAAAAAGTAAGTAAATGTCGATGGAAGAAATGAAAATATAATAAACGTCATGCTCAAATTCAACAATTGGGGGACATTGATGATGAAACTCGACTAAGCACCAATGTTGGAAGCCTTGTTGAGTATAACACCCTCATATTTTACTTGGAACCACTTCATTGAGTCCTCCTTTGTGACCCTGTGTTGGATGCCCACTCTAGACTTGCACCTACGGCGGCGGCCAACACGGTAACCAGGGCGCTCCAAGACAACATAGAAGTCCATTCCATAAATACCAGTTGAAGGGTCATATCTGTGGAGATTCAATTTTAAGAAAGATTCAAACATAAAACCAAGGGTGCTCAACTTGCAAACAAATAATACACGATTCCAAACAGGTGATTCACGGTTAAAATAGCTGAAGTGACTTAGTAGCTCAATTCATTGCCTAATGACCTAAATAAAGCACCAGCAGGGAAAAGCTCATAACTTAGCCTTAAAAAAAACTAACAATGGTGTTATAACATAGCACTGCAATTTTAACTAAGCAGGCCAAGTATTGAACCACTTAAGTGCTGCAAAGAACTCGGCTATTATAGAACACCCACATGGGCAACATATCCAATAATTTCTGCTTTCGAAAACATAGTCTACCACCAATATTTCTTTTAGAAGTCGGATTGCCCACATTACAAAAATGAAGCCACCATCATTATCAGCCAAATACCTTATTTTATATGTTAATCAAAACCTTAATGAAGTAAGAGCAGGACGAATTCACTTACTTTATTCCAAGATCAATATGCTCCTGGATACCGAAGCCAAAACAACCAGTTTCGCTGAAGTTTCTTCTAAGCAGTTCATACTCCTTGACCTTCAGCCCACTCTCAAGGAGTTGCATTGCCTTATCACCCCTTACTGTTACGTGGCATGCAATTTTTTCATTACGTCTGATCCCAAAAGAACGAACAGTGTACCTTGCTGTCAAACAAAAACTCAACCCATCAATGTGAAAGCTGGTACCTTGTCATACCATGTATTGCAAACATTGCTTAGTGAGTCCTTTCTTCAGTGAAGAACTATTAGCACCAGTCCTTGAAAAACCAGCAAAATAACATTTTGACTTTGAAGCTTGAATGCACACGAGAATAAGACCAATGTTGTTTCAATTGTATACAATCAAGCAAAAAACCAAAAGGAGTTTAGCTTAGCTCCATTAAATGTCAGCCATAGTAGTAAGCTCACATCACATTTCTGGCACCATTTCACTATTTATTTAGTAACAAATTCACAAGTCATAAGAAACTCTAGCCTTTTCTAGCATTCAATACAAGAAGTAAAAAATAGAACACACGCAAACTAGTGCAAGTACTTAAAAATATTACCCTTGGAGAAAACAGGGGTTTGGCCACTAAGCTGTTCCAACACCTACAAGATTTTAAATAAAAGAGGGATAACCCGAGTGTGGGCAAAGTATTCACAATAAAATAAGGGCGCAATCATGCCGGTGAACGGAAAATACAGCAGAGCAGTCGTACCTTAGCCGCTCTGGTGAGACGATCTCCGCTCTCTCCAACTGAGATATTGAGGACGAGCTTCTGAACTTTGATTTCCCTCATTGGGTTTGAGAGTTTCTTCTCTGATGCCTGCTTCCACGCATTGTCACAAATAAATAGACACCAATAAGTGAAATACGCAAACAAAAATTAAATATACATTATCCAGTAATGCACGGTGGGCGGCGAAGCGCTTACCATGACGGAGAGGTAGTGGGAGGGGGCGGCCGCTGCTAGAGGGTTTTGAGGAAAAATGAAATGGTGGATGTAAAAAACCCTAACTAAATACGACGGGGAGCTGTTTGGGGTATTTTGTAAATTGACTTAGTTTAGGAGTGTGTTTGAGCGAAATAATAATATCTATAAAACGTTAAATAGAGATGTAAAGGGAAGGTGTTGGATTAGGCAGGCCTAAATGATTTAGGCGGGTTTTATTTATTAATCCAAGCTCAAACCCATATAATATACCCTAATTGGGATTAATAAACACTATTTAAGATGGATCAACCCATTTGAATAGGATAAAACTCGCTTAAACCGTTTAGGCCTGCCTAACGCAAGTTTTTACCGGATGTAAATATTTTAGGGCGACATTAGAGACATTGTATTGAAAGCAAAATAATACAAATTAAAATATAATCTCGAAAATCTTAAATTTAAATTATCATTTTAAATGAGTACAAGTTTTAAAAAATTAAAAATCTTATGCCAGTGTAATGGTGGTATTTGCTAGCTTTGCAAGATGAACTTTTCTTACAATTTGTAAATTCTACACTAATCTTATGAATTACTCTATATTAAAATATTGTGTAGATTGGATATTGTCAAACCCATTGTCCACAGTGGAAAAACATGGATGTAGATTCTTTATATATAAAATTCCACATAATTTTTATTTGTATCAAATTATTTATTGGGATCATAACTTCGATATTAGTATTATATTGTTCGTTTTGAGTTCTCATTTTCTGCCCGAACCTAGGCAGTTACAACACCAATTACTGTGATCGCAACTCTGATATTAATATAATATTGTGAGTTTTTTAAGTTTAACAACACCCAACAATATATTCCCTCAAAAAAAAAAGAGAGAAAATAATTTTTAATAGCAAAAAATTATAACCACTTCCATTAAATAACAAGGCTTATGAATACATCAGAAAATAGCAAATTTGGTGTTAATCGAGAAAAATGTCTTTTCAAAGCAATTAAAAGTCTAGATATTTATGATAAGTACAACTAATTTTGTAAAATATTATTTTTTTTATAAGTGAATAAAAAATTCAAACTAATTAATTCAATTTCAATTTAAGATGTTGGAATTGAAATTAGGTTCATTACAATTTCACGAATTTAGTATAAATTCGTGAATTCGTAGTGATTTTCGTGAAATGCACAAATTTAAATAAATTTAAATTCACGAAAATGAATTCAATTTCACGAAATTAGTGTAATTTGTGAAATCAAATTTTTAAAATTTAAAAAAAATCGATTTCACAAAAATGAATTCGATTTCACGAATTACACTTAATTCGTGAAATTGAAATGAACCCAATTCCAATTCCAACACTTCCAATTCCAATTTCAAGGTTCATTTCCAATTCCAACACTTCCAATTCCAATTTTAACCCGTAAAATCATTTCGATTTCACGAATTACACTTAATTCATGAAATAGTAGAGATTTTCGTGAATTGGAATTCACTTGAGGAGATGGGAATTGGAATTCAATTGTTGAATTCGATTAAAAAAAGTTAACAAATTTAATTGTATTATACTCTAAACTAACCTCAATTTAATTCATGAATTAAATATAATTTTGAATAAATCATTAAAAAAGAAAAAATACTCTAATTTAATTCACGAATACGAATAATTCAAATTAAACTCATTACATTGATTAAATAAAATAAACTAAAACACACCTAATTAAAATATTAAAAAAAAACTAATTTATTGGGTGGAACCCTATCTGGACAGGTACGTTTTGTGTGAGTCGTAGATTTACAAATACTGCATTTCTTGTGAGCTCGTTGTCTACTACTCAAAGTTTGGTCTGCCTCTGCTCCCGAAGGACGACGACTATTTCTTGGTCTACCTACTTGACGAGTCACAATAGGTGACAAAACAACTCGCGCTTCTACCTCTGGTGATATCACCCATTCATTTCTTGGTGGAAGAGGATGTACTACTCCCCCATATATTTCTCGCCAAGTCGATGTCTTGTAGTATGTCCAAACATGGTCGTATATGCTCGTACCCTTCATGTTGTAACAAGAATAATCATAAATTTTATTATACATAAAAGTATGATTATATTAACATGTTTAACTTACCGAATTGCCGCAAAAGCATGAGAGCATGGTAGGAGATTCAACTGAAACTCACGACACTGGCATAAGATGTCCTCCAGATCAACAGTCCACGTTCTTTCACCGTCGTTGACTTTGAATTTTTGCTCAGAAATGGCCACAACTTTGTATGTGTTTGAAATTTCCCTTAATGGAATCAGTTTGACCACAACTTCCTCTGTCTATATACCTCGATAATGGAACAAATTGGCAGACGCCTAGCATCTAATAGCCTTGAGTTAAACACTTCAACTGCATTTGATGTCATGAAACTATAGCGACGAACATGACATTTTGACTTAGCCCACTTTTCAGGTCCGACCGCAATGAGTTTTTTGTAAGCTTCCGGGCAATGATTTTAGATTTGGTCCATTGCCATCTGATAGATGACATAACGATAAGCATATGCATCCTTGTGGTATAAGCTGACAATAGCTGGACCGAAGCCTGTCAGCTTATTTTGTAGATGGTAACAACACAAGTCGTGTGTTGCGTTGGGATATACCGTGTTTATTGCATTCGATATACTGATGTGTTGGTCTGAAACAATGAGCAATTGATCGTTGCAATCAAATGCCATCCGCATCCGAGACATAAACCATATCCAACTATCGTCATTCTCAATTGGTGCAAATCCAATGGCCAAAGGGAAGATCTGTTTGTTGTCGTCTTTCGTAACAACAACTAATAACACACCTTTATTTCTTCCCTTCAGGTGTGTGGCATTCACCACAATCACTTGTCGTAATAAAGTTGAGAATGCGGCTCGTGACACACCTAAACAGACAAAGAAATATCGTAATCGACCATCTGTATCGATATTCATATCAGTAAAGGTGGCCGGATTTTACTCTTTGAGCATCAGAAGATATTTTGGTAGCATGTTGAAAGATTCTTGTAAACCACCATATATCATTGAGATTGCTCCATTTCTAGCCCGCAGAGCATAGCTGTTGTTGATCTTAATGTCGAAGCTCTGTTGTAGGTTTGCCATTATATCTCGAGGCTTAATGATTGATCCTTGTCGCCGCATTGTACGGGCATAATAAGCTGACAAAGCTTTTGACCGAATACTTCTACTTCGGATGCTCGCAAGATTCAAAATACAACTATGATTCGGTTTAAACTTATATACCATCCAACAACCAGAAGTACTTTTGGCTCGTAGAATAAATGTACAACTATCATTGCAGCTGCAGCTGTACTCAACCCGAGTTGTAGTAGAACGCGAGACTTTGAATTCAACACGATGTTCCACCAAAGCCCGACTGCTACAAACAAATCTTCTTTATTATTAAAAATGGAGCCAACTTCCAACTCAGAATCCAATATTTTTCCAACATCTCACAATATTGGTGAATCAGATATGTCACACGGAATAATTGGAATTAACCAATTATTCATTTCTCCACTTACGACATTTGTTGTTTCTGGAGGTAATGGGTGAGTTGGAAGTAAACTTGAAACAATAGCACTAATACCACCTACTTGTCTAATCCATGCTGTAAAATCTTGAATCGTACAGTTGAATAAGGTAGTATTTTACCACTTTACCAACAATTCTATTATCTTTACAGTGGCCGCGAGAACCCTCGCTAGAAGATGAGGAGGAAGTATGGATCTGAAGTTGGCATTTTTTTCGCGAGCGTGGCGGTGCCTGCTCATGCTGATGTTGCTCATGCTCATGTAAATCATATTGGTGGACCTCCACCTCCTGTACTGCTGGGCAAAGAATGATACCTAATTTTTCACGATTTACCTTTTGAAATTCCACTTCAAAAAACATGGCTCTACTTTTGAATTTATCAACTTCCCACATGCTTTACCAAACAAAGGAATGGCCTCGTAGGACCAAATCTAACAAGATAATAAAAAAAAGTTATAAACATTTCACTTAGCCATTTTATCAAATAGTCATAATTTGAAAGCTAATACCTGTAATGCCCAAATAGGACCGGGATAATAAAAGCCTTTCTCGATTTGAGTCCTACTAGTCGGTAAACCCCTAGTGTAAATGCAGAAGTGCTTTGTAGGAGTATGCCCCCCATGCAAATTCATTCCATTGATTCAAATCCTCAACTAGGACATATATCCAAGCTTCTATTTTCCGTTTATCCGGATATCCCAATACAAAATACCACACTGATAATATATTAGCTACTTTAATGTACAATGTCCTATTGCTAACATCAACCTTTTTTTCCCCAAACAATGTAAGGACTTATTTAGCAGTAATCGACTCTTCCCCGCAAAATGTTCTATAAACACTACTACAAGATATATTTTGTTGGCCAGTCGGATCAAAATTTGAAGTTCCAAATTTAAAACCATTGATAAGTGCAAAGTCACTATTAGAAAACTTAACATTCTGCCCACCCACCCGAAATAATAAGACATCATCATTGTCAGATTTAATCTCCTGACTAAGTAATTCAATCAAAGCATGAGAAGAGCTTTGACCCTTATCACCCCAATCCAAAAAATTACCGAAAACACCACGCTTAAACTGGGTCACCGAATCATCACCCCCGACACTACATAATATACTTCTAATTGTTTGTATTACTTTAAATTTATAATGAAAATTAGTCTTCGGTTTACATCCATGTACCTCAAATCTAATCCATTGGGGCTGCATACATCCAACAAAACAATAAATCAGAAAATCAACTCCAAAATTCGAAATGCATAAAACCAAACCAAACAAGCAGCAAATTATTAATAACCAAAGTAGAAAATAAAAAACAAGCAGCAAATTATTAATGCACACATCTACACATAAAATAGTTGCATAAATTAGAAGCTGGGAAATGTAACACAACAGCAGTGCATTAATAAGTATTTTGACATTCAAATGGAATGAGAAAGATCCGAAAGCTACAAGCAGTGAAAGGATAAGCTAATTCTTATTGCGTAGCCTCAAAAGATAAAAGCAAATGTAGATGTCAACATGACAAAATCAAGAAATTCATTCCTTATCTTGTACCAAGTTGTTGATCATATTTACCAATGGAAGTGTGCCCTTTGCCATATTCTCTAACCTAGAAGTATTGGAGGCGTGATAAAAGAGAGAGAGTCCAAACAATACAAGTTCAGGAAGAAACAGTCGAGATGACAAGAATAAACACCTATATCAAAATTCGCATACATGTGCAAAAACCAACAAATATCAAACTGTGATGTTTCCCATACCAAAACCGTTCCAAATTTCAAAAAATAAAACAAACAAATAAACAAAATTGCTTGCAGAATCGTGGGAAAATCACAAAAAAAAAATGCATAAATACTTACCTCTCCGTTGGCCATTGCTACATCGGTGTTGGGTGAGTCGTCGGTCGGACTATCTTACTTGCAGACGGTCGGAATTTTTCGCCGGTGAAGGGTGGCTCAGTTTCTGTCGTTTTCACGATTTGGGGATTTCACGAAGGGCAAAACAACGATGGAAATATCATTTTCAAGGTGGAGTAGGTGGAACATTAATTAAAGGATGATTTCAATTTCACGAACACAATTAATAATTTCATTCGTGAAATAGTTTCGTGAAATCGTTTCATTAATACGATTTAATTAAAATCAATAATTTTTTTTAATTAATATATTTAATTCAAATTTCATTTCACGAATTAATTTAATCTGATTTCACGAATTGACTTTCTTTCGTGAAATCGTTTCATCAAATACGATTTAATTAAAATCATTTTTTTTCAATTAATATATTTAATTCGATTCCATTTCACGAATTAATTTAATCTGATTTCACGAATTTACTTTCTTTCCTGAAATCGTTCTATTAAATGTTTTCGATTTCAAACTCACCAATTTAAATCAAATTCACGAAATGGAATTCATCTATTAAAATAATGAAGATGTATAACTCCGACAGTTTCAGTTAGACAATTCACGAATAACAAGAATTTATTTTAATATTTTGCAAATTAATATCAGTTGACAATGACAGATTGTACTTTTTGCTATTTTCTGGAGATGTTCATAAGACTTGTTATTTTCTGCATTCACACTTTTTATTTTGACTATTATAGATTTTCACTCAAAAAAAAAAAAAAAACACCCAACAATATAAAAATGGATTAAATTAGTTTCTAAAATATTTCTTGACTACAACAATTATGAGCACAAGTAGTAGTCATTGAAATAATCCAATTACAAAATATGAATTTTCACTTAAATATACTTTATATGAGTTTGTATTCATATATAGATAACTATAAATTTAGAAATAAATAAAATTGAGCGTTAGGCTAAGTTTTTTGAGAATAACCACAAGAGGAGGAAGAGCAGAAGCAAGGCTGCCAACGTCATATTACAGAAAAGTCGCTGGCAACGGCGTGAGCTTTCGTGAGAATCGTCGTGGACACTGGCTGCCGCCGCCGCCGCCATCCTCGTCTCATCCCACTCCATCATCGACACCCATCTCTCCTCTGCACTCGCTTTCACATTTTTCGCCATTTTCCCACATATTTCGCACACCCTAAATAAGTTCAAAATTATTCTCAAACACTCCAATGATATCTTTTTTTAAGCATTATTACATGCTTTTTTCTTATAGGGCAGTTTTTTTTTTAAAAAAATTTTGATTGAATATAATGTTTACCCAATTTGTAAAATATGCTTTCGATCAGGATATATATATGCAATGTTTAGAAGAAGTTTTTTTTTTGGTTTATTCGTTTGGTTTATTCCCTTTACGTAACATTGGTTAACTTAAAATAATCTGAGAAATACAAGTTGAAGTAAATACTAGTTGGCACTCTTTTTCTTTGACCAATCAACAAATCTTGTATGTCTAATTTTTATGAAAAATAATTCATTACTTGACTGTTGAATTTCGTGAATGGTTAATTTATTGGTTGATACAATAAGTAAACCTCAAACAAACTTCATTTAACTATTTTTTGCACCCGTCGTCGGACGTACACTTGCTGAATTCAATCAATTTTATAGATGCTTAATTTAAGGAATGAAATATTTATATATAAAAATACACCATACCTGTCTCCTTTCTGGGTAAACCATGCCTGATGAGAAGAACCCAACTCCCCTTTGCAATCACAGCCAAGGCTGATGATGAGCTCCAACTCTTCCCCTATATCATGACAAATTCTGCACATGACCTTTGAATCTTTCACTTTTCTTGATTTACCTTTACCTGCACCATCAATCAAACACTCACCATTCTCTCCCTTCAATTCCCACGCCATCATCCGCCATTTTTCAGACCTGTCTGAGTCTCAGAGCTGTAATACAACATGCATGCTTTCATCTATATTATATGCATCAATTAAGGGAGAAGTGAACTTTTGTGAACTCTAACCTTAATTTATGATCAAATCAGAGAATAATGAAAAACTGATAATCTGCACAGTTTTGGGAGCTAGGTAGAGATCGATGCTCTTGAATTGCATTTGTGGAATCCTTTATTTTTCACCTAATTGATCTTATATATAGCACAAGGATATTCTGCCAGTCATCATGTGCTGTTTCTTATAACTATATATATATTTTTAATAGTTGAAATTGATATGTATTTATTTTTGTTTCTTGTCCTATAAAACTGAAGGACAGGTAAGAGAAATTAACAACAACAACAAAAAAAAGATTTGAATACTACCTCATCACATTTAATATGTAGATTTATGGTGGGATGTATCTTGGAGGTAGGCTAATGTTGTTTTCAACTCATTTCTTTCACTATCTAACTTATTTTTTTTTAAAAAAAATGTTCAGTTTCTTAAACCAGACTTTGTTTCGTTTCTTCGCAGTATGTATTTTAACAAATTAGTAAAATACTTAATTGATTTAAGGGAAGGTCTCAGTTAGGCACACCTAAATAGTTTAGGTGGGTTTTATATATTAACCCAATTCAAACCCATTTAATATATTCTAATTGAGGATTAATAAACCCTATTTGGGATGGGTGAATCCATTCGGGCATGAATAAAACCCGTCTAAACCGTTTAAGTGTGTCTAACGCAAGTTTTTGCCATTAATTAATATTTTAAATGGCCCACTGAATGACCGGTTATGAATGAGACGCATAATTGTTTGGTTCTGCATTTAGTCCAAGAAAAAATTGAGAACATGTCACTATGTTGCTTTGATCTTAAGAAAAGTAGGCCGAACCTTGTAAAATTATTTAATTAATTGTCGTTTATAAATTACACAAACGTGTCGTATGTTGAAATAATTGTTATTGAATGAGAAACTAAGCAACCAATACAAACATTAACTTATTTTTAATATAATTTCAATACTATTTTGGACATTCCTCTCCATTTTCCATTTAAGTAGAGTAGTTTGATTTCTCGAAGGATATGCAGATGAGACAAAGTTAAAAAAGCATATCACCGAGTAACAGTAGATGCATTTTTAGAGGGATACAATATTCACAATCATAAAGCCAAATACTAAGTTTGATCTAGGCAACATTGAAATCTGAAATAGTTCTTCTTCTTCTTCCTCCTCAACTAATTAAGCTTTAAGACTTGGGAGATTGCATAGCAAGAGAGGCACCTGTTCTGGAAGGTCTATGATGCTTGACCAAGGGGACTAATGACTGCACCACATCCGCCATCAACGGCCTGTAATCGGCCTCTGGTTGTATGCACATTGCTGCAATCGCAGCTACTTGAATCACCTCCTTCATTGAATACTGACCCTCTAATGCCGGATCCATGATCTCTCCCACCTTATCTCTGTCCGTGAGATGGGGCAAGGCCTGCGCTACGGGGAGGGATATCAAGATCATTGAAGAATCTCAGAGATAAGGCTATTGAATGAAAGATCGAGAGTGGTATTACTGACCCAAGATACAAGAACACCTTCACCGGGAGGCCTCTTCATGTCCACAGGAACTCTGCCTGTCAGCAGCTCCAGGAGGACTACTCCGTAGCTATAGACATCCGATTTTGTGGTCAGATGCCCTGTTAAAGCATATCTGCATGAAGAAAAGATAAAAAAGTAAAGATTTATAATGCTACACCAAATCATTGAGGGGAGTTTCGGTTTTACTCAGGTGCAACGTATCCCTGCGTGCCCAGGACTCGCGTTGAGACATGTGCGCCAGCTTTCTCAGGCCCGAGCTTTGCCAGCCCGAAATCAGAGACTTTAGCGTGAAAGTTTTTGTCCAGAAGGATGTTGCTGCTTTTGAAGTCTCTATGAATTACAGGGGGGCTAATATGCTCGTGGAGATACTCCAAACCTTTTGCTGCCTCTAAAGCTATCCTCAGTCGAGTTTCCCAGCTCAGCTTCGAAGAGACGGTTTTGCTACCTGATCATTCCATGCAGAAAACCAACAAATTTTTGAATAATTAGACAACATCAAACACTCGTTGAAGATGAGGTTTTTGCAAGATCCATTACAGCAGTAACCCTACTACAGGAAACATTATTCACCATATACTATTTGCATGCATAAATGTAGAACTTGACAGTGGGGAAGAAAACAATTGAATCAGCATTTCTCCAAACAAAGAAATGGTCATGGATCATAGATGGAAACTAAACATTTTAAGAATTTCTTGCATAATATGCAAGGATAAAGAAGTTTGTTAGTGTATTTCCAATTGTCATTGGCTTTTGTGAGATGCATCTGCCAATATGTGAACAAATTGTGAGTAAAAATATTCATGCCACAGAAAAAGATGTTTGTGATCGTTTCACTGTTAAAGCAGCTAAAACAAAGTATGAGGGGCACATCTTTTGCATTCTTGGCGACATTCACGCAATAGTTTATGCTACAAGGAAATGCAAATAATGCCTCTACTTCTTAACACAAGAACATATATAATCAAATGCCTCATATTTAAGGCGGATAAACAACTTAAGCCCACAATGTGAAAAAATGCTTTACCGCTGATGGGATACAAATGCTCCTGCAGTCCTCCATTGGCCATAAACTCATAAACCAGCAGCTTATGGTTGCTCTCTGAACAGTAGCCAATCAACAAGAGCAAATACGGAGAAGATAGCCGCCCCAACAACTCCACCTACCATTTCATCAAATTGGAATCCAAAGAAATTAACACATGGATAAAAAGTTGTAGAGAAGCTATAGAGTTTCTAGGAAATTCATAAAAAAAAGATCCAACCTCTGCAGTAAATTCATCCTCCCCCTGTCTCCCAGTTTGATCCATCAACTTAATAGCAACTTTCCTTCCATTTTGAAGAACTCCTCGATACACAAGCCCAAATGCACCACGGCCTATAAC
This sequence comes from Plectranthus barbatus, assembly GCA_026898455.1. Lineage (NCBI taxonomy): Eukaryota > Viridiplantae > Streptophyta > Magnoliopsida > Lamiales > Lamiaceae > Plectranthus > Plectranthus barbatus. The sequence goes on from JAPKLW010000149.1 coordinate 161,182, forward strand.
ATTGGACTTCCCAAGTCCACCAGTGGCTGAATGCAGCTGCTTGAAAGTAAAAACTTGAAGTCCTCTCTCTGTAGCAACTTGGATATTGGCAAAACTGCTGGCTTTCTCCTCCAAGTACATCTCTACCGACCACAGGCAGCAAAACACACATAATCAGCAAAAAAAACAAACAAACAAACAAACAAAACAAAAATTATACCAGAAAAATAAAATGGTTTTGCATTATCCTAGTAAGCGAACATAATAGCTTTCATAAACACAAACACAGAATCAATTCACACCTCACACCACATTAGCAAATGATAAATTAGGGTAGCTCAATTTTTTGGGACATGGCTATTTTTACTACTTTTTATTAATTGCAAAGTTTCTTTTTTTCCATCTACACCAACCCAAGGCCCACATTTTCAGCTACCCAGATGGTAATTACTGGATGCTGACAGAATAAGGACCACATTGATATATTTTTGCTCAAGATTGCGTAAAATCTTAACACAATATATATGATTTTCATCTTATCCAGCATGCCCACATTGTAAAAACACCCCACTTAACATTTTTACTACAGAAAAATACACATGAAGAAAGTATAGAATCTATGACTGCACATGCTAAGAAAATATTTCAAAAAGTACTAACTTTGTTTCTTCTGGGTCTTGACACGCTTGGAGAGTTTGTACCTCAAGTAGCAGTAGTAAGTTAAAGTTACGAGGACTGAAACAACAGAAAGAAATGCAAGAACGAAGATTGCAGCCAATATAACGAGCTCCTTCTTCCTGTAATTTTCACTCTCAGCTCCCATTGCTGCGAATGGCAATGAATAATTGTATGCGAATATCTATGGGTGTAGTGTAAATGTAGAAGCCGTGGGAGAAAGAGGAATATGTGAAGTCTGAAGTGACAAATGAGGTGCCAGTCTCAAGGAGGGGGGACTGTTCTCTCACAGTCTCACTCACTCACTCTCTCTATCTCTCTCTCCTCTGTGATTTCTTTCCTTTTCTTTCAGGTTGTGTTTGTCTTGTTCCTTGGCGCGGAGACCAATTCTTGACAGCTTCTTCTTATTTGCACCGACACCCCATACCTTTGTGTATTTTAAATAAGGCCCCTATTGTTAGCTTTCGAGTCGGAGGCCCAAAAATCAACTCCGAATTAATGGATTTGTCAGAATGGAATGGATTCAACCATAAAATTTAATTGGTCTCATATGAATAATTGAAACTCATCATTTTCTTTATTGATGCTTGATAAATGAGTTTCGAAAAAAAAGAAAAAATTCCCTAATTTTCGTTAGCGAGTATCCCCTACCTTAATTCTAAACACAGCCACAAATTTACTCAATATAGCCCCTTTATTTTATATTTACAAATTTACCCTTATTTTTAAAAACTAAATATTTTTTTAAAGATTGTCTCTTTGAAAAAAATAAAATCACTATTTTATTTTATTTTATTTAGCCTACACCTCCAGTTAATCATCTTCGTCTCTAAAGATTTGTATAAAAACAAAATTTTACATCAATAAAAGCTCATTTCAAATCAGATCAGATAATTTCTTTAGCAAACATACATTTTCCTACTTTGATTGAGAGTATGCTTCATGTAACGCATCATAGGTGGTTTGCATATCACATTGTTCGACACAAATACTCTCCCATTCAGCCTGAAGCATGGGAGCAGCCTGATAACCCTTGTTTGCATCCAATTTCAATTTATTGTTTATCTCAAAAGAGTTCTTCTTTTTTACTGTTCACAATAAGTTTCTTAGCCATGATTTTTGCCCTGATCCACATCTAGCTTCCGCAACTCGATTCCCATGCCCTTAGACTGCAACTGCTGGAGGAGGGCCGCTAGAATTGAGTTCTCAACAAAAAGCTTTGCAAGGGAGCAAGTTATCCTTCCGACCCGCGCAACAAGATTGACAATATGGAACAACTTCATAACACTACTTGCTTGCGAAAGATAAATTGATTTTTTTTAATGAACCATGAAATTTATTTCTCACGCTTGTACAGTGAAGTTTTTTTTTTTTTTTTAATGATGTGGGGGTTGTGCGTTATTAAGGGATATGGCTATGAATTTAAATAAAAAAAATCTTAGATATGGTTGTAAGGATAAAATAGTAATATTAAATAAAAATTTTATTTTTGAAATGTCAAGGGAGCTATATTGAGAAAAATTATAGTTGTGTTTAGAATTACCCAATAAACAAAGGTCACAAACCAAAATTTCCTAAAATATAAGAACGTTTGAGTTATAAGTTTTTCACATTTAATTATGACCAATATAAACTGAAAACCGAAGTGCTTATTCGATACACTAAAATCATATCAGACAACTTATAATATTTTATCATAAATTAATTCTTCTTAATGAAACGGTTAATGAATTATATCTTATAAGTTAACCTCTATACGATAGAAAATAAATCATACCACCTTACATAGGCAATATTTAATTTAGTTAATATACAACTCAGTAAAACTTTTAAATCAACATCATGAAACACAACAATGATACGGTCATTTAGCTTTATTTATAGCTATTTCTCAAATCTATTACACAGAAATCCCAATGAAACAACTCTGCGACATTACATTTCTAAGAATTTCCCCTTTTTATACAGTTCCTACAAAATGAAACATGAAATTTAAAAGAAACTGAAAGTGAAACAAGAAAGCAGGCCTACAACTATGAACTGCAACTCCTGAGAGCCCAAAGCAAATGTATAATTTCTCGTTAGATATGAGAATAGTCACCAAAAAGAAGTTCACGCATGTCGTCTGGGGTTAGAAAAGTTGTACCACCCAGTATCACTTCCACGTCAGGTCGGCTGCTCCGAGCTACTGCTTCCTGCACTTCCCTCACCTTCGCCATGCAACGACAAAATTAAGCATCACACAGAAGAACTACATAGCTTTTACATGCATAAAAAGATTGTACAGAGAAAGAAGGATAAAAATATATGGTAAGAGAACAAACCTCTACTCCATTTATGCCTCCAATAACAAAAATCAGGATCACGTTATGGTCTGAAAGACTAGGTTTAGCCTGCAGGATATAAAAGTACTCAGAAAATAATCTTAGGAGAATTAAAATGTTAATGTTTTTAAAAAAAAACTAGTACCTGACCGAGGCCAAATCTTCCGAATCCACTTTTAAAAAGGCGGCCCACGGTAGATGAATGATACTCCAGCCCAGGTATGGCATTATGGTCTAAGATATTCGTTAGAATTTTGTAGAGCAATCCTTTGATTGAAGTAAGATCATCATTGCGTCTACTTTCCAGTGCCAACATCCCTTCTCTCAATGCTGCATTTCCTTTCATGCTGGACAATTTATGAAGAAATTTGAAAAGATTATCTACTCTGTCTCGAAGCTCTAGCTTTAGTTGCATGTCACCATATGCTTCCTCTTTGCTTGTCTCTTTATCAGCGTCCTCGTCACCCCAACTGTCCCAAGGGTCGTCATCAAGTTCCAAAGCATCCGAGTGACAAGTAGGATCTTCCTTCTTCTCATCAGAATTTGTTTTCTTTAACTTGCCTTCAAGCTCTTCGGATAAACCTCGGAGAAAACTTAGTTTCAAGACAGTGGGATTCTCGAGAATAGCATCCACTACAGCTTCTTTCATGAAATGCTCCTCTTGCCATGAAAACGGACCACTAGAACCAGAGGTTGGGAAGTTTTCACCAGCTAATATATACCCGATAACAGTCAGAAGCAGTGCATCTTGAAGAGTGAATAAACCCTGAGATTTGCCTGCTGTATTGTGCTTTTGCCCCTGTGAGGCCTCAAGAACAGTCTTATTTATGAGGTCACTGATCTGGGCAGCAAGGCTTTGGCTCGTATCTGCAGCATTCACATGTAAGATCTTCTCGGCACTACTAAATGCGTCCCATGTAGCAGAATGCGACTCATCTAATGCATGCACTGTGGCAGCTGCCAACTGAATAATCCCTTTGTTCTTTAGTAACGAGGACTGCCTTTTGGTTAGTGCCCTAAGCATAGACTGTAACTCCGACTTGGAAGGTAAACCAGGACGGATTTTCAAATTAGACATTATATTCTCCTGACGCAAACATTCTTGAAGCCATTTCTTGATCAGCATGGCCCCATCTTTCGTCCTCCTGTCAAGTAGTGCTTCAAGATACAGTGCTCCACGGAAGTTATCCGTAGAGACAAAGGACCCATGCAGAAGCTTACTTTCATCAAGTTGAAAGCAACTTTCATCAATCAGTTTTTTTCTGAACTTCATAAAGTCAACATTTGGAGCATCTGATTTGTAAGCATTCCACCCATCCAAAAATGCTTTGATATTTTCCAAAAGTTGAACATTACTTTTTGTATCTTCTTCAACAATGTGATTTTCGAGTGGAATTTGTACATAAAGAGGAGCACGCTCAACTTTGACAGGGCCAACTTTGAGTTGGCTTTGGGAACCTCTCATCTGGCTCAAGGATGCTACTGGTTGCATACGAGGCAGAGATGAAAACATCCGATCCACAAGTGAATCCCCATGACAGCATGGAGTAAGAAGATCAAGTGTACGGTCGACGAGCAGTAGCCCTGCTGATCTTTTACGCCGACCAACATCATAGAGACTCGACATATCTGTCAAAAGCTTTCCTACATTTTTTGACAAATCACCCAGAGAAAATATTTCAAGTTTCAGATCCATCTGCAAGTTTTAGATGGAAAAAGAAATATAATATTATCAAAGAGAAAATTTTAAAATTCAGAATTAACATAGTTGGAAAAAAAAAAAAAGAACTTTATCAGTTAGAGTGCTCACACAGCCTTTTGAGGTTAAAATACTGGGTTCAAATGAAAACAGATCTTCATGGCAGAATACTCTTATTATGACCGATTTCGAAGATAAAGAGTAGATAATGCCTAGAAATCCTCATAGATTTGTCAAAATACTTTCATGGTTTTTCTTCACCATTATTTGTCACCATAGGTACTTGTATATTCTCAATGAGGTACATGATGAACAGTTATTCTATCTATTTTATTAAGTTACCTGTACTTAATCTCACGTCAACAGCCAACTTCTTTTTGTTCTTTTCCTAAGTAAAATGAAACAAAGTTACCAAGAAAAAGCCTATCCTCTATAGTGTAATATATCAAAGCAAGCACAGTGAAATTCAAATTGTTCTAATAGAAATGAGCTTCAAAAGAAAAAATCTAGGAAAGGCAAAACTTTATCACCTTCAAGGCCAAATGATAGAGAAATTGAGCAGTAAGATTTGCCCCCGGACTTGCATCCTCAGCATCAGCAAGTTTCCCTGTACTTAATGGAGGCAATCCAGAGCTTATCGAATTCTCATGCTCAGCAGACAAACTAGCTTCAGCAGTAGATCCCTCTGAAGGTAACACAAAGACTCTGGGCGACAAAGGACACAAAATCAGAGGGAAGTGATGCACTGAGACCACCAGTTTTTGTCCAACATCCTCAGCATAGCCACTGAAGCCATCATCATCTTGAAGTTTTGCACCTGAAGTGCCATGATACCCGGAAATATCATCATCAATCTCTGTTAGTTCTGACCACCCTTCTTCTTCAGAAGCAGTGCTTTCCTTAGGGACACTGATGCCAGGCACAATGCGAGCTCTTTCATGTTTCTTAACTAGCTCCTCATAATCTTGGTTGAGTAAGGATTCATATTCACGAAAAGCATCTGGGCCAAGAGGAGAATCAGGATATGCTGAGTGAGCCACCTATATCAGGAAGTCATATATGAGCAAAGAGAATCTGAATTCACACAACTCCTACAGAATGAAAATCAGTGTTTTAACTGTGAAACATAAATGCTGAACATATCTATGAGATAAGTAATATAAGAGTATAGTCCACTGTGATCAGGAGCATCCCAGCACTATCATGATAAAAACCAATAAGTAAGGTTTCCAACAATAATTTAAATGAAGACCTCTGAAACTGATGTATATACTGCACAGTGGCGAACATCTTCAAGTGTGCTCAAGCAACGTAAAATATAGCGATGTGCATCGCTCAGAAGACGCGATGTGATGACCATAATCTTACGGGCAGGATCAGAACTGGTATTCCAGTCAAGAACCTAGAAAACAAGGGCAATGAGAACTCTACAACACAATAGAACGAAATAGAAGGCAGTAGAAGTAAATCCAACAAAATTTCAACAAGGACATCAAGATTATTCATGTACTCAGACAAGTGATCTCACAATGTATCTTCCAGCTGTGACTTAATGCTATACAATATATGTGATGCCTTTCTAGTTTCCACATCAGCCCATTATTTAATATATAAATTTGATTAGTCCCACCGTGGCACATCACATAGTGATAGATGTAACAATAACAAAGAAATACACAACAGTATCCAAAAGCATACGTACAAGTATATTTAAAGAGGCCATGCATATATATGTTAATCAAAGCATATTAAAATTCCATGAAAGAATCGATAGATGATACATCATACATCCTCACACTTTCATCCAAATGAGCAATTCCATTATACTAATACAAAATTAAAGGGGATGCAAACATGAAAATGGTCAACATTAGGACCTTATCAACAACCGACATGTTCTCCAAACTACAAACACCTCGTGCCCCTAACTCCAAAAGCAAGGGGAACGCGTCAAGAAACTGGAAGCTCTCCGTACTTCCAGCATCCAAATACACAATTGCATCTTTAATGTTCTCTGAACTCTGAAAATATCCAACAATGTAAAGATCTTAGACATAATTATCAAGAACTTCACAAGATTTATAAAGCAACAAAAAAAAATAAAAATATCAATTTACTTCGAACAGATATTATAAACGGACTCAGTGCAATAGAAATATTAAACATAAACAAGCTAAACTTACCTGTCGGATGGAATCATGACAACATTTGATCACATCAACTAAGGCCATTGATCCACTCCTTTTTAATTTCTTCGCTACTTTGAAAACAAAATCCCCCAAATTCATAAACTCATAAAAGAATAATCAACACATCAGACATAATTTTCCGTAAAATCGAAAAAAGGTGGGTTTATCAAGGAAATCAGATTGGGAAACGAGCATCTAGGGATTTGAGAAAGTGGAGATTTTACTGTGATGACAAGAGAAGAAACCAACAAATTGGGATTCGCAGATGAACAGTGGAGTAACAGTTCTGACCCGGCGACAGAGAAGAACTCGTCGAGATATAATTTTGAGCGTCTATCAACTATGTCGGAAATTGAATTAACTGAAAAATCACAAAAAAATAAATAAAAAATAAAGAGGGGTACGAAAATTGTGAATGAATTCCAGATACAGTATAATTTTTTTTAAAAAAAAAACACACACACACACAAAGAGAAGAAAACCAAAATAATAACTTTTCAAAAAATTTATTTTAAAAAGCGTTTTAGGGTATGATAAAAACAAAATAAAAGAAAAAATAATTGGACACTTCTATCATATTTATAATAAAGTCTTTTTAAGTTAAAAATCTTTATGTTTAAAGTGAGAAGTTTTGGGAGTAGACAAAGCTTGGTAGAATGGTAGTATTTGTATGAGTGTGTGATGTCCTGGCTACGCAAAACCAATGTTGAAATGGATCGTCGATGGTTGGGCCTTCTCGAAATATCCAAACCAACACCAATCAATAAATATTTATTAGTGCTACTGGGCCTTATCGAATAATGTAGATATTTAAGCCCAACACAATCCATAAGAATAATTGCAAATGTAACTAAATAAAATCAGATCATATACACCTCATCTTATCTCAATATCTTCTTGCCATTCAATATCCACCAAGTTTATTGAAACGCACGTGTTTAATAAACTCAAACATAATATCACTTTCGCTGTCCCATTCCGAAAAATAAGAACAAATGTGAGGTGGAAAATAGCTAGCTTGGATTTTATATTGCATTTGATAACTATGATTACTAGCCAACCAAAAAAAAAAATAAAAATCAAGAACAAAATTGGTCATGGAAAAAACCAGTGAAACAGCAGCTGAAGTGGAAGTAGAGCCCACATGGCCGGAGTTGCTCGGCAGCAACAACTGGGAAGGGCTGCTCAGCCCCATAAACCTCAGCCTCCGCCGCCTCATCCTCCGTTGCGGCGACTTCTGCCAGTGCACCTACGACGCCTTCAACGGCGACAAAAACTCCAAGTACGCCGGCAGCAGCCGCTACGGCAAGAAATCCTTTTTCAGGAAAGTGAAGTTCGAAGCCGCCGACGACTACCAAGTCAACTGCTTCCTCTACGCCACGGCCACGCTGGACTTGTACGGCACCTGGGACTGGGAGACCAATTTCATCGGCTACATTGCCACCACCACCGACGCAGTCAGCCACGCTTTAGGCCGCCGCGAGATCTACGTCGTGTGGCGCGGGACTCAGACGAATTACGAGTGGATCAATGTGGCCCGCATGGACCCTGTCTCCGCCGCGCCACTGCTGAACGAAGACGAAGATGAAGGGCCACTGCAGCCCAGAGTCATGGCCGGCTGGCTCAAACTCTACACTTCCACAAACCCTAACTCGCCCTTCATGAGACTGAGTGCACGGGAGCAGCTCCACAGAAAGCTCGAGCAGCTTCTAGAAGAATACAAAAATGAAGAGATCAGCATCGTCGTGTGCGGGCACAGCTTGGGAGCGGCGCTGGCTATATTGTCAGCATTCGACATAACTGCGAACCTGGTCAACGATTCCATCCCCGTTGCGGCCATCGTCTTCGGCTCCCCACAGGTGGGAGACAGCGGCTTCGCGGCCTGGTTGCAGCGTCATCCCAACCTCAAAATCCTGCATATCAGAAACAAACTAGACATCATTACGCGCTACCCCGGTGAGATATTGGGGTACAGAGACGCCGGAGTGGATCTAGAGATCGATAGCAGGAAATCGCCGTTTCTGAGGCTGATTCCGACGGATTTCGGGGACTGGCATAATTTGCAGGCGATGCTGCATGTGGTGGCGGGGTGGAACGGGAGCGAGGAGAGCTTCGAGGTGAAGGTGAGGAGGAGTTTGGCGCTGGTGAATAAGTCGTGTGAATTTCTGAAACCGGAGTTGTCGATTCCCGGTTCGTGGTGGAGTATCGAGCATAAAGGAATGGTTGTTGATGAGTTTGGGGACTGGGTTTTGGCGCCGCCGTTGGATGAAGATTGCCCCGTGCCAGAGTTCTCATGAACGGAGTTTGTGCCGATCGATTGATCGCTTGGGCCTCGCTTTTTTTGTTGTTTTTACATTATTACTCTTGTTTGAAGATATTTTTGTGGTTTGATATATTCTAATTCATATTTGTTGATGCAAGAAAAGAGCTTGCTCGTATGTAAATAAAAGTGTTGAGTTCGTAGAGAAGGTATTGTACTTTATTCCTTTCACCTAAGCACTATTTATACATTATCACATGATTTCCTCAATAAATGCAAATAATGAGTACAAGCAAAACGGTTACATTCATTGTTTGGAATAAAAGCATTAAAAGCCACGCTCTACTCATGCCTAGCGGTTACAGAATATAGACGATTTTGTCTGACGTGGTCGTCGAACTTGTGAAGTAACTCGTCGATCGAAATCCGTCGACCCTCGAAGTACTCATCGAACATTAGTTCGTCGGGACTGACTCAACAATAGCCCCCAAGCTTTTCGCGAGGCGCGCGAGGGACTCTCTAAAAGTTTTCCGTACTTCAGCGAACCTCGTGGCGAACCCGTGTGCCCGGGTTTCCAGCGAGTTACGAGAGTTTCCTCATCCCCTTCTCGTATTCATAAATGTATGTGGGTTCGACGAACGCGGGCCGAGACTGGCATCCGTTCGTCGCCCCCGAGACTAGCCGAAGAAATTTTAAGTTTTCCCTCGACCACCCCATGGCGCAGACTGAATCGACGATTCGTTTCTTGCCCCGTTTCTGCTTATAGCGAGAAACGGACCTTTCCCACGACCTTGTCGGTGCAAAAAGGTTTTATAATTCTCCACTCTGGGAGTTAATAATTCATTTGGCACTACCTTGCCACAAGTGGTTCGTCGAACACCCTTCGAGGGATGTTGACGGTGTTCGTCGAACATCCTTCGAGGGATATTGACGGTTTGAATTCTTTCACAGGACAGTTGTTTTCTCGAATGACACGCACACCGTTCGCAGTCACCTCAATCGACACGTGTCGCCTGGGGACTTGCCAAGGTGAAAAGTAAGTCGCGACTCCCTAGGGAGCGTCGTTTTGAATTTTCTCATATATACATACGCCTTCCTCATTTTTCTCCACCTTATTTAGCAGAGAACTCCCCCTAGACCAGCGTCCCAGATCTCACGGTGCACGATATCCGGTAGCCCTCCCCTGCAGATTTTGATCTCCGACGCTTAGGTACGGTATACTTCCACCCTCTTATTTCGTAAGTATTTGTAATAACCCTAGGGAGAACATGGCCGGAAGCCCCCATCCAGATTCCTCTTCCTCTCCTTCCACCTCTGAATCAAATAGTTTTCCGGCCCCTGGGAATTTTCCGGCAAATTACGATGGCCGATTTAAGGGGGTACTGACCACAGCCTGCTCCCGAGTCTCAGAGACCTCTTTAAACCACACCTTCGTATCCTATGGAATTCCTGCCAAGATTAGAGCCATAGCACCTCGTCTATACGACCACCCACACAGGCCCCCGCTCGGTTTCACCGCCTTCTCTACTAGGGTTTTCGAGAAGGGGATAAGCTTGCCCTTGCACCCATTTTTTGTTAGGGTGTTAGATTACTACGGCCTAGCCCCCATGCAGCTGGCCCCCGTCGCCTGGCTTAACATGTTCGGACCCTCTTAGTATTTAGGGAAGCGGGCCTCGCCGAACCCACAGTTAGGGAGTTCGTCGACCTTTACGCCTTAGTACGTAGGTCCAAGGAGAGCTATTGGTACTTTTCGAAAAGGCACCATTACCCCGAACCAGTAGTACATAAAACCCCATCCAACATGAAAAAGTGGGCCCTCCATTTCTTTTACCTTGAAATCCCCAACGAATTCCCTCGACTCAGGGGTCATCTTCACGATCCCACTCGTAAGTAACTTTTTGCACCTTGTTCGTCGAGCACGATTTCCTTACACTTATCTTATTTTTGTTGACCTTGCAGCGTACGAGCCATTCGACCTTACCGAGGAAGAGCAAGATCGGGTCGATCAGGCTTACGCAGTTAACGATAGGAGATTTGAGTCCCTCCCTGAGGTCGATACATCGACGCCGAAGGAGTTCACGAAGCAATGGAGAGACCGACCACCAGTGCCCTACGAGCAATCCTCGCGAAGAAGAAAGAGAAGAAAAACACCTCCGGAAAGAAGAAGACGAACCGCCAAGTCCCAAAGCCATCCGGCGGACCAACTCAGACCGAGGGCCCCTCCAACGCCCAGGTCGACGCCACCACCGAGAAGACGAACAAGAGCGCCGACGGCACTCTGGAAGACTCAACGTCCCATACCGCCCTTGACACAGGAACAACAGAGCGCCGAAACAAGCGGCTCCAGAAGCAGTTCGAAGACCCAACCACCGAGACCGAGGAGAGGACAATTAGCAATCCGAGGAACGAGGAGGTCCCCGAGGATGAACACCTTCAGGACAACGGGGCCACCAAACTCGTGCTGGCTCGAGACCTGGAACCGGCAAGTTCCCCCTTGCGGGATCCTGCATCTTGCGAGGAGCTCGTCGAATTTGTTCGCATGCTCCTGGCGGGTCCGTGATAAGCTCGTATTTCGCCTCACTTATCACGTTGTTTTCTTATTGTTTTATTGCATTTACTTGAGTTTTTAGTTAATAATCGAGCATGAAGTGTTTATAGGGATATTATGCTTGTCATGGTAATATTTTGCAGGTTTTAGGCCAAATTCAAGGGAAACCCGTACCGAAAGCAGCAGATGTTCAAAGGAACAGTCACGATTTCTTCCACAGATGGAATCTGAGCTAATGGAGCACATGGATGCAAAGATCTTCGAGTTAGCTTTCCAACGCAACTGGAATCGGGTCAATCGGAGTTCGGGAGTGAAAGTTATGGCCAAAACCGTGAGACTGCGCAGAGGAATGTTTCTGTGTCGAGCGACACAATTTGTGTCGACCGAAATGGATTCCTGTCGACCGATAGGAACTGTGTCGAGCGACACGCGCACCGGAAAGGCAGTTTTTGGCCCAAATTGGAGATTTTTCCTTCCCAAATCATTACCTTTTGAAGATATAATTTCTCCCCCTATAAATATGACTTATTAGGCTCGAAAAAAAATCCCTCTTTACCTTTAGTTTTCAGTTTTCAACTTTATTTTTCAGCATTATACACTTTAATTCCTAGTACTCTTTATTTTATTGTTGCAATTGGATTCAAGTACTTCAAGATTCCTATTGTTTTAATGATTCAAGTAAGTTTCTTTACATCTTTTGCAATGTTTATTTCAGTTATGTTAGGCTAGAACCCTTAACAGGTTCTAGGGTTTTCTCCATCCTTTTCAGTATGTGTTAATTCAATTAAATCCAACCCTTAATTAATTGGTTCAAATTCTATGTTTTTCACTCCAAAATCTATTTTCAATTGAAGGATCGAGAGATGAAAATTGGATTAGGTTTATAGTTATTAATTTGAGACCGAGAGGAGATAATTAATAATAGGAAAATAGAATTTTGATACAACTGTTTTCTGTCTCAAAAAGAAGAATTAGTTGTAGGGTTTTCAAATCTGTATCTTTATTGAGATTGACTAGTTTGTGTTCTTGAGACCGAGAGGTAAAATTCACTTTCTAGTAATCTAGGTTTTAATTGCCCAACAAAGGAATTAATTCCAATTTAACAGATTTCCCACCTTATGATTATTTTGGGTTTGGATTGATTGTTTATACATGTTGGATTGGATTGGTTGATTTCCCTAGAATCTGTGCTTTTTATTATTGAATTTTATTCCAAAAGTTATGTCTCTTTTGAAAAACAAAACCCTCTTCTGAAAATTGGTTCACTCAAACAAAGAATTGATAAACTGTGTCCAGTACATGAGATGATTTCGTTGCACTATCCCTGTGGGTTCGACATACCTTCGGGTTTATAAATTTATTTGCTGCTGTATTCTACGGTTATCAAATTGGCGCCACACCTCAATAATGGCCCCGTAAACGTTTTCTTGTACATCCCGCCATCCAAAAGTACGAATCTGGTAGCTCATCGAACCAGCCGCGCCGACTCCACCGGGGACTCAGGCAACGTCCCGTTGCACAGGTAGTCGACGAACGGCGTCATCCAAGTTTCTGAGCTATCCCTGATCGGGAGGATCTCCCCTCGGCTTTTGCTTGCATCCGTGGCCGGCCATAAGGCTGTGATTACTGGCAACACTCTTGGTCCCCCCTCCTTGGCCGCGGCCGCGAAACCAGCCAGAGCATCGGCATGCCCGTTCTCACCCCTTGGAATATGATCGACCGACACTTCGTCGAACCTCCTTAGATCTTCCTCCACCACGGCGTGGTAAGCCACCATGCGAGGATCTTTCACTTGATACTCCCCTTGGAACTGCCCTGCAACGAGTTGGGAATCCGTCTTTATGCGCACCTTTTTAATGTTTAGTGCCGCTGCAAGGCGCAATCCCGCAACCAGAGCCTCATACTCCGTTTCGTTGTTCGTTGCCTTGAAATCGAAACGGATCACTCTCTCGACTATAACCCGGTGTGGGGATATCAACAACACCCCCACCCCGGCTCCGCCTGAGTTGCTAGACCCGTCGATGAACAGGTCCCACGCTTCGGACCGACCATCATCCTTGAAAGCCTCGACCTCAGCCTGAAGGTGTAGTTCTGGTGTGAACTCGGCGATGAAATCGGCCAAGATCTGACTCTTGACTGCTGTCCTGGGTCGGAAACTCAACCCATATCCTCCCAGCTCGACGGCCCACTTCATTACACGCCCGGACAGCTCGGGTTTTGCCATGACGTCACGGACAGGAAAGTTCGTCACGACCGCGATCTCATGGCACTCGAAATAGGGTCGTAGCTTTCTAGAACAGACTACCAAGGCTAACCCCAATTTTTCCAGCGCCGAATATCTAGATTCCGCATCCAACAAGGATCGACTCACATAATAGACAGGGAACTGTGATGCATCTTCTTCTCGAACCAAAACCCCGCTCACCGCTCGGTTCGATACAGCCAGATAGAGCTGTAATACCTCTCCCACCTTTGGCTTCGACATGATAGGGGATGAGGTCAAATAAGATTTGATCTCACGTAATGCCTCATCGCACTCCTCCGTCCACTCGAACCGTTTTGCTTTCCTTATCACTTGGAAAAGCTTACACGTACGATCAGAGTAGCGAGAGATAAACCGACTTACCGCAGCGAGCTTTCCAATCATCTTTTGTACCTCTTTAACATTTGTCGGCGGGGCTAACTCCTGGATGGCTCGAACCTGCGTGGGGTCGACCTCGATCCCCCTCCTGCTAACGACGTATCCCAAAAACTTTCCAGAAGATACGCCGAACAGACACTTCGCTGGATTTAACTTCATCCGATATGCATCTAGAACATCAAAGGCCTCCGCTAGATGCGCCAGATGATCTCCTCGTGTCCGTGACTTTACTAACATGTCGTCGACATACACCTCCATTGTACGACCTAGCTGTTGGGCAAACATCCAGTTCATCAGACGCTGGTACGTCGAACCGGCATTTTTCAGACCAAATGGTATAACCCTGTAACAGTAAATGCCTCGGTCGGTAACAAAGGCCGTACTCTCTTGATCCCTTTCAAACATTGGGATCTGATTGTGACCGGAAAAGGCATCCATGAAACTCATCAATTCATGCCCTGCGGTTGAGTCGACGAGCCGGTCTATGTGCGGTAGAGGGAATGGATCCTTCGGACATGCCTTGTTAAGATCCGTGTAATCCACACAAACCTTGTTCTTCCCGTTCTTTTTTAACCACGACGACATTGGCCAACCACCTAGGGTACTTAACCTCTCGGATAAACCCTACCTTCAGCAGATTCTCGACCTCTTCGGCTATGGTGATGTTTTGTTCCGGAGCGAACCTCCTTCGTTTCTGTATGACCGGTTTGGCACTGGGACTCACTTGCAGTCGATGTGTGATAACCCGTGGATTGATTCCAGGCATATCCCTGTGGCTAAAGGCAAATGAGGCCATCCTAGAACGCAGGAATATGCGACTAGCTGCATCTTTAGCCCCTCGTCCAAATCCTTTCCCACAAAAGTTAACTTTGATGGATCACCCAGGTCCAACACCACTTCCTCAGCCTTTTCAACCTCCCCGACCACTCCGACTGTACGTAGCATAACTGCGTAGCAGTCCCTGGCAGCGTGCTGCTCGCCATGAATCGCCTGGACTCCCCAAGGCATCGGGAACTTGACCATCTGGTGGAAAGAGGAAGGCACCGCCTCCATTTCGTGCAGCCATGGCCTTCCGACGATCGCGTTGTACGACGACTCCACATTCACCACTTGGAATTTAAATGTAAGGTTTACGCCCTCCGCGTATACCTGTAACATGATCTCCCCGATCGGATCGAGTGTTTCCCCGCTAAAGCCTACCAGCTGAGTTTGGCTCGGCCGCACATCCTTGAGCGATATTCCCATTCCTTCCAAAGTGCCGGCGAACTGAAGGTTCGAGGATGCCCCAGAGTGGATGAGGATTCGTCGCACTCAGCAGTTTGCTATCAGAAGTTCGATGACCAACGCATTGTTGTGAGGTTGTCGAACTCCAACCGAATCCTCCGGACCGAATCCTATCATCTCTTGCGAGATGGGTTTAGTGGCCATCTATTCCAAGGCCCTGGCCTCTCGACAGTACCGCTTACGGGCGTTCCTAGAGTGCCCCGCCAAATCACATCCGCCGTGAATCGCATTCACCGTTCTCTGCACCTCTGGTGGTCTCGGGACCGGCACCCTATTAGCGTTTGTTGACGGGTTCCCCTCTTCAGCCCCTTTTCGCCAAGTGTTGGGCTTTTCTCGCCCTCTTTGTAATTCCTTCAGGTGCCCCAACTTCAAAAGCCTTTGAATTTCCCGAAGGAAATCCCTGCATTGTATAGTGGTATGCCCGTAACTATGATGGAAAACACAAAATCCGTCCGAGTTTTGGCCTACATTCAAAACTTTCTTCGGCCACTTGACAACCTCCCCCATCTTTTCCATTTCACGCACAACCACCACCGGATTAACCTTCAAGGTGTAAGTGGGGGCCTGCCGGGCGACACCCTGGTTAGGTACGTTCCTTTTCTCCGGGTTACGTTGGTATGGCTGGAACTGGTTCGTTGACCTAGATCCGCCCCCTTTCTCACTTCGTCCCGAGGCCTTTCCTCGGTCCCTCTGATTCAGATTAGCTTGCTCCAACTCACGCCGAAGTTGGACTTCCGCCCTTGCCAAAACCTCTCCGAAAGATGTGCACGGGTACTCGACGAGTTTCCAGAAGAGTCGTGATCCAGGCCGAAGGCTATTCTTGAACGCGGAGATCGCGGTCTCCTCGGAACAATTTGCTATGGTGACCTTGAGTTCGTTGAACCGCCGAATATATTTTCGGAGCGGCTCTCCCTCTTGTTGTATCACTTGGTTCAAGTCGTCGGACCTGGCTGGGACTCATCGACAAGATGAAAATTGTTCGACGAATCTTTGGTGAAGTTCGGCGAAGGAGGATATGCTTCCACTAGGGATTCGCATAAACCATTGCATGGCTGGACCCTCCAAGCATGCGGCGAAACTCTTGCACATACACGCCTCCTTTGCTTTCTCCGAAACCAAAACAGTGTGCATCTTGAGGCGATACAAGGTCACGAATTTTTTCGGGTCCGTAGTCCCGTCATACGACTTGATGGCAGGGGCCGCGAACCGAGAAGGAAGTTGCATACTGGATATCTGGCGTGTGAATGGGGTGTCGTTATAACCCCTCGGCGTTACGTTGAGTGCCTGCACTGGAGCTCCTGGAATGGTGGCAAACATCTTTGCCATGTCCTCCAGTCTTTTCTCCAAGGCTGCCATCTTCCTATTCCCACCTTCATCACTCGAATGTCGGCTTGTCGCTCGGGAAGACCCGTGCGTAGTTCGGGTCTTGGCTGCGGAGCTCCGGCGGGAACGACTGCGGCCTGTCCTCTGACTGCTAGCCCGACTTTCCTCTCCGCTGCCCCGATCGTGGAGTCGGGCTAACTCTCCGCGGAGTCGAGCGGTTTCAAGAGTGGCTCTTCGGTTTTCCTCCCGCAAGAGATTCATTTCTTCCTGCATCCTTTGCATATTCTGCTCAAACTCCTCCCGTCTTGCTGTCTCCGATGTCTGGCTTTCGTGACGGCTTGCTTCACTCATCTTGAATCTGTCTGATACGTTCCCTTTCTCTGTGAAGAAGTAATTCCCACAGACGGCGCCAATTGTTGATGCACGAAAAGAGCTTGCTCGTATGTAAATAAAAGTGTTGAGTTCGTAGAGATGGTACTGTACTTTATTCCTTTCACCTGAGCACTATTTATACATTATCACATGATTTCCTCAATAAATGCAAATAATGAGTACATGCAAAACGGTTACATTCATTGTCTGGAATAAAAGCATTAAAAGCCACGCTCTGCTCATGCCTAGCGGTTACAGAATATAGACGGTTTTTTCTGACGTGGTCGTCGAACTTGTGAAGTAACTCGTCGATCGAAATCTTTCGACCCTCGAAGTACTCGTCGAACATTAGTTCGTCGGGACTGACTCAACAAGTATATAATTGTAATTCAAATGCCAAATAAAATAACTAAATATTTATAATTATTATAAAATTTCCTTAACAATATGTTTGTGAAATTACATCATTAAATACATGTCCTAGCTTTTAATTGAAATATCTCATTATTTGATAATTTATTTATAGAATACAATCTCTCTACATCTGTTATGAATAAAGACACAAATAATATTTTCTAAACTATTCTCATAAGTCACATATTACATAATATGTAAAAATATTAAACATTTAATCAGAATATTCTATTATAAAATATAAAAGTCTTGAATGAATGAGCTCTAACCTCGTCAATTATTTCACGACAACTTCCAATCCATGGATCAGCCTCGTCCATTATTTCGCAACACTTTCCACTCCATGAGCTGTGAAATATGAAAATAATTTTCATGATCGAGCGAGCGTTGGAGCTAGGTAAATGTAAAAACATACCTCAACGATTTAAATATTAAATCGTATTGCAGCGGAAATAAGATCGAGTCATACCTCCAGCCATTGCTTTGATTTCTACGAACGATGTTGAAGAACTTAAATATCAGCAGGTCTTCTGTAGTTTTCCCTTCTCTGTATCAATTGTGTATCAGACTGAATGAAAGGAAACTGCAGTGGACCGTATGCTGAAAACTGAATATTTGTAAGTGTGATTTAATAACTTCTCCCATCAAAGAAGTTACGTATCAGTTTCAAAATTAGTGGTCCCTAAAAATTAGGGATATGTATAACCACTTAATTATTTAAAATATTTGACTGTGGTCAAATATAAATAATTAGGAGATTAATTAATATATTAGAATTAATCTAACATTCTCCCACTTGGTTAACATATCACTATAATACCAAACAATGAGAAACAAAACACATGAATCATGGCGACAGTTCCTCTAAAAATGAGTATTATCTTCCATGTATTACAATATGCTTCATTTCTCAAAACCACTTAATAACTTAAATGAATAAACCCATATTTATTCAAGGTCCAATCCAACAAGATATTTCTCAAATACCATAATTGCGCAAAACCAAAATGAGAAAATATCAACTGAATAAGAGTTTCATAAACAATGTAACAAAAGTACATCAAACTGAAATTACATTATAGGACCCAGTCCCATATGTACTACATGATCCTTAAACTTCTTTGGTGGCATGCCTTTAGTTAAAGGATCGGCAATCATCAATTCAGTGCTAACGTGTTCAATGACCACTTTCTTTTCTCTAACACGTTCTCTTATGGCTAAGTACTTGATGTCGATGTGCTTACTTCGACTCCCACTTTTATTATTCTTAGCCAGAAACACCGCAGCTGAATTGTCACAGTATAATCTCAATGGCTTAGAAATTGAATCCACAATTCTAAGTCTTGATATGAAACTCTTCAACCATACACCATGACTAGTAGCTTCAAAACACGAGACAAATTCCGCCTCCATAGTGGAAGTAGCAGTCAAAGTCTGCTTCACACTTCTCCAAGAGACAGCACCACCGGCAAGCATGAAAATATAACCAGAGGTTGATTTTCTAGAATCAATGCAGCCAGCGAAGTCTGAATCGGAGTGGCCAACTACTTCCAAATTATCAGATCTCTTATACATGAGCATGTAATCTTTAGTTCCTTGAAGGTATCGTAATACCTTCTTTGCAGCTCTCCAGTGGTCAAGACCTGGATTACTCTGATATCTTCCCAACATTCCAACAATAAATGCAATATCGGGTCTAGTACAGACTTGAGCATACATGATGCTCCCGACAACTGAAGCATAAGGAATGTTTTTCATTTGTTCCCGCTCAAAATCATTTTTAGGACACTGACATTCACCCTTCACAATTGGTGCTACACTTGGTGAACAATTCTGCATACGAAATCTTTCAAGAATTTTGTTGATATAGGTCTCTTGAGACAAACCCAAAATGCCTCGAGATCTATCCCTATGGATCTTAATGCCAATGACATAAGATGCCTCACCCATATCCTTCATATCAAAATTCTTCGAAAGAAATTGTTTCACCTCATATAGCAACCCCATATCATTAGTAGCAAGCAGTATGTTATCCACATACAAAACCAAAAAACAAATATGACTCCCACTAACCTTCTGGTATATACATTCATCCATGACATTCTCTTCGAAACCAAAAGAAGAGATCACCTCATGAAATTTAATATACCACTGTCGGGAGGCCTGTTTCAGTCCATATATAGATTTATTAAGCTTACAAACTAACTGATCACCTTCACTAGAGAGAAATCCTTCTGGTTGTTTCATATAAACAACCTCCTCTAGGTCACCATTCAGGAAAGCCGTTTTCACATCCATTTGATGTAAATGAAAATCAAAATGTGCTACCAATGCCATGATTATGCAAAGTGAATCTTTCTTAGATACAGGAGAAAAAGTCTCTGTATAATCGATTCCTTCTCGTTGAGTGAACCCCTTGGCAACAAGTCTTGCTTTATATCTCTCGATGTTGCCCTTTGAGTCTTTCTTTGTCTTAAAGACCCATTTACAACCAATGGTTTTGACACCATCAGGCAACTCGACGAGATCCCATACTTTATTTGATGCCATGGAATCCATCTCCTCTTGCATAGCATTATACCATAAGTCAGATTCCTTAGAACTCATGGCCTGTGAAAACTTCTCAGGATCATTCTCAGCTCCAACATTGTAGTCACATTCTTGAAGATACACAACATAGTCACTAGGAATTGCTGCCCTTTTAGCCCTAGTAGATCTCCTTAACACTTGATCACCATTATCATGATTTTGTTGTTCATTCGGCTGATCAATAGGTTCAAGATTTTGATCAACATTCTCCTCCTGAACAATAAAATCATGTGCTTCTTCATGATCTACTGGATTAAGTTCAGCATCTTGTGGAATATCCATAGGTTGTTGCTCTACCTGAATTTCATTTCTAGGTGCGTTATTGGCAACAACAACCACTCGATTACCGTGATAGGAAGAGTCTGAATGATCTCTATTCAGACCAATATCTGAACATTGATCGCTCTCACGGATCAAGTCATTTTCAAGAAATTTAGCATTTCTTGATTCCACAAATCTAGTGCTATGAGATGGACAATAAAATCTGTATCCCTTAGACCTTTCGGCATATCCAACGAAATACCCACTTATGGTCCTTGGGTCCAACTTCTTTTCCTGAGGATTATAAATTCTTACTTCAGACGGACATCCCCAAATGCGTATATGACGTAAACTTGGTTTCCAACCCTTATACAGTTCAAATGGAGTCTTTGAAACTGCTTTTGTCGGAACCCTGTTCAGTATATACACAGCCGTTTTAAGAGCCTCAGTACACAAAAACTTAGGAAGTTTGGAGCTAACTAGCATACATCTCACCATATCCAATAATGTCCTATTTCTTCGTTCAACTATGCCATTCTGGTCCGGAGAACCAGGCATAGAATATTGGGCAACAATCCCATTTTCCTGAAGAAACTTAGCAAACGGACCTGGTGCTTGTCCACTTTCAGTGAATCTACCGTAGTACTCTCCACCTCTATCTGATCTCACAATCTTGATTTGCTTTCCGCATTGTTTCTCTACCTCAACTTTAAACACTTTAAAAGCATCAAGTGCTTCATACTTGTTGTTGAGTATGTAGAGATACATATAGCGTGAGTAATCATCAATAAAGGTGATAAAGTATTTATCATTGTGTGTATCCATATTAAAACTACATATGTCTGTATGAATTATTTCCAATATTTCAGAACTCCTCTTGGCACCTTTCTTTGACATGTTAGTCTGCTTTCCCTTAATGCAGTCTACACAAGTCTCAAAATCGGAGAAATCTAGAGTAGCAAGTACTCCATCATTTATCAATCTCTTAATTCTTTCAATAGAGATATGGCCTAATCTCCGATGCCACAATTTTGAGGAATTTTCATTCATAACACATCTTTTAGTACCAACACTTGTTTGAACATGCATAGCAGTGTAATTGTTATCATTTTGTAAATCCAAACGAAAAAGACCATCAGACAAGGTACCATAACCAATAACATCAGATCCATGTGATAAACTTAAACCAGAGTCTGAAAAGTTAAAGGAATATCCAAAAGATACCAGTCTAGAAACTGAAATTAAATTCCTAGCAAAATTAGGAATATAAAAAGTCTTTTCCAAAACCAAAATGAAACCACTGCTTAAAACCAGCTTGCAAGTCCCCACTGCTTCCACATGTGAGGGCATCTTGTTTCCTGAATAGATGCTTTGCTCACTTCCCACTGGTTTCCGCAGGTTTTGCAATCCCTGCAAGGAGTTGGTAACATGAATTGAAGAACCAGAATCAATCCACCAAGTGTTATGATTAACATCAATCATATTGGATTCATAACAGACAAAGGAAAATTGAGTACCTTTCTTTTCAAGCCACTTCATGAACTTAAGACAGTTTTCTTTTGATGCCCTATCTTATGGCAAAAGAAACACTTAATGTCTTTCTGAATGTCCTTATGGGGAGGAATTTTATCCTTTCCCTTATCTTTGGCCTGAAAATGTCTTTTCTTTCCTGATGTAGTAGCCAAATTCACTTTTTCACCCTCCTCCATAGCCAAACGCCCCTCCTCCTAAACACACATGGTCATCAATTCATTAATTGACCATTTATCCTTATGTGTGTTGTAGGAGATCTTAAAAGGAGCATACTGAGGAGGCAGAGTATTTAGTATGAAGTGAACCAAGAAAGAATCCGACATCTCAACTTCCAACACTTTAAGCTGAGCAGCTATATCCCGCATGCGCATGATATGCTCACGCACACCCCTAATTCCATTGTGCTTCAAGGAAGAAAACTGCATGATCAGGGTGCTAGCCAAGGCCTTATCAGATGACACAAATTGCTCATCAATTGCCTTTAACAACTTCTGGACATTATCATACTGTTCGATGGAACCCCTAATCCCAACTGATATCCGTGTCTTTATGAACATTACGCAGAGCCGATTAGATCGCTCCCATTTTTCATAAAGATCAACTTCATCAGGGGTGCTGTTTTCAGTAATAGCAGCCGGTTCATCTTTCCTGATAGCATAATCAATGTCCAGCCAACCCAAATGAAGAAGAATTCTCATAATTGTCCCCATTGAGCTCAGGAATATCAAATTTCATATCAGAGAAATTAACAGGTACTGCAAAAAAACATACTCATATCAATAAATTTGAAGCATATAATACCACATAACATGTTACACCAAATGTAAAACATGTCAATCATAAATCCAGAGACATAAAACTTGCCTGTGGGCTAAAGCTTTAATTCAATAGGATTTAAAAACAAACTTCATGACAAAACTATTAAATCAAATTTCCTTTCTAATCCCTGTGGGTAAATTAGAAAAACGATTTAATATTATGCCCTAATTAATCAATAAAATGTAATAAAAATTCTTGTGGGATAAAATTTATCACATTCAACATGATTAATCACAATTTAATGTTATCCCTTAATGTGATAAAACCGAATATATAATTTTAATCGATCAAGGATGCTGTGGCTATTCCCTTCTCAATTAAAATCATATTTATCACATAACATTAAACAATCAATTAAACACTATCAAAAGCAAATAAGATCCAAAAATTTAGGGTTTATAAACTGCAGTCCCAGTATCAAAATTGCTAGTGTTAAATAAATATTGAATCTCAATATTAACATCACACACCATTAATCCAAATAATCAAAAACAGATACAACAATTATTCTCCAAAATACTGCAGGGCGATAATCAAAGATTACAGTCTTAAATCTGAAATGCCGCAAGAGATTATGCCAATTTATAATTCCCGTAACATTGCGTTCAGCGAAAGGTGAATCTCAAAACATTGGCGAAAGGATTAATCCCCAAAATAGAGAAATATAACAACAAGATTAATGAAATCTCAAAAGATATGTTTTCTTTTAACAAATTTAAAAGTATCTCTCCAATGAATGCATAATCACGACAATATAATATCAATAAAAAACAAAACCACATATCATCTTTTATCAATATTAAAATCCTAGCAGCAATTTCAGGCAACATACAGGATTTCAAAACAAATTCATAATGAAGACGATAAGCGACGGCTATAAACAGATGGAAATTAAATTCACAGAACCGGAGAATTAAATTTATAGCATGCCGTCGATCAAGAATTAAATTGGAGATTAAACATATAAACATAATTCTCCATAAGCGTAGAAACAAAGCAAGGCAGAGATAACCTGGCTCTGATACCAAATGTAAAAACATACCTCAACGATTTAAATATTAAATCGTATTGCAGCGGAAATAAGATCGAGTCATACCTCCAGCCATTGCTTTGATTTCTACGAACGATGTTGAAGAACTTAAATATCAGCAGGTCTTCTGTAGTTTTCCCTTCTCTGTATCAATGGTGTATCAGACTGAATGAAAGGAAACTGCAGTGGACCGTATGCTGAAAACTGAATATTTATAAGTGTGATTTAATAACTTCTCCCATTAAAGAAGTTACGTATCAGTTTCAAAATTAGTGGTCCCTAAAAATTAGGGATATGTATAACCACTTAATTATTTAAAATATTTGACTGTGGTCAAATATAAATAATTAGGAGATTAATTAATATATTAGAATTAATCTAACATCTTTCACTTGGCGACAAATTAATTGTTTTCAATCTATACATCAAAATGCATAAAGGTGGTGGCCTAGATTCTACTGCATGCTCCTAACATGTGTATATATCTTTCCACGCATATTTTGTATTTTCTTCTCATTTGTCCAAAGCTTAAAATACTTACATATATCCTTATCATCTTATCTTGATCGATTATTTGGCTATTCAATTTCCACCAAGTTTAATTTTATTGAGAAAAATGGAATTCACATGTTTGAAAATGAAAAGTACTTAAAAAATCAATTTCGTATCAAATCTCAGTCAATGAGATGAGATACTACGCTAGATTTTTTATATGATGTATGTAACTATATGATGTATTTCATATTCCATAAACTACGTAGTACAAGAAAATAATTTACTTAGTGATCAATTTTTATTGTCTAATATTTAATTAGGTGCAATTCAGCAAAGTCACACATGCATGAATCTATTCTTATGAATATGTAAGTTGTAAGCTGTCGACTGTTATGTTGCAAATGGAACTACGTGCTTGCATAAGTATTTTTCAGCAAATTACTAATTTTAATAGTTACTATCATTATGATGATAAAAAAATTTAAGTATTATTTTATTGATTTTAAAAATAAAAATCAAAGTTTTATAAAAATACAAATTATTTTCTCTATATATCGAATCATATCTTATAAGTCTTAATCCATATTTTCATTATTATTATTGGCACCAATTCTCAATGTTGTATTTAAGGCACACTTACCATACCTTTTTCATCACATCGATCAATCAACCACAAGAGGTACCAAAATCATATAATTAAAATGGAAAAAAGCAATGAAGGTGCAGCAACTCCCACTGTGAATGGTGAGAGTGAGACCTCATGGGCGGAGTTGCTCGGCAGCAACAACTGGGAAGGGCTGCTCCAGCCCTTAGACCTCAGCCTCCGCCGCTTCATCCTCCGCTCCGGCGACTTCTGTCAGTGCACCTACGACTCATTCAACGACGACCACAACTCCAGGTACTACGGCAGCTGCCGTTACAGCAAGGATTCCTTCTTCCACAAGGTCAAGTTCGAAGCCGCCGACCAATACCAGGTCTCCTCCTTCCTCTACGCCACCTCCACCTTGGACATAGGCTTGACCTTGGCAAGGAAGACCAACTTCATTGGCTACATCGCCACCACCACCGACGCCGCCTCCAAGAGCTTAGGCCGCCGCGAGATCCACGTCGTGTGGCGCGGGACCAAGACCAAACTTGAGTGGTTCGACGTCGCAAACTTCGACCCCGTCTCCGCTGCAGACTTGGTCGGCCGCGGCGACCAAGAGCCACTGCCGCCGCCCAGAGTCATGGACGGCTGGTTCATGCTCTACACCTCCGTCAACCCCGAAGCCGACTCCGACATCAGGAAACAGAGCGCGCGGGTGCAGCTCCGTAGCAAGCTCAAACAGCTTCTAGAAGAATACCGAGACGAAAACGTCAGCATCGTCGTGTCCGGGCACAGCCTCGGAGCGGCGCTGGCGGTGCTGTCGGCTTTCGACATAGCTGAAAACGTTGTCACCGAATTGATCCCCGTCGCAGCCATCGTCTTCGGATGCCCGCAGGTGGGGGACGACGGCTTCGCGGCGAGGCTGCAGCAGCTCCCCAACCTCAAAATCCTGCACACCAAGAATGCCCTAGACCCGATTCCACTCTACCCTGCCATAATTGACAGAAGCTACAGAGACGCCGGAATCGAGCTGGTGGTGGACTGCCGAAAGTCGCCGTTTCTAAGAACGATCCCGAAGGATCTGATGGACTGGCACAACCTGCAGGGAATATTGCACGTGGTGGCGGGGTGGAACGGGGCCGACAAAATGTTCGAGTTGAAGGTGAAACGATCCATTGCTCTGGTGAACAAGTCGTGTGGGTTCCTGAAAGATGAGTCAATCCCGAGTTCGTGGTGGGTGGTCGAGAATGAAGGGATGGTTCTTAATGAGCACGGCGACTGGGTTTTGGCCCCGCCGCCCGATGACTTCCCGGAGTTGTTCTGAACCAACCATTTCAGATCCTCTATTTCATTTCTTGTTGTACTGCTTCTCTTTTTTCCTTTTTTTTTTTTTATCCTGCTTTTATATGTTTGCTTCATTTCCTATGAATTGTATGTTGTTGATCCTTAATATCATATTAGAATAAATTAATAAATGTGTTTTGTTTGAGAATAGTGATCCATTTTGATGTCGCACAATTATTTTTATTTATTTTTCTTTAATTTAGTTTGAATAGTTTTTTTTTTTTAAACTCTAATGAAATAAACTTTTCCTCTAAAAAGAAAATGAAGAAGAATAGTAGATGATTACATAGAGAGTGATTCATTCTTATTTTGATACAGATTCATGAAATGCTTAACAGAATATGTCCAACATATTTGTTTGAGCACAACACTGGCCCAGTCATAGCAGCACCCCTTTTTACTTTCGTGGGCTAATAATTAGTAGACTAAAGCTTAGAACTAAGTATAGCCTCATACATTTTTTACTAGATTTTTCTCAATGATCCATGTTAATCTAATACTCCTCCGTCCCAATTTACTAGTCTCATTTTAAAATAGCACAATAATCAATGTTTGTGAGTTAGTGGAATTAATATTTTATTGGTAAGTATGAAAAAATTTGTCTTTTTATGAAATGAGATTAATAAATGAGACAAACCAAAAAGGAAAGTGAGACTAATAAACTGGGATGGAGGGAGTAATTCTGTAGACAGAAAAAATAAATTAATTAATAAATCATTAATGGACAATCGACACTAAAACGAAAAATCTCCGTACAAATAGCTCTAATAATTTATATTCAATCCACCAATATAATTTCATAATTAAAATAATACTTTTAATCATTTAAATAAAATGTAAAAGATATTGGTCTAAAAATAGATATATTGCCCCCGAGTAAATTGCATTAAACCTAACATAATTCTGTGATGAAGAACCATGAAATTTTGATCATAGGTCACTACAAAAAAAGGCTTATTATCAACGAATTTATCCGTTGCTTAAACAACAAATTCCCATTGCAAAATAATTCTTACAATAGAGTTGCAACGATTTACGCATGTTGTTATATTGGGCGTTGCTAACTTATTGCAACGGAATAAGTGATCTATCGGCAAAATTGCAACGAATATAGAAACGAAAAATTCATTGCAAAATATACACAATTGCAACGGAATTTTCGTTGCTATGTAAAGCAACAAATATTCCGTAGCTATAGGAAACACATATTGCAACGAAATTTTCGTTGCTTTATCTTGCAACAAGTTTTTCCGTAGGGAGGCGAATCACATTAGTAACGGAACATTCGTTACTAAAGTAAAATTTTTGTAGCTGATCTAAGTTTCTTTTGCAACGGAAAATCCGTAGCTAGTATTTAATGTTTATAAATTCATAGCTCATTTCAATTCCCCTCATTATAATTAAATGTATTTTTTATATAATAATCTGTCATAGTTTTTATATAATAAACCTATAATAATTTTTATATAATAACTTGTAAACAGTCCTACCATACTACACAAAAACAATTATACCACAACAATTTTTATATCAAAAAGTGAGAAAATACAATATATTTAAAATGTTCTAAAATTTTATACAATACATTGTGGTTGTGAAGATGATTCTTGAAAATCTCAATATGTGGCATAGTTAGGCCTGTCCGACCTCGATTCATCATTATATTGGGTGGCTCTGCATCTCTGGAAGTTGGGAGCATTGTGGGCAGCAGGGAAGGACAAGCGTTTCCTTGCTGATTCTCTACTTGGGCTGGTCAACCTTTGCCTTGGCGTCGCAATACAGTTATAGCTGATGCAATGGCTGCCATATAGTTTGGTCGAGGTAGAGGGCATGAATTCTCGCTCATGCTCATCCTGTAGATGGACTTGAACTTCAATGACGATAGAATTCTAGGTGACTGGAGAGCCAGGCTCAAGTGCTTTCCATGGTTCGGAGTTGGGATGAACGATAAATCAAGATTCTGGACATCAACTTCAACCGTCTTAATTTGATGGCATAGATTCCGATTTCTCCTAAACCACACATCTTCGAGCACAAATATATGTTCATCCAAGAATCAAATGATCAGGAACTAAGATGAAGAGATGAAATAGGAACGAGAAATATAAATTTACTGGTTTCTCATACCTGCAGCAACAATAGCAGGGGAAATAATTTAATCCGGGAGAAATTCAAGCATTACTTATTAGATCACTACTAGAGACTAACGTTGGTACCCGTCATTGAAATCAAAAGAACTTGAGTTGATCAGGCAGATTGAGCTGATAGAAGTCTGAGAATGCAAATCTTCCCTGATAGACAATGTTGTGGATGCACAGGGCAACCTTGTTGCAATAAATAAGAATAATGAGAATTGATAGTAATCGGGAAGATCAAAGATGCACGATAGCACAAATGATCGATTCTCTTTTCTCACCTTAGCATTCACGTAAATTCCTCTAGTTTGGTACATAATTTTCAGTAGCACAGAAGCAAAGAAGTGTGACAGTCATTAGCAACGAGGACAACATTCTCGCCTTACAAGAATGATGAGTATCAATCAAACACACTAATTCAACAAATGAAGTGTATTCTTGAAAGTTATGTACAAATATGTACCATATGGTCCAAAGAAGTACTTGTTATTGTTTAGACTCAAGACCCTAGGAGCCTCCAAAGCAGCCCGAGAAGTTACAGTGAGACAACATGCAAATTTGATCAATTCATACCCCTCCAATATGAGGAAACTTGGGTGTAAGAGGTCCAAGAATTGATGAAGTTCTCATTTTGAATGCAATGTTCAACTGTATTTTGCCTTATTCAAACATATAACATGGTATGAAAACTTATGACGAAGAAGAAGAACAACAACAATTGTACCATAATCTGAACATGTTGTTTTAGGATGAGATGATAAAAATCATTGGAATAGTTATGAAAAAACTAACCAAGCTCAACAAGCAGAAGCGCATTTGATTATCATCGTAATCTACTCCAGCACTAGGGCCATAAATCTTGGATTTTGTTTTTCCCCACACATAAAGAAGAACATTATTGCATATATAAGATCCATGATTCAGTAAACTCAAGTTCCTTGAGACTAAAACAACTCATTGAATGCTGACCTTCTCCAGGAACAGGGGGTGATCAACAAAAACACGATCAACTCCAAGCTTATAGCAATGGAAGAATCTAACAGTTTCCACTGTGTCTCCAACTTGTAACTTCAGCAAAAAAATCAACCATCAGACGTTAATCAACCAAGAACTCAAAGTCAGAGCAAGATAAGCTAGAAGCAAACCTCAACAGTCACACAAGTGTCTGAGGCATCTTTGTACCGATCATAGCGCGGAGAAACAATCATCACTCTGTGTCCATTTGCCTACACAGTCAAGAGGAACAACAATCCAAGAGAGGTGACAAGGATCTATTGAGGGTTCAAGCTGAAGAGATTCCACATGCCAATTCCAACCAATATAAACCCCAGCTACAACACAGCTTCACGCGTTAGTAACTAATCTACAGCACATGCAAAATGCATCAGTTAACATTTTTGACATCCTGATAATTAGATTCTCTTGTAAACAAATGTGTATCACATAAATATTTTTATATAAGGAACATAAATATGTAAGACACACAAACAATTGTTTTTACACTTATGTGGAAGACTAAAAATTGTTAGCGAAAAAGCACCTGAATGATTAAATTAACAAAAGAGGATTCCTTGTTTCAGAATTTCTTCCTGAAAACCAAGATCAACCTAAACTCTAACTACATGAAGCCAATAAGTTTCTTATCAAATGCTCAAAAATTTAGAAAACTCTAGCAGGAATTTAGTAATATTACCCCAGTACGGGATGAGAGAGTAGAATTGCCCTCGGACTAGTCAGAAGATGCAGCAGTAGTAGTAAAGGAGATTACCTACTTGAGTTGGGGCAACAGTTGCGGCATCGACATGCCATCAGACACAACTACTTCTGCAGACATAAAACAAATCAAATGTTTGAATACTACAATGGCAATAAAAAGCATCTCAGAAATAATGAACATCAGTTTAAGCATTCCTGTTATAGATATTCCACTTAGATAATTAATTACTCTTTGAGCAGATGTAGTCTATCGAGCAATGGGATAATCCATTCCTGAATTTGAAAAAAAAAGTTGCAAGTGCATACTAGTATCTCTAGTATTGTCGGAGAACACCTAAATTCCAATTATATATTTTTTCTACAGCCTTCGTGGAGAAAGAAGAAGAAATTTACATGAAAAGATTTGCACCTTCGATTTCTAAAATATGAACCAGGTTGAAGTTGAAAAAATAATAAAACCTAAGTAATCGATTCAACAGAAAACTAGATTAAAATTGAAAAACCTATACTTATCGGCGAAGTGATTCCGTGTGAAAGTTCCAGTGCTACACTCATTCCTTAGCCAATATTCACCCATCTCTTCTTGTAAATTTTAATCCGTTGCAAAATTTGTTGCTAAAATAGCATTTTCTTGTAGTGGGTAGATTTTTAAATTAAACATCGACTTCAATTATTTATTTGAGAAGGACGAGTAATGACAACTGAAAAAATAACCAAAAAAAAAAATGGAATAAATAATGTCATAAACAAATATATATGTTTTGATATTATTACGAATCTACGATACATTTTATGTTTCAGAATGATAATATTTTGGGTTTCCATGAATGACCGGCTTCCTATATGTTTTAATTTAACGACGCAATTGAGCGCAGAGTCTCTCTCTCCTCCCTCTCTCTTCAATCTTCACCACGTATACACGCACAGACACACACATATTATATTATATTATATTAATTTGTAATATAAATATGTATAATAAGAAATGAGTCAATCAAGCAAATTTAAGCTAAGTAGATTCATTCCCCTAGCAATTAAATATTTAAAAAAATATTGGATTCGAAATCTAGAAGCTGGCAGATATTTTTTTATAGTTTTGAATAAATTTTGTCCTACTTGAGAATCATTTCACAGCTCGAATAGAAAATTAATTATTATTCCTGATAAATTGTATGCTTGGTTTTTTAATTGAAAATACTTTTCAATATAAAAGGGAAAAAATATTGATCACAAATCTTTTATTAAGATTCATTGATCAAATTCTTGGCACCTCATTTTCATTTTTATTTATTATAAAGCTATTGGATACTTTTCAGGTCATCACTTTTTATATTTGGAAAGTAGAAAATCTAAATAGTTTAGTAATAATTAGCGTTGAAATTTCTAATGCTTTAATATGGTGGCAATCATTATAAAAAAGATTTAGCATATTCTTCTCTCCCCAAAAATAATTTAAATAATCTAATGTCGGTTTTTGTTACTAGTGGAAACTGGAAACTCTCCTCATAATAAAATGCTATTTCACGTATAATTTGAAAAAAACAAATTATTATTTGTCTAACAAATGCAATTATTTTCTATTAAATTATCTATAAAATATCGAATACCAAGGCATAACATACGATGTCCAATTGCCCATCGCCCAAAAGCATAAATGTTTAATCTAGTCTATTCGAATTTGCTACTCCGATAAATTATAATAATTATTCACGGTTGGAAAAATGGGAATAAATGTGAATGAAACTTTATACATATTATTCTTATAGTCTCATTTTATTTCAACGAGAGATTTAAAAATGGAATCATGTTCTACTTCATGAGAACTTTAGAATATAGCATATTTATTGTCAAAATAAACTTTTGATGAAAGAATGTTGGAATCCGGATAAGTTCGAGTTAATTACTCGTGCGGAAATATTTAATTTTGTTATAACTAAATATTACGAGGTCGAACTACGTCGCGAGTAGATAAACGTAGTATATTAATTTTCTCAAAACCGAATTCCGGTGAGTGAGAAATCGATCCTCGAAGTGGCACACATAACAATGTAATGTGGGCATATTAATTAGTTAATTAATGATGTCCCACATTGATTAATTAAACACACTTATCATGGTTTAAATACCTAAGTGGTTAAACCATGTAATAACAAATGTGTAATAGGGGTGTCGCATGACAGCCCGTGCTCCTACGCGCGTGCCGCCGCCGCCTGCCTTCGGCCTCAGCGAGGCCGCAGGCCGAGCGCCCGCGCCCCGACCCGGACTTGGATCTTGGCAATTGGTCTTTGGGCCTCGGGCTTCGGGTTTGGGCTTGGCCCGAAAGTGACTTATCTTTTTGGC
The DNA here is from genome assembly GCA_026898455.1 of Plectranthus barbatus. Lineage (NCBI taxonomy): Eukaryota > Viridiplantae > Streptophyta > Magnoliopsida > Lamiales > Lamiaceae > Plectranthus > Plectranthus barbatus. Next base: position 193,738 of record JAPKLW010000149.1, read on the forward strand.
GACTCAACGGGCTGACTGAGCTCGATTATCTGGCCCAGTAGTACAACGTGGAGCTTACGTGTGTGTGACATGGTGAGCATGTCAGCACATGACGTGTCTGCGGGTGTTTCAGAAACTTGCTGGAATTCAATCAGCACGTTCCCGAGATTTGTGCGCCGTAACAGTCCGATCCGGGAGACACGCGTCGTTACCGCCGTCGGTCTTCAATGCTCCAGCACGCTCCCCAGGTGGTGGACATGCCTATAAATAGGCATCCCCAGGAAGCATGCAAGTGTTCAGAATTTTCCAAAATATGTTTGTTGCATTTCACCTAAAATCTTGTTGCTTTTCACCTGCCAACTCTACTCCTGCTCCAATCCAGTTCGCCGGAGCTCTGTCGATTGTTGTGCTGCTTCGATCGAGACGAAAGCCGTTTTACCTTTGGGGACAGACTGCCTTAGTCCGAGCACTACGGAGGCATATTCTGTCTTGCGGGAAGAGTTCTCTCGACTCGACTTCTTACTGTTTGCTTAGTTGTTTATCCTTTATTTCCTTGTACCATTTCACCGTGTGTTCATCGTTCTCAAATTCTGTAATCCTTTACTTACAATCGCAAGACATAATATTTCTGAGATGTCTTGGTAACAACAACAACAACAACGTGCCTGGCTACGATCCAACTGCACCGCGACTCCCTCCCAACGCTCAAGCGGAGAAGCCCTCGAAGTTCATCGGCGTCGACTTCAAGACGTGGAGGCAAAAGATGCTGTTCTACATCACCACGTTGGGGCTGGCCAACTACTTGAAGGAAGACAAGCCTGAGTGCGCTGATGATGAGCCGGACCGCCAGAAGCGCATCGCCTTCGATAACTGGTGCCATAGGGACTTCCTTTGTCAAAATTTTATCCTTAATGCTTTAGTATATCCCTTGTATGATGTATACTCAAATGTAACTACAACAAAAGAACTATGGGAAATGCTAGAGAAGAAGTATCAGACTGAGGACGCGGTTACTAAAAAGTACGTCGTGGCTAAGTATTTGTCGTACCAGATGGTAGACAATAGATCGGTTGTAGAACAAGTGCAAGAGTTTCAATTGATCTTGCACAACGTTCAAGCCGAAGGGATGTTACTTCCCGATGTTTTTAATGTGGCTGCGGTCATAAAAAAGCTACCCCGTTCTTGGAAGGACTTCAAGAGTTACCTTAAACATAAGCAAAAGGCAATGACTCTTGAAGATTTGATTGTCAAGCTTCGAATTGAAGAAGACAATCGAAGGCCTGATCCGAGGCTAAGGGCTATGGAGGCTAAGGCCAACTTGATGGAACGTGGTGGTCCATCGTTGAAACATAAGAGGCCTACCCAATCGAACAAAGGCATTGTTATAAAAGAGCCTAAGTTCAAGGGTGACTGCTACAACTGTGGCAAGTCTGGCCACATGGCTAACCAATGCAAGAAGCCCAAAAATAAAGGCAAGGACAAAGGAAAGATGCACAACTACAATGTTGAACCCGATAATGATTGGGAAGATGACTTGTGTGCAGTTGTGTCTGAAGTCCATCACGTGGACAATCCAAGGGAGTGGTTTGTTGATACGGGTGCAACGTGTCACGTGGCATCTGATAGGAGTGCATTCTCTTCCTACAAAGTTGTTGAAGGAAGAAAGCTTCACATGGGCAACCAAGCCTCGTCTGATGTGGCCGGTATCGGCACTGTGGTGTTGAAGCTAACAAGTGGAAAGGATCTCACTCTGAAGGATGTGTTGCATGTCCCGGACATCCGCAAGAACTTGGTTTCCGGCTCCCTTCTTGTAAACCATGGTTTCAAACTTGTATTTGAGAGTGAGAAGTTTATTTTATCCAAATTTGGAAAGTTCCTTGGCCGGGGTTACCTAGCTAATGGACTTTTCAAAATGAATGTAATGGCACGGCGCCAAGCCTAGAAAGTTATGAATAAAGGTGAATCTTCTTCTGCTTACTTGATTGAGTGCTCTGATTTGTGGCATATTAGATTAGGACTTGTAAATCTAAATGCTATAAAAAGATTAACGAATCTAAACTTGTTGAAAGTGACTGATTTTAAACAAACAAAATGTGAAGTTTGTGTTGAAGCGAAAATGGCAAAGTTACCGTTTCAATCAGTCGAAAGGAGCACTAAGCCTCTAGAATTAGTTCACACCGATTTGTGTGATCTAAAGTTTGTGCAAACTAGAGGAGGAAATAAGTTTTTCATAACTTTCATTGATGATTGCACAAGATATTGCTATCTTTATTTACTTCGAAGTAAAGATGAAGCAATAGAAGCTTTCAAGAATTACAAAATGGAAGTAGAAAATCAATTGAGCACTCGAATCAAAATGATTTGAAGTGATCGAGGTGGAGAGTATGTCGCTCCGTTTGAAGAACTTTGTGCTGCTTCAGGCATAATTCATCAAACGACTGCTCCGTACTCACCTCAATCAAATGGTGTTGCTGAAAGGAAAAATCGGACATTAAAAGAGATGATGAATGCTCTATTGATCAGTTCGGGACTACCCAAAAATATGTGGGGGGAAGCTGTCTTAACAGCTAACTACATCTTGAACAAAATTCCTCTCAAATGAAAAAAGATGTTACCCCGTATGAGATGTGGAAAGGAAGGAAACCCTCCTACAAATATCTCAAAGTCTGGGGCTATTTAGCAAAGGTTGAAGTGCCTCCGCCCAAACAAGTTGCAATCGGTCCTAAAACGATTGATTGCATCTTTATTGGCTATGCACTTAACAGCGCGGCCTATCGTTTCCTAGTGCACAAGTCGGAGAACTCGAATGTGACTGTAGGAACGACGATAGAATCAAGGAATGCAATATTCTTTGAAGATGTCTATCCAAATAAGAAAAAGGAAGATGAACCTCAAGTTTCTCGAAAGAGAACACGTGAGGAGGCTACTAGTTCTGATCCTGTTGAGGAAGAACCGAGACGTAGTCAAAGAGCTAGGAGTGCTAAAAGTTTTGGTCCCGACTTCATTACTTATATGTTGGATGACGAACCAAAAACTATTAAGGAAGCTCTAGCTCGACCAGATGCTTCTCTTTGGCAAAAAGCGATCAACAATGAAATAGAAACCATAATGCATAATCATACATGGATTCTGACTGATCTCCCAAAAAGTTGCAAGCCCTTAGGATGCAAGTGGATCCTAAAAATAAAGTACAAAACTGATGGCTCTGTTGACAAGTATAAAGCTCGCCTTGTGGCAAAGGGCTTTCGACAAAAAGAGGGAGATGATTTCTTTGACACCTATTCACCTGTAACTCGAATCACGTCTATTAGAGTGCTTCTCGTGATTGCTGCTTTATACAATCTAGAGATTCACCAAATGGATGTGAAAACTGCTTTCTTAAACGATGAATTAGAAGAAGAAATCTACATGGATCAACCTGACGGGTTCGTAGTACCCGGTCAAGAAAAGAAGGTCTGTAAATTGATAAGATCCTTGTACGGTCTAAAACAAACACCTAAGCAGTGGCATATAAGGTTTGGCAACGCAATATTGGCAAACGGGTTTAAGTACAACGAGTGTGACAAGTGTGTCTACTATAAAGGTACCTCTAACTCTTTTGTTGTTGTATGCCTTTATGTAGATGGCGTGTTGATTATGGGAAACAATCAACAAGTAATCATTGATACTAAAAGAATGTTGAAGTGAAACTTCGACATGAAAGACATGGGTGTAGCTGATGTGATTCTCGGGATCAAAATCATGAGAGGAACTGATGAAATTGTCCTGTCACAGTCTCACTATGTTGAGAAAGTGCTTAGAAAATTCAGTGCTTATGATAGTTCACCAGCAAAGACACCTCTGGAACTCAATGTTCATCTGAGCAAGAACTGAGGTGACCCTGTAGCTCAAGAGGAGTATGCAAGGGTCATTGGTAGTCTGATGTATCTGACTAACTGTACTCGACCTGATCTTGCATACTCGATAAATAAACTGAGTAGATACACGAGCAATCCAAGTAAAAAACATTGGAAAGCTCTTGTGAGAGTTTTGAGATACTTAAAGTATACTCTTAACTTAGGGCTACACTACACTAGATTTCCACCTGTACTTGAAGGGTACTGTGATGCCAATTGGATCTCAGATACCAATGATTCACATTCCACGAGTGGATATGTGTTTACGATCGGTGGGGGGGCAGTCTCGTGGAAATCTACGAAGCAAACATGTATAGCCCGCTCCACAATGGAATCTGAGTTTATTGCTTTAGACAAAGCTGGTGAAGAAGCAGAATGGCTTCGTCACTTCCTTGAAGATATTCCTTGTTAGAGCAAACCAGTGCCCTCGGTGATGATTCACTGCGACAGCCAAGCAGCTATTGGTCGGGCACTGAATAACATGTATAACGGTAAGTCGAGACATATTCGTCGTCGACATAACACCGTTAGACAGTTGATCTCAAACAAGGTTATCTCTATTGAATATGTGAAGTCAATAGATAACTTGGCGGATCCGCTAACCAAAGGGTTAAACCGAGATCAAATGTACAAGTTGCTAGAGGGAATGGGACTAAAATCCACAACCTAGAACGAGTATAGTGGACACCCAACCTAGGTGATTGGAGATCCCAAGAACTAGGTTCAATGGGAAAACTAAACTATATAAGTTCGAGTGTTCACACCAAATTCTTCCCTTCCCTAGGTGAGCAAACCTAGGTGTTTTCAAGGCTGCATGTGGTATAGGTTAAGTCAATCGACTTTTAATGACTCCTGAAAACCACGTAGTGGTTGGGTACGACAGGATACTCTTAAATAGGAAGTCACCTATATAAGTGGAAGTGAGGGCCGCTTCAAATGAACACTTATGAATCCAAAGGGATTTTCCACGGCCCGTAATGGAAACAAACGTGAGAATGGATGGAGTTTTGAAACGTTACTGTTTCAATATCGTTGTCTAGGTACACACGACGGAGGGTTAGTTCAAGGTTTTTTCCACTAAGCCACCAGTGTATCCGACGATGTTGAAGATGAAAGGTTCAAAGTTACAAGCTACCTCTTCGTGTGCATTAACGTTTCTCGAGGACGGAGTTGGCTTTGCATTTCATGCATTGGGCATTTCCACTCATGGGGGGGATTGTTGGAATCCGGATAAGTTTGAGTTAATTACTCGTGCGGAAATATTTAATTTTATTGTAATTAAATATTACGAGGTCGAACTACGTCGCGAGTAGATAAACGTAGTATATTGATTTTCTCAAAACCAAATTCCGGTGAGTGAGAAATCGATCCTCGAAGTGGCACGCATAACAATGTAATGTGTGCATATTAATTAGTTAATTAATGATGTCCCACATTGATTAATTAAACACACTTATCATGGTTTAAATACCTAAGTGGTTAAACCATGTAATAACAAGTGTGTAATAGGGGTGTCGCATGACAGCCCGTGCTCCTACGCGCGTGCCGCCGCCGTCGCACCGGCGCCGGCCCGGTCCGGTCGTGGACTTAGACTTGGACTTGGACTTGGTAATTGGATCTTGGCAATTGGTCTTTGGGCCTCGGGCTTTGGGTTTGGGCTTGGCCCGAAAGTGCCTTATCTTTTTGGCGACTCAACGGGCTGACTGGGCTCGATTATCTGGCCCAGTAGTACAACGTGGAGCCTACGTGTGCGTGACATGGTGAGCATGTCAGCACGTGATGTGTCTGCGGGTGTTACAGAAACGTGCTGGAATTCAATCAGCACGTTCCCGAGATTTGCGCGCCGTAACAGTCCGATCCGGGAGACACGCGTCGTAACCGCCGTCGGTATTCAATGCTCCAGCACGCTCCCCAGGTGGTGGACATGCCTATAAATAGGCATCCCTAGGAAGCATGCAAGTGTTCAGAATTTTCCAAAATACGTTTGTTGCATTTCACCTGAAATCTTGTTGCTTTTCACCTGCCAACTCTGCTCCTGCTCCAATCCAGTTCGCCGGAGCTCTGTCGATTGCGGTGCTGCTTCGATCGAGACGAAAGCCGTTTTACCTTTGGGGACAGACTGCCTTAGTCCGAGCACTACGGAGGCATATTCTGTCTTGCGGGAAGAGTTCTCTCGACTCGACTTCTTACTGTTTGCTTAGTTGTTTAGCCTTTATTTCTTTGTACCATTTCACCGTGTGTTCATCGTTCTCAGATTCTGTAATCCTTTACTTACAAAGAAAAGCTATGATATTAATAATAATGATAGCCCGTTTCCTAATGATTGTCATCTTTAATTTATGATTGAAAATAATTAACTGTATTGTTCGATTACCCACTCATGACAAATATTTTATCCCCAGTTATTTTTCTTGTCCCTTCAAAAAATCGTAATTATGAGAGACATGTAGATTATAACATCAATCTCAACCATTATACAATAACTATAGAAAATACCATATTCTCTATCATCATCATTATTATTATTATCATCCATTCATATTGCAATTAACACTGTTTTGCAACAGAAGTGTGCGAATATTTGTTGGTGTTTTGTGTACTATAACATTATTGTCAATGTCAACCAATTAAGTCGTTAATTAAAGCGATTCTCGTATTAAAAAAATAAAATACAGTTTCTTAATACTATTATAATTTTGTGGCACATATCAATAAATAAATATTTGTGAAAGATTGAATAATCGTTATATAAAAAATTGCCATACATAATTCCTGCTTCATCTGAAAATCATAAAATCGACTCTATTAGTATGTTTTGGATTGTTCAATTCGAAGGCGTGTATAGTCCCTCCAACTGCCAATTCATATATATTTTTTATAATATATAATTTATTTTTATTTATTAATATCTATATACTTGAAATATAAAATAAAAGTTTAATTTATCAATTAATTACCATCTCAAATCAGTTTGGCCCCATCTAAACATTACATTCTATTCGAGGGCTCAATAATCCTAGCAAATTTTGCAATTATAATACTCCCTCCGTCCCGGGTCTCTTGAGACGTTTTACCCGGTACGGAAGTTAAGAAAAAGGAATTAGAGAAGTTAGTAGGGTTAGATTAGTAGATTAATGATTAGGAGAGATAGTGAAGTATGAGAGATAGTAGGGTAGGAGTAGAGTAAGTTTAGTGGATAATTAATTAATAAAAACTTTCCAAAATAGGAAATGTTGCAAGTGTTCTGGGACGGACCAAAAAGGAAAACGTTGCGACTTTCCTGGGAACGGAGGGAGTATATAATAATAAAATTAAGATTTAATACATTTTATATTTTAAAACTACGCTTTTTTTTTTTTTTGAGAAAATATAAACTACGCCATTCAGTTACAGGTAAGTGGACTAGTTGGACGAAGTCTGAATGCAGAAGCCAAATTTGGAGAGAATGGCAAAAACGTCGATGACGGACAGAATAAAATTATAATGAAGGCAAATATCAAGTTCGGAGGTTTCGCCGGACCCCCAAATTCCCCCAAAAACCCTGAAAAAATACGTATATTTCTCTTTCTGTCTGTCTGTCCCAAATTACGATCGATCCCAATTTCTCCAAGGGGCGCTGTGATTCCGTTTACGCCGTAAGAAAACCTACCAATACTACGTTTTTTTTTACTGGGTCTGTGTTGTTGATTGTGTGATTTTGCCTTACTGTTTTCGAATTTTTTTTCTGCTTATCGATCCGTTTTGGCTGCGAATTATCCTTTATGGTTTTGGTTCTGGTTCAGTTCACCTCTTATTTGTTGTGTTAAAACTTAATTTCAGAGCAGTTTGAATTTTTAGGCGCGCCCCATGTTTTTGCCGCACTTTCTTGATTGAAGTTGCACATGAATGAGCGTCGGTCTAATTTGTTTGGTTTCTTCTAATTTAGCAATTCTTTTCTCTGTGGACATGCATGATTCTGTTTTTGGATTAATGGGGGAATGCTTTCAGTTTCTTTCTTTTTTTTTTCTTTTTTTTTCTTTTCTTCCCCTGGAAGGTGATTGCTTTTAGTTCCTACATGTACATCTTTTCTGTTTTATCTGGAAATCGAGTTAAGCTGATATAATCTTAACTTCTTAATAGGTATTGATCAGCTGTTTTTTGCCTAGAATTGGATGCAATTAAGTGAATGGGTCTTCAGCAAAGAGAGGACCCTTGATTCAGTTTGGACCCAAGTGGTTATTTTTTATGTTTTCTTATAGTTTAGTTGGTTCGTTATCCATACAATGCCAGCCGTGCAGAAGCTTTACAATGCGTGTAAAGCATCCCTTACATCTAATGGACCCATTTCGGAGGAGGGTTTAGAAAAAGTTCGCAACCTATTAGGTAAGAAGAGGAAAAGTCCTTGTCCTTGCCTTTTTTCGCATTTTTTTTACCATGGATTTTCATAGAATATGAGATGTATTAAACATTTATTATGCATTGCATATGGTCTATCTGCAATATCTGATCAAGTTCCTTCATAGTTATTTTTGAGAAAAAAACTTTCTTTTAGAGGAAGAACTAACACACACTTATATAATCCAGCTTTACATCCTATGGTAATTTGGATTAAGTTGGGGTAAAAAAGAAAAAAAAGATATGCACGAGCTTTGAAATTGGCTCATGTTGATCAGTCTCCCATGTGTCTAAATTTCAGCAGTTTTGTGTTGGTTTCTGTTTGCTGCGAAAACTTATAATGAACCTCATTTGTGGGTGAGTGTGCATTTCATAGTCAAAATTTGGCTCAAATAGAATCCATCAGCTTAGGCATCATGATTGGTGATTACCTCAAGTAGTTCATTAAGAGGGCTTTTTTATTCGATGACCTTGTTATATATCATCTTCTTCTACTCATGTGCAACTATTTTTTTCTGGATACTTCACATATCATGACTCCAACTGCCTTACTTAGTGATATTACATCGTACTTTAATGTAATAATGTATGCATTCTTCTGTAATCTTTGCTTGCGATAAATTGGTTGATGTTGCCAATGCGTAAATGGATTAACCTGCCATATTGAATGAAATCTTGAATATGCAAAATTATAACGTATAAAGTGGACATATTTTTTGATCCAGAGCTATTTGATTTTATTGAATTAATGGTGATTTGTTGAGAAATTATTACTTTGGTTAGATTATTATTTCTTTCTTTAGATTTGTTTTCTCTTAAACTTTTAATTTGTGTAAAGAAATATATCATGCATTTTGTGGGAGATTTTGTAGGTATCATTATATCAGACCTTATGTTGTTGTGCTATCTATTAAGATTCAATTCCGACGGACTTTGAAAAAAAAATTGTTAAGAACATGCTGCAAGGTGTAATATTTGCTAAAGCTCAGCGTATTAGATTGTATGATACTCAGCTGCTCAACAAGGTGGTTGCCTGCAGACAAATTACTTTTTATTGCATCTTGCTCTTAGGACATTGTTATGATGAATATTTGGTTGTGATTTTTTGAGGTTTGAAGTCCTGATTTTTGCTATTTGGCTCTCATATTATGTTAAATGACCTTCTCTTACCTTTTATTACTAATGAGTGTCATTTATCAATGTGGGATGTTTTATTGACAATTTTAATTCCAATTCTTATATACTGACTTTATGTTTTTGTTGAGTGATGACGTGAATGTAGTTCTTGTAAATATCAAAGCTATATTTGACTTTTCTATCCATCTTTACTATGATTCTTTAGTTTAGCATTATTTAATCATTTTTAGGATCTTATGTCACATGTTATTACCTGGTGTACATAATTTTCTTATGGTTTATGGATTGGTTTGGACATGTGGAAGGACATTGTAATAATGAAATTGCTTTCCATAAGTTGCTTATTGGTTAGTACTTGTTGCAGAGAAAATCAAGCCTTCTGATGTAGGTCTTGAGCAAGAGGCCCAACTAGTACGAAATTGGCCAGGAAACTTTACAGAACGCATTAGGGGGAACCGGTCACCTCCTCCAATTAAATACCTGCATGTGCACGAGTGTGATGGCTTTTCTGTAAGTTTCTTCCTAATGATTTTGTCAGCTTCTTTTACCTTTCTATTTCTGGTGTTCTTGTTTCCTTAGACTAATGTGGCTTCACATGATCTTCAGTCTGTATGATGAGACTGTAGGCATCTTTATCTTTAGGATTTTGAATCCTCAAATATTGAAATATATAACTTCTCCAGTCCTTTGACAGATGGGGATATTTTGTATGCCACCTTCTTCAGTTATCCCTCTTCATAATCATCCTGGGATGACAGTGCTGAGTAAGCTTCTGTACGGTTCATTTCATGTAAAATCCTATGATTGGATCAACATTCCTGGGCCTTCTGATCCTTCACAAGGTTTGAGTAATTTTAGGCATATGTCTTAGTATGTTGGATTTAGCTTTCTTGTTCCTTCATCCTTGCCTATGTTTTAGTTGAAAATCTCACTATATCTTGAATGTTGGTTTTATAGCAAATTATTTTTGATGTTCCGCACCAACATTGAACATTCCCCTTAGTCTGCGTGTTGATTTCATTGATGTTATGACCTCTGTCCCTTTACACAACTCCCCTTTGCACGCACGGGTGTATTTTCTTTCTTTTGGCACTTCTGTTTGGATTCTGATGTTTATGCAAAACGAGCAATTATAATAATTGTTTACTTACAATGTTTGGTAAGCTAAGTTCTTAAGACGATTTGATTACTCCCAGGGGCAAGACCTGCAAAGATTGTGAGAGATTGTGACATGACAGCTCCATGCGATACAACTATTCTTTATCCAACTAGTGGTGGTAACATCCATTGTTTCAAGGCTATTACTCCTTGTGCTATCTTTGACATACTTTCTCCTCCCTACTCTTCTGAAGACGGGCGACATTGCAATTACTTTAGAAGGTCCCCTGCCCCAGATCTACCTGGTAAAAGCACTCATTGCAGTAGAGAATATTTATCTTCGTTTTTGTGCTAAGCTAAAACGTTGGTACGTCCTAGAATTTAAAGTTTTTAAGATTCTTGTTTGTTAATGAAGGTACTATTGAGGTGGACGGAGATTCTATATCCGATATTACTTGGTTAGAAGAGTTTCAGCCTCCAGATGAGTTTGTCATACGGAGAGGACAGTACAAAGGGCGACTGCTTAAAACTTGAAGAGGATTTTTTGTTGTCATATATTCAAATTCTGTATGCTCTCATGAGTCAAGACTGTCTAAATTTACCTCAATTTTAGTATGCTATTCAACTTTTTATGAAAATAATTTTCCTTTAGCAGAAATTATACTTTGAGGTGTACATAATTGAGGTATGATATATTATTTCATTGACGTTACAGTGCCCTACATTACATATTTCTACTGTCTGAGACATGGTTGTTAATGGTGTTGATTGCAAGTGATTCATAATTGTAGTCCTACAAAAACAAGCATTATTATTATGCCCACATTCTGCATGCCATGAAACCATAGCATTCTTTTCAGCTTAACTTGTTGCTGAACCGAGACATGGATGCAGAGCTCGACGCCTTCTTCTCGGAGACAGCACGAGAAAGCCAGGAATCCGATGGAGATTCCGGGAGAGGTGGAGGTGCAACACCGAGCTTGTGGGCATCACCAAGAGTTTTCGCCCTTGATAGCTTCTGCTTTGCACTGTTTACAGCCGCTCTTATCGTATCTTCTTCCCTGCTACAATCTTGATCTGAATCTTCACCCATATCCATCTCTTCACTTGTATCACTACCATCTTCGACCTTTTTCACAGTCTCAACACAATCTATCGAGGTTAACTCCTTTAGCCCGCCTTCATCAGACAGCAACTCCTGCAGTGTTTTGAAGCTCTTCTTGCGCGATGCGTGCGCTTTATACTGCTCAAGGAAGATAAACAGAAGGAAACTAGAAACTGGAAGCAAGCAAGCTTAAAATGCATTGTCATGGAATAGTCTAAGATTTCATTACCTCGTTCTCACTAGACAATGAAGTTGCAGAAAGTGTTCTACTAGCAGGAAATGTCACGACTCGATTCAACACACTCATCGCAGGAACAGGATTCACGTTGCAGACCGCGCTTCTTAAACAGGACCGGGGAAGCAAGCAACAAATTGTAATCACATTCTGATCATGTTCATCCCTCCCTTCTTTCTCTTCCTTGTCGCTGTAGTGTAACATACACTTATCAAAATTAGGCCGGCAGTGGAGCTGTACTGGTCTCTCTTGATTCACTACTTTTCGCCTCTGTTGTCGTGGTTGCTCTACAACTGCTTCACTACTGCAATCCTCAGAGTCAGAACTCCAACTCCGCTCTGATGTATACCTACTTGTTTCATCCAAAAATCGAGTAGTCCGGGGCACAGCCTCCACCTCCTCATTAGCCATGTTTGAGGCGCCTAGATGGTAGCGTGGTGGATCAGCCCCCAGATCTCTACATTTAGCTAGTATCTCTTCCTTTGGTCTACCCGGGATCTGTTCCCATATAAAAGGCACAGAACCCGGGTTCCGCACAGGACAGGATTTTGGTTCTGGTCCATGAGGACGAAGCCAATGTATTGTAGGGGGGAGAGCATTACTAGTTTTCCTTTGATCAGCTAGTGAGGGTGAGTTTCTCCTCACAGATAGAATTGGTTGGTTGAAATTGAGTTTCTTCTCTACCATATTTCTCACCAGTATTTAATTGTATCTGTAGTAAAAAAAAAAAAAGAACTTCATTGGTTTTCTCATTCATCAGATTATCTTCCCTACATATCAAGCCTCTAGGTTCTAAAATCATGCATTTCTGTGGTACATTTAAATCTGGAAGATCTGTATTTTATTTTTTTCATTGTGATCTACAATTTAGAACTTCTTGTTTGAACTTTCAACTAGTATAGTATACAAATCTAAAAACTAGTTGGGTATTTATTAAAATTAAAGAAGTAATATCTACATCCTATAACAGCAGACAACATTCAGAAACACAATACAAACTAGTTTTATTTATCAGCGAAGAATGCAACATTACATAACATAGAATTTGATACCGCCAAAAAGCAACAAAAATCTTGATAAAAAGATCTTTTACCTTTTATCTCGAAAGTGAGAGATGTTGTGTTGTGACTTGGTTGAACTCTTGGTTATGAAATATGTCGCCCTCACACTTAGTCAAGGCCTTGTATATATATATATAGAGAGAGAGAGAGTAGACGAGTTTGTACGTTTCTGCAATTATTTCAATTGGCAGAGATGATTAAACTACGTGGAGACAAAGAGAAGAAGCTTATACCTTGTGTAAAAAGAAAATAAATTAAAGCCTTACTATTATGGATGCATATCTTCATTATCTTATGCACACGAAATTTATGTTCTACGTATTAATTATGAGAATCTATACTTTCCTTTACCATTCTATATATATTCTAGTATATCAATATTTTTCTGGATTTTAGCTTTTTTATTCATCGCCCATTTTTTTGGATCACGTGAGTTAAATTTTTATAGCCTTGTCTGCATGCATTGCACCTGATGCATACAATATTTTTGTGCTGCATTTTCTTTATTTATGTTACTGAGCAGTAAATTATGCATATAGCATGAGTAGTATTTAAGGTATCGTATGGATTGTAGTCACAAAATCTTGGAATTTCGATAAAGGAAAGACTAGTGCCAACTTTTGAATTGTGACAAAAAGGAAAAAAAAAAAAAACGAATTTTCTGGTCACTCCATTTTCGAGCTTAGTAGTAAAATGCAGTGAACTAGGCATATATATCATGTATGTACTCTAACAATGAATGCAACGGATCTACTAAGGGGTTAGGGGGGTTTGGAGCCCGTTAGCTGGAATTTTTTTTTGTTTTTAGAAATCGAATAAGGCAAAAAAAATTTCAGTCCCCTTACAAAAATTTCTAGATCCGCCACTGTTTACTTACGTAGATTAATTACAAAAGAAAAATCACATTAGAAAAATTATATTTGATAGTGATTGACTTTTTAACTTTTTTGACCATGAACTATACCATAATTATACACAATGTGAATGTGAATCATTTCACTAGTGTTATGCTATATGATGTTATCTATGATACGCGAAACATCACATTATGTGCAAATTGATAAAAATAAGAAGTTGTGCATGCAATCTCGAAGTCTATTGAAGCTAGCTTGCTAGGGGATATAGGATAGACCTTTTTTTTTTTCCGCTTTGATCTTCTTTAGGGTCAAAAGAGGTCGCTTCAACGCTAAGTTAATTTTGTTGGCCTTATTTGAATAATGTAGTTTTAGTCAACAAAAAGACCCAACGTGCCCCTACAAAATGTAGATCCTTTCTTTCAAATTATTCCATGGCTTCATATTTTATTCAATAAAAACAAACCTCTTACCTAATATACTCCTACATAACCACATCTCTCAATGAATTCAGAATTTATCCCTTCAATGCCTGCCATATCGACAAATGACAAATTATAAAACTAACCCGCCCCGCCCACCACTTTCAATTTTCTCAACCCGGAAAAGTATCGTTGAATGGAATAAAACCCCCGCCCCTCTCGGTATATATATTTGATTTCAGCATTTCACTGTTACCTCGTTTACATCTATTTTCTCTCTATTTTTTCTCGCAACTGACTAACTACTTCTAACAGATTACACTCTGAATTCTTCTTCTTGTTTTCTCATTTCGACTTCAGCGGATGGAATAAGTTGTTAGGCTACTTCGTGGATTCAAATGTGAGCTGAATTTCCGTGTTAAGATCTGCTGGCGGTTAGTTAGTCAATCACAACAATTTTTATTGGTTTTTAGTTCGCGTTTTGATCAACTTCTTTGTGCTATAGTTATAATTATTTGTTTTCTGTTGTTCGGATTATGAGCGTTGCGTGTTGATTTGCACCGAGCTGGAGTGATCGAAGGACTCGGGCATTCGGAAAGGAGCATATATGTTTCTCCTCGTGATTAGGAAGTTATGTAAGTTTAGATCTAGAAAATCCTTTTTATTAGCTGTTTTGTTGTGCTTTTGAGTGTCCGTTGTGTCAGAGAGGTATGCCGTTGGAAAATTAGCGGTGATTATATGTTCAAATCTGCTGCTGTGAATACTACCATAATTCACTAATAGCTGAGCATGAAATTAAGTTGTTGGGGCAGGTCGGATGCCTAATAAACACAGAGTTAGATAGTAGTACCACATTTTCTAGTAGAAGTCGAGTTACCGTGTGAACAGCTGTTTAGGTTTTGGAATTTTTTTGTGGGGTGGAGGTGGGGGGTGTGGGTGTGGGTGTGTATTGCATTCACCACTGTCTTTGAAGTCCTGATGTTGAGAATCTGGAGACAATAGGATGAAAGACGAGTGACACTTAACATGTCGATTATATTGGTGGTAAGTTGGGTACAATTGTTTACGGTGAAGATATATGAAATAAGATTTGAGAAGTCCAGTTCTATTTATGGAACCTTATTTTTTTCTTTGATGGAGTTCTTCTGTTGCTTACAGAATTCTCAAAGTCTGTTTGGATATTATGAGTTGGGTTTAGTATGTTAATGATATATTTTCTACAAATAATCCCAAGTACATCTCCTTTTCCTTCATGAGGGTATCCAATTTAATAGCATTGTGAAGGTACAAAACTATTATGCATAATGAGGTTCCATATATCACTATAGCAAACTTCCAGTTTTGATCGTATTGTTCCTTTATTTTTCTAATATTTCAGTTTTTAGATTATTCTTCTGGACGACTGAGATCTTCAAATGTTTTCACTTTCTTAGATTTATTGTTAAGTTTCCATATTTTGTCTGTGGCTTCATTAGCTATTTGACATTCTCCTTTTGTGTCCATTGAAGTTTGACTACCAAATATAGTCGGTGTACTTCAATAAATCATCCTACATTAGTTACTTTAAATCTATAGTTTATCCATTTTTGGATTTAGATAAGTTTTACAGGCTCAACTTTTGTCTAACTTTCAGGCCATATGGCTGGCCGATGGGGAGCCGAAGATAATTGATGCAGCTATAAGTTTGTTTCTATGTGGAATTGTGCGACCAAAAAGTACTTTTGATCAGAAAAAAGGAACTGGAGATGATATTGCATTTCATGAGATCAGGGAAATGGAAAATATGCGAGATGATACTGAGTCTTCACAGCATAGGTCCCCTGGTGCTGTCAAAAAGTCCGAATCTGTTTCCTTCGATTCAAAAGATAAAAATTTGAAAAATAAAGAACAGATTGGTAAGGAGAAGTATGATACAACCTCATGGATTTCAGCATCACAGATTCTTTGGAGCACAGGGACAATTTCTGAGCCTATTCCAAATGGTTTCTACTCTGTTGCTCCTGTAAGAACTATGGCAATTTTGTATCTCTGTTCTCAATTCTCATTTAATAGAGGCTCACCCTTTGTCTCCAATTAAATATGTGCCACTATTCACAGGAACTGGGAAGCAATAGTTACCTTGTGTAGAGATAATTTATCCTAGCCAATCATGATGCTATTTGAGGTTATCTGAAGAATCTGAAACTACATTCTGCATGCATAAATGAAGGCTATCATTCTATAGTCTGATTGCTTCTGGTTAAGGCAATGCATAGGCAGTAACTCTTGCAAGTCCTGGTGGTTTGAGCCAGCCCTTAGATATATAGCATAATTTCAAAGCTGCATCTCTGGTGTTATTGTTTCATGTAGATACCTTTTCAATGCTTGAAAATTTGCTTCTCTTAATGGGCCTTCCAGTCTGATTCTCCTTTTAGTAACTAAATGACTAAGCTTTCTCATGATCTTATCCCTTACTGAAAGGGGGTTATATCTTTAAGCATCCTAATATTCAACTGTCTTTTTCATTAATAGAATTCCGCAAGATGAAGGAATAATGTGGCATTTGAAATTGTTTATTGATTGGAAAACTGTGGCAGTATGCGAAAGGCAAACATAGCTATTTTTCTACTTGTAAAACTGTATGAACAATACTTATCCATATGAGTGTATGTATGTGGCATTTTTTATTGTTGTTGATTTCCCTAATGATTGGCTGATTTTTCTAGGATTTCAATCTATTTCTTTTTTTTTTTTTTCTTCTTCTTCTTCTTCTTCATAGTTTGGCGGTGTGGGTAGTCCTAGACAACTCAAATACAACTTTTGAGTGCGTAACAATTTGGTCAAAGAATTTAGCTAAACATTGAAATCTCACAATTTCAGCTCTTGGGAACCAAGATCTAAGGTGGAAAACATTTTCATCTTAGTCAGGCAGTCTTTTAGAATATGGCAGCAAACTTAAATTATTATCAATTGCCTGAATAGAATATTTAACTATAATGCTCATTTATTGTAAGGTTTTATTCTCTTTGAGTTGCTGAAAACATAGAGTTTTTCTTTTTGATAGAGGAGAGAAGGAAATCATCACCTTGTTTAAAATTATATTTTCATTCTGGTGAAACATGTTTTCAAGATCAAACTGGACCGCAAATGAAAATTTATCATTTGGTTGACAATTATTATGGTCAAATATGCATGTACTGATAAACATAAGTCTTGTAGCTTCTTTTTTGCTTAGTGTTTAAGTTTTCTTAGTGGTTAAGTAAGTTTTCTTAGTGGTTAAGTTTTCTTAGTGATTAAGTTTTCTTAGTGGTTAAGTTTTCTTTGCTTATAAATAATGTACGAGGGATTCATTCTAAATAACAATAAAGAACAAACAATTCTTGAGTTCATCTTCTAACATTTGGTATCAGAGCCGAGTTTTGAGTGTGGGTGAGGATGTCGACTTCCTCCTCTCGTCGGAGAACAGCCAATGCAGCGGCGGTCATAGTAGACGGGCGCGAGGCGCGCATTGATGCGGCCGAGCAGGCAGCAAGGCAGGCGGCCGAGACGGCCAGGGCGGCCATCGCCGCAGCTGAGGCTGCGGAAGCCGCTGCCGCTGCCCTGCGCGCCGAGGGGAACGACGACCGCCGGCCGCATGTGTCACGGAGCCCTCACAGGCGCCGCAACGTCTCGCTGTCACCGGTTCCGCGCCGTGGTCGCCACGGTGCTCGTGATCCACTGGTGGTCCAACGCGTCATCAAGGAGACCGGCGGGAGCACGCCATGGCCCATGCTCACCAAGACGAACTACAACGACTGGAGTTTGTTGATGAAAGTGAAGTTGCAGGCGCGTCAGCTTTGGGACGCTGTGGCCTACGGCGACGCCGACTATCATGAGGATCGGCTGGCCCTCGACGCGCTTCTGGCCTCCGTTCCGCCGGAGATGATCTCCACTCTCGCGGACAAGCCCACTGCCAAGGATGCTTGGGATTCTATCGCCACGTCGCGTATCGGTGTTGATCGCGTCCGCAGAGCAACCGTGCAGAAGTTGCGCCAGGAGTGGGACCGCCTTGCTTTCAAGCCCGGGGAGGACGTCGATGATTTTGCTCTCCGTCTCTCCGGTCTGATGCAGCAGTTGGCGCGTAACGGGGATGATGACATCAGTGAGCAGAAGGCGGTGGAAAAATTTCTCCGCGTCGTTCCTACGAAGTACACTCAGATAGCGCTGTCAATGGAGACGCTCTTGGATCTCTCGACATTGTCTATTGAAGAGGTGACAGGTCGACTCAAAGCTGTTGACGATCGTGATGAGTCGCTGGTCACCAGCCCCGTCACCAACGACGGGAAGCTGCTTTACACTGAGGAGCAGTGGCTGGCTCGCAAGAAGGAAAAGACAGGGCGTGAGGGCGGGTCCTCATCCAAGGATCGACTCCAACGTCCGCAGAAAAAGGACCGGTCCGACGGCTCAGGTGGACAGGGTGGAGGCGGCCCTGGTGGACAGGGCGGAGGTGGCGGGCGAAAAGCGACTCGTGACGACCAATGCCACAACTGCGGCCGACGCGGGCACTGGGCTAGAAATTGTCGGCAGCCCAAGCGAGGGGCAGCTGCAGCCCATTTAGTCCAAGGAGATGACATTGACGAGCCAACTCTGTTTTTGGCTCACACAGTCATAGAGCCGCAGCCCACGGGAGAGGGTGCGGTGGTTTGCCCGGTACCGTTATTTACCTCACCCATTGCCTCATGCGATCCCGCATCAGCGTTGCTCCATCTCGACGAGCCGCGCGCGCGGGCTTTCCTCGGCAGCGAGTCAGGTAACGACAAGCTCGAAGGGTGGTATCTCGACAGTGGCGCCACGCACCACATGACCGGCCGCATCGAGCATTTCACCGACTTGAACCAAGGTACCCGTGGCTCCGTCAAGTTTGGCGATGAGTCTGTAGTTAAGATTTGCGGTGTCGGTTCCGTGTTGTTCTTGGCCAAGACCGGCGAGCATAAGATGCTTCAAAATGTCTACTACATCCCGGCATTGCGAAACTCCATCATTAGCCTCGGCCGTCTCGACGAAGGCGGTGCAAAGGTGATGATCCACCAAGGGGTGCTCCGGGTCTGGGACTCGAACGGGCGCCTCCTCGCCAAGGTCAACCGCGGGCACAACCGACTCTACGTTCTTCGTATGGAGGTCACGCAGCCGATCTGTCTCGCCGCTCGTCGTGACGATGAAGCCTGGCGCTGGCATGAGCGTTTCGGGCACCTTCATTTCGAGGCACTGGGCAAGCTCGGGCGTGAGGAGATGGTGCGCGGGTTGCCTCGGATCAACCATGTCGAGCAACTCTGCGACACCTGTGTGATGACTAAGCTCAAGCGGCATCCATTTCCACATCAGGCATTGTATCGTGCATAGGAACAGCTCGAGCTCGTTCACGGTGATCTTTGTGGCCCCATCACGCCGGCAACTCCTGGAGGTCGGCGCTATTTCCTGCTGTTGGTGGACGACGCCTCGAGATACATGTGGGTTGTCCTTCTTCTAACGAAGGCGGACGCTGCGGATGCCATCAAGCACGTAAAGGCTACCGCGGAGGCGGAGAGTGGTCGCAAACTCCGGGTGCTTCGCACTGACAACGGAGGCGAGTTTACCGCGGCAGAGTTCGCGGCCTACTGCGCAGACGAAGGGATCCAACGGCACTACTCCGCGCCATACTCACCACAGCAGAACGGCGTCGTCGAACGTCGCAACCAAACTGTGGTTGCAACTGCCCGCGCTTTGCTCAAGCAGCGGGGTATGCCAGCAGAGTTCTGGGGCGAAGCGGTGATGACCGCGGTGCATCTACTGAACCGGTCGCCGACCAAGAGCCTGGAGGGCAAGACTCCATATGAGGCTTGGCATGGGCATACGCCGGCGGTCGGCCATCTACGCACTTTCGGTTGCCTGGCCTATGTCAAGGAGCTGAACAATGTCGGCAAGTTAGACGACAGAAGCACGCCGGGAGTTTTCCTCGGCTATGCAGAAGGCGCCAAGGCATATTGTATTCTCGACCCGACAACCCGCCGTGTGCGCACAGCGCGTGATGTCGTGTTTGATGAGGGTCGTGGTTGGGACTGGACCAAGATGGTCAGCCAGGACGGGACGGTGACACCGAGCGATTTCGCTGTGGAGTACGTGCAACTCGAAGGAGCCGGGGGAGCCGGCGATTCGGTGCCTACACCGGTTTCTCCTTCTCCAGCATCTCAGACATCTACACCTTCCACACCTCCAGCGGCGGATGCTCAAGGCACGCCAGTGTTCGTTACACCCCCGGTGAATGATGACGACCGAGTGGATGCCGAGCACGAAGACACTCCCTTACGCTATCGCAAAATCGATGACATCCTCGGCAACCCGACAGAGATTCCGGGGCAGGTGCAGCGCAACCTCGATGCCGAGCTACATCTGACGCACACCGGTGAACCCTGCACATTCGCCGAAGCTGAGCAGGATCCGACGTGGCAAGCCGCGATGCAGCAGGAGATGGATTCCGTCATACAGAATCGTACGTGGGAGCTTGTTGATCTGCCAGCTGGCCATCGTCCAATCACTTTGAAGTGGGTATTCAAACTCAAGAAGAATGAGGCAGGGGAGGTGGTCAAGCATAAGGCAAGGCTCGTCGCTCGCGGTTTTGTCCAGAAGGAAGGGATTGATTATGATGACGCATTCGCACCCGTTGCCCGCATCGAGTCTATCCGCATCCTCCTTGCCCTTGCTGCCCAGGAGGGGTGGCACGTTCATCACATGGACGTCAAATCGGCGTTCCTCAATGGCGACCTAAAGGAGGAGGTGTACGTGCGGCAGCCCCCTGGCTTCGTCATCACCGGCATGGAGGGCAAGGTTCTACGCCTGCGCAAGGCGCTCTACGGTCTGCGACAAGCTCTGCGTGCGTGGAACGCCAAGCTGGACAACACACTCAAGAAGATGGGCTTCCAGCAAAGCGCGCACGAAGCGGCGGTGTATCGACGTGGCAACGGAAGCTCTGTTCTGCTGGTGGGCGTTTATGTCGACGACCTCGTCATCACCGGCACGGAGGAAGCCGAAGTGGAGGCCTTCAAGGCTCAGATGAAGGCCACTTTCCAAATGAGCGACCTCGGCCTTCTCTGCTTCTACCTCGGGATCGAGGTTCAGCAAGACGACGCTGGCATCACTCTTTGTCAGGCAAGCTACGCCAAGCACATCGTCGAGTTGGGCGGCATGACAGGCTGCAATCCGGCCCACACTCCAATGGAAGAGCGGCTGAAGCTGAGCCGTTACAGCGAGGCAGAGGAAGTAGATGCAACGCAGTACCGGCGCATCGTCGGTAGCCTGCGATACTTGGTGCACACTCGGCCGGATTTAGCGTTTGCGGTCGGGTACGTGAGTCGATTCATGGAACGGCCGACAATGGAGCACCAACAAGCTATCAAAAGGATCTTGCGCTATATTGCGGGTACTCAGGACTACGGCCTGCGGTACGCAAGCCGCCCCGGCTCAGCACATCTTGTCGGCTACAGCGACAGCGACCTCGCTGGCGATATCGACACAAGCAAGAGCACGAATGGAACAATGTTCTTTCTCGGTGACTGTCTTGTGAGCTGGCAGTCTATCAAACAGAGAGTGGTGGCACTCTCCAGCTGCGAGGCCGAGTATATTGCCGCCACCTCTGCGGCAACACAAGCTCTCTGGTTGGCCCGATTGCTAAGCGAACTGCTCGGTAAAGAGACCAGGGCAGTTGAGCTCAGGGTGGACAGCAAGTCTGCCCTTGCGCTGGCCAAGAATCCCGTCTTCCATGAAAGGAGCAAGCACATCCGCATCAAGTACCATTTCATTAGAAGCTGCCTGGAGGAGGGAAGCGTCAAGGTCAGCTACATCAACACCATGGATCAGCTCGCTGACATCCTCACCAAGTCTCTGGGACGAGTGAAGTTTCTTGAACTAAGAACTCGAATTGGTCTGGTCCACATCAAACCGGAGACAACGCACAAGACTTAGGGGGAGATTGATAAACATAAGTCTTGTAGCTTCTTTTTTGCTTAGTGTTTAAGTTTTCTTAGTGGTTAAGTAAGTTTTCTTAGTGGTTAAGTTTTCTTAGTGATTAAGTTTTCTTAGTGGTTAAGTTTTCTTTGCTTATAAATAATGTACGAGGGATTCATTCTAAATAACAATAAAGAACAAACAATTCTTGAGTTCATCTTCTAACATGTACAACTATGAGATGCCCTAATTTTTTCATTGTAAAGTCATGCAGTAGTTCTTCATTACATTCTCATTAATAGAATGTGATGCATTTATATCTTTTAGGTGCAGTCTACTTATTTCTTTAATGTTGTCCTAGTAGCAACTTTAGGTTTAGTTTCTTTACATCAGTTGAAACAGGTGCTGTGCTTATGGTTTTGTTCTCTCTCTCTCTCTCTCTCTCTAATGGCTAACACATATTGTGTTATTTTTCTGACAGGATAAAAAGCTTAAAGAGCTTTACAACGATATACCTACCATAGATGATCTTCTTGATTTGGAGGCCAATGGTTTGAAAGTTGATGTTATTTTAGTTGATGCTGAGAAAGATACGAAGCTTTCTATGCTAAAACAATATACTGTAGCCGCGGTTAAGGGCTTGACCACAAATCCTGCAACTATGATTAAAAAGATTGCTGTATTCGTGAGTGTGTCTTGATCCTCTTAATTTAGAATATCATTTGAAATACAGCAATAAATTATTTGATTACTACTATATTCTTATTCACTTTTGCAATATTCAAGGACTTCAATAGCTCACTACACTACTAAGTTTCTTTTCCACACAATCCACTACCCAAGTAATATTATCCACTCTTTGGGGCTTTCTTGTTTCTTATTGTTTAATATGCATACTTCCATGGTTTTTTTTTTCTTTTCTTTTTTTTTTCCTGCACAAGAGGTATGTTCACTGGAATTACTTCTGAAATTCATGGAAAGCAGACAACTTTTCCTCATTTTGTAAAAGCTGGAAAGACAGCAACAATATTCTTTTTCTCGGCATTCAGAAATGAATTTACCTTTTTATGATGCTATAAAATGTCTTATAACTTCCTACATGGGGCATGTATTGCTTCTTGGTTATGATTGTGAAATGGGACATACGATTTTGCAGTACCCATCATCATATTAATGTTCATTTTCTTTCTCATGGGGGACTGTGATAAGAGATTCGTGACTGATGGTAATGATCCAACATTTGTAGGTATCTGATGTCTACAAACTACAAAATCTGAAACTTAGCCCCAAGAAAGCTGCTACAGAGGCATCCTTGCATTTATCTGATAGTGGAGGTGTTCAGTTGCTGGGGAAAATAAAGCATGGTTCTTGCAGAATTCGAGCAATATTGTTTAAAGTTCTTGCAGATGCTGTAGGACTTGAATGTAGGCTGTTGGTGGTAAGATTTAATTCTATGGGGAATTACTTATTCTGTTATGTATTTCTACATAGGTGTGTCTTACCATTGCACCTTTGACTGGGAACTATAGTTCAGACTCCAGAATCTTGAAAAGCTATAAAATAATAAAGTATTTTGTCTCATCCTTCTTCATGGTTTAATCTTATCAGGGTTTACCTTTGGAACATTGTTCTGGGTGTGCAGACTCATACAAGCACATGTCTGTCTTAGTTGTACTAAATTCTGTGGAGTTGCTAGTGGATCTGATACAGGTTCCTGGTCAACTGTTGTCGCAATCTTCTAAAGCACTATTCATGACTGCTGCTGGGGAAAGTGATTCTTTTGATTCACCAATAGAACCAAACAGTCCTCTGTATAGGGTGTCTGAGAGAGTTGAAGCTCAGAGGTTAGCAGAATGGTCATTTTCACGCTTGCAAGCTATAGTAGTGATTCGATCACTATTTTGTAATTCTAAACTCAACACAGCGTCGACGATTTTTTTTATGCATTGGTTTGGATCTGCCATTGGAAAAGAGAAACTTGTTTAAGCGAAGTACGCATTGAACATTGTTAGAGCTTATTAATCTACCCTATGCAGGTCTGAGAAAGATGGTCCGCTACAACGTAGACGAGAAGCATCTTCAAATATACCAGGCCCTTCGTTAAGGAACAAGTTGCTGCGATCAAATTCTGTTGACAGAAAAATTAGGTACTGTAGTAGTTCAGATTTCAGACTTTTGTTTCATTGAAGGGTTTTAGTTTTCTTCTCTAGAGAATGAGGGACTAGGTCCATAGGTTTGAGATTATTTTTCAGCCTGTCGCAGGGTGAACCAAATATTGCTGATTCATTTGGGAGGACTCAGCGGAAGGTCATTGCTTCTAAAGGGACTGCGAGTTCAAGGTTTTCTTGATAACTGAAATATTTTCTGATCAATCTATGTCAATATCATTATTCAATTCTATATTTTTATCCTCTAGCCTCTACCTTTCAGTTATTCTCTGTACTTTACTGCTAATATATTTTTATCTGCTTTTCCTATAGATTTCCAAACATATGGATGATTCATTTGGTGAATATAAAATCTGAACACATTTCTTTCCCTTATGTTAAAAAAAGTTGGCAACACTACCTTAAAGCTAGTCATGTAGCATTATCATGGATAGTTCATTATTTTTCTTTGGGGAAAACTGAAGAATAGGATGCTTGTCTCAAGTTTTTTTATTTTATTTTTTAAAATTAAGTTACGATATTTAAACTGGGTTTAGGCTACAACACAATTGGTTCCAAAGGAAGTTTTAGTGACACTTGATGTCATAATTCTTCATTCCATACGGTCCTCGTCATCACATCTATAGTAATTTAAATTTCAAAATTTGATCTCTTCTTTCTAATATATTTTCTCAAAGGAGAATAACTATTGTGTGCGTTTGGGCTCATTTCAAGTTATGAGAGTTCTATTTTCTGTATTTTTATCCTCAAATGTCCAGTTGAGAGGTTGTAGAGGATGGCTCAAGGTTGTATATTTCTCTCTCATTTATTATATTCGAGTCCTACTGTCCAAAGCATTTTCAGCACATGCACGGGGCCAGTTTATGCTAGGTGAAGATAACAATTCCTTGATTTTTCGTATGAATTGCTGCATCACGTCCTCGTACCTTTTTCTGGCTGCACTGTTTGTCTTCTCTCTCATCTGAGAAATATAGTCAAAGACCTGCAAACTCTGGTTAGACTTCACTGGAAAATGTTCTTCTCATTGTTTAACTGTCCTTGTCGCGTGTATTGCAAACATATAAAGTAGAACTACGTGGAATAGATTTTGTTTTTGGAATATTGGTGTTTGCATTTCATCTGTCGTTCACAGCTTGATCCTTTTTTACCTGAACAGAATAGCCTAAACTAAATGGTCAAAACAAAAGTATTTTTTAGATGAACTTAGGTAATAATAATAATTGTGGATGATTCTCAATGTTTTATTAGCCGGTCATCAAACACGCATGTCTGAGAATTTAATCTCTTACTTGCAGCCTCTAGCCATAAACTCTCCTCTAGTTGTTTAGGTTTCTTTATGTTATTTGAGCTTGATTCTTATTTTTGACTGTCTTGCAGGCCAGAAGATGCATCATCGTCTCATATGGATAGATTAAGAAGAAGAAGCATGAGTATGACTCCGGAGATTAGTGACGAAATCGTGAGGTTAATATTAACTTTTTTATGACTATATTATGTTTCATATTTGTTTCCAATAAAAAATCTATTTTGAAAAAGCCCCAACTGAACCTCTTTATGGATAAACTACACATGCACAAGAATTTATCAGGACTTACTTTTTTTTTATTTGAAATCAATATTCTTGATACACTAGGTCTGTGCGAGCAATGAATGTATCTATGAAGCAGAATCGCCTCCCACAAGAACATGAAGTGAGTGGCTCTGAGTCCTTCGGCTCAAATGCTAAGCACAACATAGGTCAAACAAACAATGTATGTATACTTTAAGCTGCGACTGCATTACTGCTGTCAACACCTTTCTCCTTCTGTCATTAAATACTATATAGTCATTTACTTTGTTGATTGGAAGTGTTTCACATATGTTCTTTGCTTCCAGTCCACCCATATTGTGGCAACTCTAGTTGGTTCCATGTATTTCTCATTTTTTCCAGACAGATTATTTCCTCTTCATTTTCTCTCTCTGTGTGGATTAGCCTCTGCATATTCAAAATCTAGTATGAGCTTCATTTAATCAGTCAATTAGGAAATTGAACTTAACAGCTGTTCTCCATTTTCCACGAAACCTTTCTCTGTGATCTTACCTGTTTTGAGTATCTTGAGAGTATATACCAAAGAGGTATAAGTAATGTGAAGGCCTCTAATTCATCTGAGGATCAATTGATTCATTTTTCAAACAGATTTTCATAGTTAATTAGTTCAATGTCAAGTTGTGTGTTATTGTAACTCGATTACCATAAAAACTAGACATTTTTCTTCAAAATAATAACTCATTCTGGTTTAGTTATCAAATCTAATGCTTGATCGTAAAGCTTATTGTGGGACCTATGGCATAAGGTCATCTGTACTGCATTTGATGTAACAAAAACTGCCTGGTTCTCTTTCATTCTATTCTTTACTTTAGCACAATTTATTTCAAGAACTTAAATTCATTTATATTATAATAATATGTACTTCCACTTAGGCGTCTGGCATTCAACTTGACAAGGTGTCTGGTGAAACTTCTTCCTCATATACTACACAGGGGCAGCATAAAGCAGAGCCCTTACATTCATCTTCTCAAGGGGTGTCTGAAGAAGTAGTTTTGACGTGGAACAGAGTTATGCGTTTACCAATTTTCCAGGATAAGCCTTTGCTACCATTTGAAGAGTGGAATATTGATTTCTCAGAATTGACTGTTGGCACTCGCGTTGGGATCGGTAAGACTTTCATACAAAGTATACCATGTTATATCATCAACGAATAAGAAAGCTAGAGGCTCACATAAACAGAAAACACAATTTATTATGCTATCCATACACGACACTTTGCACTATTCACTAAACTGAAAGCGATCAAGTTTTTTCTAGTCGTATAGGGTGTGAAGAAAAAAAGATAGATATAAGAAATTAGGAAGTCATTTAATTCGACTGTAGGGAATTTGGTTAACCAATAAGATGTAACTGAAATGTTCTTTTACGACCAAATAGTTTGTGCCCTGAATACCTTGATAGCTCATAGGATCTACTAGTAAAATTTGTTATTGCCGATCTTGTTGCATTATGCTTGATTTTCTACGCACAATTCATTTAGTTCTTTGACCAGTGAAGACACCATTACCAGGGTTCTTTGGAGAAGTTTTTCGAGGCGTTTGGAATGGAACGGAGGTTGCTATCAAAGTGTTTCTGGAGCAAGATCTCACTGCTGAAAACATGGAGGATTTTTGTAATGAAGTATCCATCCTCAGGTGTGATCTATGGTTTTTGCACTTTGCTGGCATCCAGTTTTTTCTGAGATATCATTCTAACTGGGAAATTTTCATCTGGTTTTTCTTGTTCCAGTCGACTTCGCCACCCAAATGGTACTTCTCTTTTTTCAAACCCCTGAACTTGTTCAATCTTGTTGTTTGGAAGGACATTCATTGGGATTTTAAGTTATGTCTAATTGCACAATGCGGAAAAGGTAAATCTGAGATGAACCTTAACTTCACGCATACAAAGCAATATTTAAAGATTTGATCATAACGTTAATCGTCATAGAAAATCCATAATATAAAAACAAATCTTGTCACAAGGCAGACTACCAGAACAGAATGTTCTTTCAGATTTGCGGCTCAGTTTTAGTGTTTCAAACTCACCTGAACTTGTTAAAGTTGAATATGGTACTGTGGTGTTCTGTCTCTGTCTGCGAGGATTCTCTTATCTTCGCATGCTAGTTTTTATTGAATGTTTGGCTGTGGAAAACAACATTAGTTGGCAGTTAAACTTTATCATGCTAGCTTTGTGAGTCTGGACCTTCATCATTGCCTTCAATTCCATTTGAGTCTCCATGGATTATTTATTAAAACCAGAAGTAGAACGATGTTATAGACATTCAAAGAAAAGAAATAACTAAACTTCAATGTTATTTTATATATATGCCATGGAATTCCTTACTATTGAAAGTTGTGTATGCATATAATTCTTCGTTCTTCCTTTTATGCCTTCATGTGCATCTTGATGTCAAACTCATGCAGTTTGATCTGGCTGTTTCTACAGTTATTTTATTTCTTGGTGCTTGCGTGAAGCCTCCTCGATTGTCAATGATCACTGAGTACATGGACATGGGATCTCTGTTCTATTTGATTCACTTAAGTGGTCAAAAGAATATGCTTAACTTGCGGCTGAGAGTCAAAATGCTATGCGACATATGCAGGTTGGTTGAATTTACCCTGATACATTCAGACTTATTTGTGTGATGATGATGTTCATGTAGCTCCGTCTACCTCGTTCTCCTGAGATTTGAAAGAGAAAATACTGACTCCGTTTTTTTTTTCTTTTTCTATTGGACTAGAGGGCTTATGTACATACACCGAATGAAGATAATCCACCGTGATCTTAAAAGTGCGAATTGTCTCGTTAGCAAGCACTGGACAGTAAAGATCTGTGACTTTGGTCTCTCCAAATTCATGACGAATGCACCCATAACGAACTCGTCTGCGGCTGGGACGCCGGAATGGGTGGCTCCTGAGGTTATTCGCAGTGAGCCTTTCACGGAGAAATGCGACATTTACAGCTTCGGTGTCATAATATGGGAGCTATACACTCTGAATAGGCCTTGGGACGGTACGCCGCTTGATCTGGTATGCCTGCGGCCCCGAACTACTTTTTATTGTCAATTACAATTTCTGTTTAGATTTACGTTGCTTTCCTCTACATTCTGTCCATGTTCAGGTAGTTCATTCAGTTGCAAACGAGGGCTTGCGATTGGAAATACCCACAGGGCCTGTGGGCAGATTAATTGCAGGTATTGTTGGTGTTGGGAAGATTTGTGCAGTTTGCTTATGTTGAGCTTGAGCCACCGCTTAATTTCTTGGATGCAGATTGTTTTGCAGAACCTCAAGCTCGACCTAATTGTGAGGAAATACTGACACGCTTGCTAGACTGTGACTTGCAATTTGAATAATGCAAAATGCTATACATGCTCACTTACCACCTTGTACAGAAAAATACCACCATCTATTCCGGCTCACTGTAAAATCTTTCTGAGTTTCCATCCAAGGATGATGCCAAGTCGACTTCTGTGTCAAAAGCAAATGATAACCAAACCATTTTTGTGCAATGAAATAGTGAACTTTCCCAAATCATGTGTTTAAAAAACCACATTCTGGCAAAATGTGGTGTTACTATAATTGTAAAACTGATGTTAACTGCGTAACTCTGTAAACAGGGAATAGAAAACAAAAATTACAAATGGCGCCATTCAGCTTATGTCAATCAGAAATCTGGCGGCGATTGAGAGCAGCCTCGAAGCGGCTACACGAATCCGCCCTCATCTCGGTGCTCATATCGTTTTCAGGCGCTGGGTAATAGTCTTCTCTCAGCTGGACGTCTCTTAAATCGGGGATTCTGAGGAAGAACATCATGAAATGCTCGTGCGCAGTCCCATGGATGAAGAGCTTCCTGAGCCCAAAACATCCCTGCAGCAATCCTGCTGCCGGAAGGGAAAGGCTCCTTTGATTGACATCACGGTCTTGCGGAGGCCAGTAGTCGAGCTCCGTGAGGCTCAAATGGCCAATGCCTATCAGATAAAACCGCTCCCAGAGGCTCAAATCCATCTGCCCCGATGGTGCTGTGTGGGCATACCCGATGGTGTCTCCACAATCCAAATGCATCTTCGACAGTTTGGGATAATTCACAAGAATGCTCAACCCGAACTCACGCTCTGTTGGCTTCGACAACTCCCTGCAATCTCCTTCAACCTTGATCCTAATCTCCTCCAAATTTGGACAGTTATCAAGCCCTTTAGTAACCAAGGGAGTCAGTAGCTCTCCCACTGCAATCCACAATGAAAGATACCTCAATTTAGCCCATGTCCTCACATTGCCTGCTTCATAGCCATTATTGCAGTTTAAATCAAATCCCACATTCAAATCATCTGAGTACTTGCACCTCTTGATCCTATAATCATCAGCATCATCATCATCATTACAGTCCCCCCTGTTTCTATAATAAGCATTCTGATTTGACTCATCACCTTCATCCAAACAATTCAGATCAAATACAACATTCCCATCAACCAAATCCCAAATGCAATCTATATGGAGCTTCTCAATCCGATCCTGTATAGGCTCCAGCGCCTGAAGGCACTGGGGCGCTCTAAGGTTTTTACAACAAGAGATCCTAACATCAACCAGCGTAGCACGAAGTAACGATGCCAAAGTCCTCATTCCTCTCACAGTTATCTCCCTACAACCGTGAACCTCAAACTTTGCTAATCTACAACAACCTCTACCTATTCCTATCAACCCCATATCATTCAAATCCCCTACATTCCTGATCGATAATGACTTCAGCCCCTGGCACAACGCCACTCCATCCAGCTTCGACTCAACTGGCACTGAGATCCCCTGAAAATGCCCCAGCTTGAGTGATCTCAACTTGGGGCATTTCGAGTTCAGCACCTCCAATGCTGCCCCACTATCTCTAACATTATTACAAATGTCCAGTACTAACTCCTCCAGCAGTGGAAGCCCAGAAAAAAACTCGATCAAAGTTGCCACATTGATCCTGGCATCCTCCGCTGTAAAAACGTCGTGCTCAGGGTCTCCCCTCACGTTCACCAAAGCGTATGTATCGGCCAAATGGAGAATCCCCAATTTGGGGCAGTTCGCCGATATAGAAGCCAAAGCTCCATCTCCGACGAATCCGATGTATCGCGGATCGAACCTGCACGCAGCTTTGAATTCCCTCAAATTAGGGCAGGATTTGGTGATGATCATAATCTCGTCGGATTTGAAACCCTCAGAGAATGAGGGATTCAAGATATCGAGGCGGGTGAGATTGGATGCCACGTCGGGATACGATTCGAGCGCCGGCGGCACGTCATCTGTCCAGCAGTAAAATGAGGAGAGATCCACGGATTCAAGTTGCCGGCATTCGGAGAAGAGCATCTTGAGCTCGTCTCCGGCAGCGGCGACGTGGGGACGCTGGTGCCACCGCACGAGCTTGACGTGTTGGACGTTTTTCCAATTAGAGGCCACGAGCTGAATGGTGGAGAGGTTCCTGGCATAGAGAGTGATGGATGAGAGAGAAGGGAAGGCATGGCGGAGGAGGTGGGCGATGAGGTACGGGTCGGAGGCGGAGCTGAGAGGGTGGCCCCAGGGGGATAGGAGGGAGATGTCGAGGGCGGAGATGGAGGGGAAGCAGGTGGGGACCATGAAGAGATCGCGGAGGTTCCCGCGGAGGGTGAGAGCAGCGCGGGAGTGGCGCTCAAGCAGGTACCACTTGCGGCAGACCAGAGCGGTGGAGTTGCGGCTCCGAACATCCGATACGGCGGCGATTATGTTGGAGAGGATTACGTCGGGAAGGTCGCCGATGATGGTCCCGGTGGCGGCCATGCGGCGGTGGAAATCCAAATCTGTTTTCGCTAGTTTTCTTTCGGTCGTTGGTTATTATTATTTGTGTGTGTGCTGATTTCTACAGAGTGTTTCTTTTACTAGTATTTATCTTCTTCTTTCCCCCTTTCTTTTTCTGCTTATTTTTTCTTTGTTGAATATCTTTTAGCAAATATTTTTAAATTGTCTACCACCTATGATGTGACTAGGTATTATGGGGTTTGGGATGGAATTAAATGGATGCAGCAATTGCTATTTAATTATAATTTAATTGAGGCTTCATTTTATCGTATTATTAAGTTTAAATATTCGATTCTTTTTTAAAAAACTTAAAATCATTTAATATTACAATTATATATACGAATCTTCCAGGATTGCGTGAAAAATTAAACTAATACATGATTTTAGCTGGCAATGATGATGATAATTTACTACTATTTATGCATGAAAAATTAAATAAAGTAAGACAAAGTTGTAATAATTAAGAAGAAGATTGATCTTGATCTGCGCAAGTTAAAAGACAAATTTGAACTTGCAGCTAAAGAATTAATTAAATAAAAGATATTTATTGTAAAAGAATTTTTTCTCATTATATATATATATATATATATATATATACTCCTTCCGTCCCAGATTAATAGTCTTGTTTGTTTTTGATACAATAACCAATGCATATGAGTGTAGAATGAGGTAAGTGGAATTAATATTTTATTATTGAGTGTGAAAAAATTACATTTTTTAGAAACAAAATTATTCCCTCCGTCCCAAGTAAATTGTCCACATTTCCTTTTTCGTCTGTCCCACAATATTAGTCCACTTTCCTAAAATAGCAAATTTTCTACACTCATCAATAAAATATTCATCCCACTAACTCCCACTATCACTCACATGCATTGGTTATCGTGCCCGATCAAATGTGAATAATTTGATTGGGACGGAGGGAGTATTAAAGTGAGACAGATAAAAATAGAAAATAGAACTATTAAAATAAGGCTCTGTGGAAGTATATAAATTGAATTGTGTGGATACGACCGATTTGGCCCACGTGACACGGTGCGTGTGGCAGAGTTCTTGAAAGAGAGGTCTCATATTAAATAAGTGAGCTGCAACTTTTGAAACTCGGTGTTTGTTAGTGAGAGAAAAGGGGGTTAGTTGATCAGATCTAATTTTTTTCCCTCATATTCCTCTATTATGTGGGAATATATATAACTAGCCACTTTGAATAAGTGGGTGTGTTATATAGTCACAAGGATAAAAATATAAGTTTTCTAACCACTTTGTACTTTTGTCTTTTTTTCTCTTCTATTTTCGGCTAGAAGACAAAATCAACTTTATTAAAGTTGTTTCCATTTTCGGAAATATTCATTATTTCATTTATTTATTCATTTAATTAATTTTGAGCAATTAATTTGAACAACCAAGATTGTAGTAAATTTATTACAATCTTTTACAAACAAATATTTTCTACTTGAAGATTAAAATCAGAATTTTTTTAAAAAAATCGAGATCTCGTTATTAATCTCGATTTTGATCGAGATCTCAATATCAAAATCGAGATTAATAACGAGATCTCATCTTCATTAAGCCCCGAATTTTTAAAAATTGATGTCGAGATCTCGACCTGGGATGTCGAGATCTCGACATGGATATCGAGATCTCGACATCCCATGTCGAGATCTCGATATCCCATGTCGAGATCTCGACATCTATCTCTTAAGGCGCGCGGCTGTTCGATTTTCTACAGTTCTAGCAGCAAAAATTCATTCCTAAATTGTTTCTAGTCATGTTTAAGCATATAAATCGACAAAATATGAATTTAATCAACTCTATACACATAATAAAACATGTATTCGACGAAAAATTGCGAAAAATCAAATGAATTTTCAGAGAAAAAATGCGAAAAATGAAGCTCCAAAATCGCTGAAAAATGTTGTTTAACTTACTTGGTTCGGGTTTTCTTCTTCTCCAGACATCGTGTAGACGTAATGTGGTTTTTTTTCCGCTTGGGGCGTCCGAAATCTGGGTGTTTGAAGCTTGAAATCGGCAACAATGGCGGGTTGGTGGTGGCGCACGGTGGAGAGAGAGTCGCCGATGAGAGAGAAAGTGGAGGAGTGGGGTAGGTGGTGGGGTAATGGATAATAAATCCAAAAACAATTAATGTAGCAATATTTTAAAATTCAATTTCTCTCTCCAATCATTGACAAAATGGCTAAAAAACATGTATTTTTATACATGTGACTAGATAACTTAACAAGTTATCAAAAGTGACTAGATAAATTTTGGTCTCTTATGTTATCCACAATAATAAGTTCTATAAAAACAGTTCTATCCATGATAAGACAAGTGAAAATGGCATGACATCTCACTTCATGATGGCTAAATGCTTTTATTTTTTTTTCTTTTTTTGTCAAATTATAAATTCTATTTATAAAACTAAAGTAATATTATCACACCATTAATTAACACTCAGACAATTTATTCTTAGATAGTCCGCGGCTGATCTACACAAGAGCTAGGGGTTTCAGCCCTAAAAATGGGAATATTTTTGTTTTTATAGTATCATAATTTATTTTATTAAATATCTTTTTTCATGAAGAAGAAAAAAAAGATGAAAATATAAAAAAATAAAATATGAATGAATTAAAGTTATAATGGAGGAAAAAAAAAATCAACTCTCCTTCCGAATTTTTTCTGAATTCACAAGTGCACGTGGGAATCTAGATCATGAGGCAATACGAACAACGGCTCATGCTCACGTTTAGTGAGGATACAAAATTATATTACATTAGTCTCGTATATTTTGGATACGATAATTAATATTTGTAAGTGTAGTGAAATTAATATTGTATTGATGTAGGGAAATTTTTTTCTATTTTAAGAAATGAGACTAATCTGGTGGGACAGAAGGATTATTTATTTTACTAAAACAAATAAACGATATGCAAAATTCTCGACCATAAAAGAAATAGTGTTGTTATGGTACAACAATTAGACCAGTATCATGTTTTTTTTTCTTCCTTTTAAAGAGAAAAATAAGAAGAGACTATACCTTATCATAAACTTTTATATTCCCTCCGTCCCACATTAATAGTCCCATTTGCTTTTGGCACAATAACCAAGGAATGTGAGTGTAGAATGAGTTGAGTGGAATTAATATTTTATTGTTGAGTGTGAAAAAGTTACCTTTTTTAGAAATGAGATTATTAAAGTGGGACGTACGAAAATGGGAAATGAGACTATTAAAATGGGACGGAGGGAGTATATAACATTATACTACTTGACTATCGCATATAAATACATTTGGGGCTGCAGCGTGTTTCCAAGGAATCATGGTTGCCATATAAAAGAAGGCTTAATTTATTATAGTTAATTTTAAAATGGAGAAACAAGTGGTGGTCTTCAAGCTTCAAGAAAGGAAGGTGATTGCCAAAAATCTTTTAGAAACCATTTTATTCAACATTTTGTACTTTAGTCCAAACGCATAGATAAATTTAGATTTTCGTGGATGTTGTAAAACTCGGTAAGCACTAGCCAGGTGTCCGAGAAGGCCTAATACTTGAGCGATCTATGCAATGCTTTGATAATTGATCTGTTTTTTATTATTTTTTCATATATTTTAAATATTTAACCATGGTAACAAAGTAAAGTATGATTAAAATTTACCCAAAAATTTTAAATAGATATTTTAGAGTTTAACTATGTCAATACTAATATCTAACAAAATAACATGGATACAACATTCGAATATTTCAATATTTAAATCATTCAAAATAAGTAACAATCCCAAAATAAAAATATAAATATTTTTAAAATCCTCATAAACATTTAAACCCATGATCATGCAAAATCTCACCTCTATCATATTCAGATTTTTAATAAGACTTTATAAATATATAATATATAAATTATCTTAATTACTTTCTTTACTAATACAACAAATACAACGACAATATTGCTAATTCATCATTAACACTCTGAGTATTGATGTTTCAGTGTATTTTTCTCAATCGCGCCAAAGTATATTTTGACGGCAAGTTGGTTAATATTATTACAAGTTTTGCTAAATATAATATATTTATGTATATATAGCATGTGCGACAAATGAGGAATTATTAGGCCTATGGTAGTTTTGTCAAACAATTGTATCATGTTTGGAGACTTTTATGTCAAATCATCCTATGAGTTTTGAGATGTTACATCAACCCTAAATATGAATAAAAATAATTAAAACCATAAAATGTATTAGTGAATCCGAATATACATACATTGATTCTTGAGTGTGTTAATGAATTATAGCACATTTTGTCAAATAAAAGTTGCCAAAAGTCAAAGGATTAGTGCTCCTAATTATATATAAAAAAAAATCTTCATGTGAGAAAAAAGAATGAATCATGTCCATCAGATCTAAAAAAATCAATGGTTGATATTGAATCAAGCAACAATTGAAATGCAATCAAGTAACAAAATAATCAAACAACAACTAAAGCACAATCAAGCAACATTGCAATCAAGCATCGACCTGAATACAATCAAGCAATGCCGTGAATGCAATCAAGCATCTTTCTCACTTTCTCACGTTAAGAGTTTTCTCACCGGATCCGCTCCCTATATATATATATATATATATATATATATATATATATATATATATATACTTATATTGGAGATGGTAAATAAATAAATTATTTATATATATGGAATAGCATTTACAATTAACATAATAATAACTAACTTAATATTGTTAAAAAATGATGAATTATCAAACAACTTGATCGATAAAGTAATGGTGGAATTACGAACATCTAAAAATACAGCTGTGCAAAGCCGAGCAGAAGACAATTATGAAAAAGAATTTGGAGACTTTTTTTTTTTTTTTTGGCTTTATGAAGGTAAGCAATAACCATAGGGTAGGCTAGAGAGCTTCAGTTTGTGGTTTTGAGTTGGATCCCATCATTTATTTAAAACCAAAAAAAAAAAAAGAATAAGAATCAATTTATTGAAAATCTATATATATATTTATTATAATTACTTCTTTTTCGTTTATAATTGTATTGAAATTGGAATTCCAAATAAACACATGATACATGATTTATATATTTTGTGATTAAAATTGAACGTCCCATTTCATTTATATATGTAACCACTGATTTCTATCCACTTAAATTATAATCAGTACATTTTTTGAACTAATTAATTGATCATCATCTACAAATTTGTTAGCTAAGTTGATTTACTTTTATGATAAAATCTTCAAACGAAATTATTAATGTAGGAATGGGTATCATCATAAATCATGATATCTGATATTTGTTCATGTTCTAGGTTTACAAAATCTAGTCATCATGCATGCATCTTCGGACCCCATGCCTCAGAATTTAAGTCTGGATATTCGTTATTGTCTCAATTCCAAATCTATAATTGCATATTTTACTTCCACGACTTCCACTATAATAATGATAATAATAATTTAGTATTATTATTATTATAAACGAAAGGATGATATTATATGTAAGTTGAATTGTGTCCAAAATGTGTATGATTCTCATATTTTACTATTAAAATAAAAATCCAAAATTAATGAATGTATAATTATAATACTACTACTAGCTAATAATAATAATAATATTGCTTCCCTTTGGATATATTTCTGGTTTCAATTTAGACAAGCAAAGAAAATGAGAAAACCGTAAACAATATTTTGGTAGGAAATTTGTTAGAATTTTCATTATCTTATTTTGTTTCAGTGGGTCAAAGTGTAAAAGTCATTTAAATATGTCTTTAGATTAGTTTCAGCATGGTCATAAAATCTAAAGTCTACTATATGTTTTTTTATTGAGTTGTAAGTTGGAGTTGATTGAAGGCAGACTGAAGGATCAGTCTGCAAGATACACAAGACTCAACTACACTAAGGTTCAAATGAACTTACAAGTCTGGGGTACATGAGTCTGGACTGACAAGTTTGGACTACAACATGTATGGACTGACCAGTCTGTAAAGATGGGAAATCTTTTATTTCACACATTGAAAAGATTACATTGTACATGTATATATATAGAGATCTAAACAATATAAATCTATCTAGACTAGAAAATATATGAGTATATCTACAAAGATATGCATAAGATATATATCTAACACCCCCCGCAAGCTAAGACGTGGGCGAAGGAGCCACGCGAAGCTTGAATTTGAATCGGTCGAAGAGTGGACGACCCAAGCTCTTATTGAAGATATCCGCAACCTGCGACTCCGATGGCACAAAGTCTGTGGAGATACGTTTTGAGTCAACCAGCTCACGAACAAAATGATAGTCTATGTCAATGTGTTTGGATCTCTTGTTGGATACTGGATTCTGCGTGAGAAAAATAGAGCTTGCATTGTCGGATAGGAGCAGCGGAACAGACTTCGGAACCATATGCATTTCTCGTAACAAGGTCGAAATCCAGACAAGCTCGGTGGCTGTGTTTGCGATGGCACTATACTCTGATTCACAGCTGGATCGTGAGACAGTCGGTTGCTTCTTTGCACTCCAGGAAACTAGGTTCGGACCTAGAAAGATAGCATAGCCATATGTGGAACAGCATGTGTCGGGGCAACGAGCCCAATCGACATCTGAATATCCAAGCAATTCGAGAGAGCCAGGAGAAAGAACCAAGCCATGAGAGATAGTACCTTTAACGTAGCGAAGAATTCTTTTGACAGCTTGATAATGATCAACAGTCGGATTTTGCTGAAACTGGCAGACAGTGTTCACGGAATAAGCAATGTCCGGCCGTGTAATCGTGAGATATTGTAAGGCTCCGACCAAGGATCGATACAATGTAGGATCAGAGAAAGGTTCACCATCCTTGGTAAATGAGACGCCAGGGGTTAATGGCGTGGCTACCGGTTTTGCGTCGAGGAGCTCGGCTCGTTTTAGAATATCATGAGCATATTTTGTCTGACATAAGAATAGGCCATTAGAAGGGTACGATACTTCCAGTCCAAGAAAATAGCCGAGTCGACCGAGATCTTTAGTGGCAAATTCACGGTTGAGACGTTTCAGAAGAGTAGACACGGCAGTAGAATCGTTCCCAGTGACAATAATATCGTCGACGTAGACCAAGAGGTAGATGAGGACTGAATCTTTCGAAAAGATAAAAAGGGAGGTGTCTGAGGCGCTGCAGAGAAAACCAAGAGAGATAATAAAGCCACGAAACCTTTGATACCAGGCTAAGGGAGCCTGACGAAGACCATATATGGCTTTCTTCAAGCAGCAAACATAATCAGGGTGGCGAGAATCAGAGAATTCGGGCGGCTGTTCCATATACACAGTGGAAGTAAGAAATCCATTCAGAAAGACATTCTAGACATCCAATTGATGAAGAGTCCAAGAATGCATCACAGCGACAGATAAAATGATACGAACAGTCGAAGCTTTGACGACTGGACTGAAGGTGTGAGTGAAATCAAATCCAGGAAGCTGACTAAACCCTTGTGCCACGAGACGGGCTTTGTAACGGTCAATAGTGCCATCAGCCAAGAACTTTGTCCGATAAACCCATTTTGAGCCAACAACATTTGCATTAGAAGGCCATGGAACCAGTACCCAGGTCTTATTGTCATGTAGAGCCGTAAGTTCTTCATGCATTGCATGAGTCCATTCAGGTACCTTGAGATCAGATTTGATGCCTCGAGGTTCCGGTAACACAGTGGAAGAAGAGTAAAATGAAACATAGGTTAGATCAACAGGGTACTGGGTTTTGAAAATACCAGATTTGGCGTGCGTTTACATGGCGTGCGTGCGTGCGAATTACAGGAGCTGGGACGTGCATGGGAGAAATAGGGTTTTCGGGGGCTGGTGGTTCGTTGGGATGAGGAGGAAAGGGATCAAGTGCGGGTGGTTGAGGCTGATCGTCGACGGGGCATAGCCGACAAGATGATGAGGCGGAAGCTAAGGGTTCCGGTGATGGTTTTGGGCTAATCTGCGGCGGTTTTGGCAAGGTGACAACCGAGTGTTATCTGAAGGTTCCAAAAAATTCGAAAGATGTAAGGAAGAGGGAGGAGAAGCCGAGCTCGAAGAGGCATAGGGAAAGAATGACTCATCGAACCAAGCATGCCTGGTGGTGTATATACGAGAGGTGGAGGGATCAAGATAGCGAAACCCTTTATAGACTGGACTATAGCCTAAAAAGATGCAATGAATGCTTCTAGGTTGAAACTTATGTTTCACATAATCACGGAGGCATGGGAAGACACGACAACCGAAAGGGTGAAACGAGTGATAGGATGGGGAATGGCGATGTATTACTTCATGAGGAGATTTATTTTGAAGAAGTGGACTAGGTAAGCGATTAATGGTGTATACGGCAGTACTAAAAACATCTACCCAGAGGGAGAGAGGTGCAGAGGAATGGAAAAGGAGGGTTAAACCCATTTCAGTGATATGACAATGTTTACGCTCGCTCTACCATTTTGAGCAGGAGTATAAGGACATGAGATTTGATGGTGAATGCCAGAACTAGTGAAAAGGTGTTTAAATTTTGAATTTGTGAATTCCGTTCCACCATCGCTTTGAAATCGTTTGATCGTACGGGAAAATTGATTTTCAACAAGGGATTTGAAGTGAGTGAAGACTTCATAGAAATCAGATTTTAAACGCAAGGGATAAAACCAAGAGAAACGAGAGAAGTCATCAACAAATAGTGCATAATATCGATAACCTGATGAGGAGATAACAGGTGCAGGACCCCACAGATCACAATGAACTAAATCAAGAAAATTCAAAGCACGTTTATTTGATACGGAAAATAGCAAATGAGAATTTTTGGCTAATTGACAAGCAGTGCATAATTCAGGCTTAGGAAGCAAAGAAGTAAGAGAAACTAAACTAAGTACGAGAGTGCCAAAGCTCAAATGAGGCACGAGGAGGAGGGGCGAGAGGCGCAGCATGGATGGCCGAAGGCGAGCAATCCAGCACGTATAGGCCATGCTCACGTTTGCCTGTGGCGATGATTTTCCCGGTTACCCGATGTTGAACCTGAAAACCAGAATCATTAAACAAAACTTCCACAGGGTTATCATGGCAAAGCTTACTCACAGATAATAGATTTTTAGTAATGCTGGGAACAACTAACACATTGTGTAACCGAAGAAATTGAGAAAGTGAAGAGTGACCCGTGTGAGTAATAGAGAGTCGACTACCATTACCAACAATTACTTTGTCTGGACCAGAGTAGACAGAGACATCATCAAGAGAGGCAGAATCAGCAGTGATATGAGCCGATGCGCCAGTGTCAATGTACCAATCAGAGACCGGGGGATGAGTGATAAGCTCATATTTATACTCACTTATCTATATTTTTCTCCATTGTTTCAAGTATATTTTGTTATGTTCTTACTTATTTTTGTGCATGAGTCTACTTTAGAGGGTGTTATGCCTTTGATGGGTGATTTTTGCAGGTTTTAGGCCAAATTCATTGGAAACCCGTACCGAAAGCAGATGATGTTCAAAGGAACAGTCACAAATTCTTCCACACATGGAATACGAGCTAATGGAGCATGGAAATAGAAAGATCTTTGAATTAGCTTTCCAACGCAACTGGAATCGGGTCAATCGGAGTTCGGGAGCAAAAGTTATGGCCAAAACCGTGAGACTGCGCAGACAGATGTTTCTGTGTCGAGAGACAGGATTTGTGTCGATCGATACAGAGGTCAAAATATTCCTGTTGATCAAAATTCTTTATGTCGATCGAAACAGAGGTCAAAGTTGCAGAATCGACAGCCCAGATTTCGACTAGATGGTTGTGTTGATCGACAGGCAGTCGATCGACACGGAGGTTCGAAAAGGCTGTTTTTGGCCTGTTTTGGCAGTTTTTGCTATTTTTACCCAATACTCAA
Source organism: Plectranthus barbatus (assembly GCA_026898455.1). Taxonomy (NCBI): domain Eukaryota; kingdom Viridiplantae; phylum Streptophyta; class Magnoliopsida; order Lamiales; family Lamiaceae; genus Plectranthus; species Plectranthus barbatus. The sequence continues at coordinate 235,228 of JAPKLW010000149.1, forward strand.
ATTAGGTCTTCTTCCCCCTCTATAAATATGAACTCTTTGGCACGAAATTATATCTTCTTTTCTCTATTTTTGCTGAATACTTTGGAGTTTTTCAAGACATTGAAGGTTCCTATTTTATTTGTAAGTTCATTAATAATATGTTTCTAATTTATTTTCTAGTCATGATTTGTGGCTAGAACCCTAAACAGGTTCTAGGGTTATGATTTCTTTTCTGATGCATGTCTAATTGATATCAACTCATATAGCATGGATTAATTCTCTGATTTAATTTTATAATCTAGATTAAAAGAAGGACCAAGAGGTGAATTGAGATCTAGGTTTATAGTTAATAATTGATGGATCGAGAGATGAAAATTATTAACAGGAAGAGAGAATTAACTGTGTTTATTTTCTGTCTCAAAAGGAAGAAACCTACATAGGGATAATTAGATAATTATGAGATTGATTAATTTTGTGTTCTTGAGACCGAGAGAAGATAGTCACTAATTAATAATCTAAGATTTAATTGCCTGACCAAGGAATTTAATCCACAAAAATCTATGTTTTCCCCATTGCTGAGTTGATTGAGATTGCATGTTGATGATTAGATTATCTGCCCTATGATCTGTGCTTTCCTTTAATTATTTTCAAAACCCTTTATTTTCTGCATTGTTATCTTTAATTTACAAAACAAAACCCCTTTTCCAATTTCCTCAAACAACTATGTTCTAAGAACTATGACTAGTACTTTGGATTTTTCATTGCACAGTCCCTGTGGGATCGACCACCTACGGGTGTAAAAACATTATTTGCTTAACCGCTATTGTATTTTGCAGTTATCAATGAGAAATCGAGCACTGTGCAGAGAAAGTCTCAGCGAGATTCGCCGAAGGTGGCAGGCGAGATGCTCTATCAAATGAGCGATCAAACCTGCGGGGACAGTCAAAGGCATCGTGATTAGTATCACGACAAAAATAACACCATGGACGCCTGTTTTGTTGTTATTCTTCTTCCGGTTTTTTATCTGATTTGATTTTCCACCGCAGGATTGCTGGGATTGAGATTGCTGTGTGTAGAAAACGACTGTCGGAGCGACTGAAGCAGCGTCAGCGGAGCGCATGAAAAGCTCATGACTGACAGCGCGGGCGAGGATAGTGTCAAAATCTGGTAGAGGCTCGATTGCGAGCTGAGCGGTGGTGAAGGAGGCGAAAGCAGGCCCCAAACCACGCAAAAACCAATGGGATTTGTCGGAAGGATCGATCGTGCGACCAATAGCGGCAAGCTGATCACACAAGGCCTTGTAGCGTTGGCCATACTCAGAAATAGGAGCATCACCGCGCTTGATGGATAGAAGGTCATCCTTGAGGCTCAATTCTCGAGCTTTGGAGGCGTGACTGTAAGAGCGGGAAAGAGCCGTCCAGACGGCATGCGAAGTCTGACAACCGATGATTGTGGCCATGGACTCCTCAGTAAGGGTAGAAACCAAAAATAACTTGATGAGTTGATCCTGCGAGCACCACTTTGCATACGCAGGGTTGGGCGACGTATGTCCAACAACGTCAATGAGATCACGAACGGGAGGAGGACGAGAACTATCAACATAGGGAAGGAAGTGTTGAGTGATGAGAAGAGGCTCGATATGTGCATGCCATAACAAATAATTGGAAGAGGTGAGTTTAATGTTCACCATATGTATCATGGTTGACAGAGGGAGGGTGGGAATATCAATTTCCGGAGCAGCCATGAAGGTCGATTGAGCAGCGCACGTATGGAGGCGCAGGGCAGAGGATCGACAAAGAGAAAAAGAAAACTAGGGTTTAGACAGTTAGGCTGATACCATGTAAAGAAGAGAAATCTTTTATTTCACACACTGAAAAGATTACATTGTACATGTATATATATAGAGATCTAAACAATATAAATCTATCTAGACTAGAAAATATATGAGTATATCTACAAAGATATGCATAAGATATATATCTATCTAACACAGTCTAGGACCCACAAGTTCGGATACCAAACTTAACAGTCTTGGGATCAAGCCTGAACTGATTGATGACAACACCTAGCATGGACTTTCAAGTATGACGACTTCAGTATGGAATTCTAAGTTCTTGTCCCGGTGCATAGAGATAAGAAGAATGTCCAGAGGAACGTACTGACAAGTACAAACTTTAAGGATTGGAGATTCCTTTAAGTCTGCAAGTCCAAGACTTCAATCTTGATACCTCAAACTGACCAGTCCAGGATTCATCGAACTAACCGAAGACTACCGTTCTAACAAAACATGAACAATCGATGTCCTTGTTAGAAAAAGCAGAGCAGGTGCCAGATTTCTGGAAAAGCACCACTTACCCGCCGATCGCTGCAGTCAATAGAGATTTTCGATTGGATAAAGATCCAATTTGCCTCTAATGGCTAGAAGATTCGAACCTTCGATTTTCTCCATATAAATACCGGAGGACTTCAACAGAGGAAGGTTACCGAACATTTACGAAGCTTACGATTTTCAAAGAGCAGAAATTCTGTTAAACTCACGACATCGAGGCTTTCAAGCTATTCTATATGTCACTGTTGGGAACAAGAGGCTCAGAATTCTTAAGTTCTTGAGTTATATCTTGGTAATCTTTCTCTCCAAGAAAGATTACAACAGTCGAGTGTGTCTAGTACATAGACTCCTACGGGCGATCTGCCACCAAGCTGATAGTTTTAGAAAACTCTAAACACCCCTTTTTGGCGCGAGGAGGTTGCGTGATGTGCCCACACTCCAAGAAACTGCGAAGAGAAAGACGAGCAAGGACCAGACGAGTGAGTTTGTGGATCGATGGACAAGGCATTCACCAACAAGCGATAGATCGTAGGAGCACATTTGTAGCGAGTTTGTGGATCGATGGACAAGGCATTCACCGACAAGCGATAGATCGTAGGAGCACATGTGTAGCTCTGATCTTAGTGGATAATCCATACTACAAGTCTGATGAGTGGACGTAGGATCTTTAGAGTCCGAACCACTATAAATCCTTTCTCTCATTTATTGCTTTCAATTTACCATTTTACTTACTTTAAAAACACTAACTGATATAAAACATACTCGGACTTAAGTACCAGACTAATATTTGACAAACTAAACTGACAATCAATCATCAGTTTGAATAAGTGCAGGTTTACAAATCAATTACTTCTACTATACAATCTAAACTTATTTTAAAAAACCGGGTCCAACATATTTATAACTAGTTATAATTAATTATTTATGGACCATATGGTAGGTAAACCTACTACATTTAATGTTTCTTGTTGAAGATCTTCTTAACTATTTTTTTTAGTAGGATTTGAGAAGAATTTACGGTTCCCGTGATTATTTAATCCAGGAAACATAGAGGAGTTATTTAAGTTTTGGTAGTTTTGATGGACTTTTTTTAGAATTTTTGCTCTATTCTTTGTTTTGAAAAATTTGAGATTCCAAAACTATAATGAGTGTTTTTTTTTTCTTTCCCTATCTGAATTCATAATGCGTTATAAATTAATGTACTTTCTATTTAATTTATAAAAATTACTTGTATAGAAGCTGTTAAAATAATTGAAAGGCAGTTTTTTAAAATCCCGCCTAGAGGGATTTTAGGAAATAGAGATTTATGTAATTATTATTTGAAATAAATATATCTTGTATTATAAGTAAATATTATTTACTATCCATGTACGTTTCTCTTTATCTTCGATTTATATTATTATATGCTAATAATTGTTAATTAGTGTGCAGTAAAATCTATACTTAGTTAACAATAATATATGGATTGATGAAGCATAATATTACAGTTAAACAAATACGAAACTCTAAGTTAATCATAATAATGTTTCAAAAGTTGTAGGATATCTTCTTTTTTTCAAATAAGTTTCAATAGAAACAAACTTTTGTTTATAAAATGACATATATCAAATGGCTATTTTTGTTGATAAACAAAAAATAGAGATTTTTTAAAAAATTCAAGAAACTCTCAATTAATAAGAAGAAGGATTATAAAATTCTCAATTCAGAATCTCAGTATCAAATTTAAAGTTAAGAATTTTCTTATCTTTCTAATTCTAAATTAAAATATCATCTTTCAAATTATAAATTAAATTATTTATTAAGTCCTAAGAATTTAGTCACTTGTATTAAATGTCTATTTACATTTCACATTTGAAATTATGAGTCCCAATAATAATGTGCATGAAACAAAATAGGGCCTACCCATATATATATTTTAATGAGAATTAGTCCTATTAAAATGAAAATTTAAGAGGGAGGCCACCACCCATCGTACCCGGGACACGTGTCAGTAATCTATTCGGCTGCTTCAAAAGTCCAAATGATCAATCCACGTGGTGCCACTTCATTTGAACACTGGAATGTTCCAGGTTTCAACACCCTCCTCCCATTAATCCAAATCTTATCCAAATCGGCTACTATTCACCACACTCGCCCTGTTGTAACGAATGGTTATCATTGAATTAATAAGTTAAAAAGTTAAATACAACTTTGGTCAACTTGTTACATCAAAAATTTTATGTATGATAAATAACTCAATAATATTAATATACAATTTGATGAATTGATATAAAGATTTCTAGTTTTTTTTTTTTTTTTTGGAGAAAATAAATTTTTATAGTTGAAAACGTCAGAGTGGAGATTGGAAATGTAATTTAATTCAGGGTATTAATGGGCCGTTGAGGATGTTGGCGGGCTAAAATTAAGTTTTATAAGGCCCAACTCAGAAAATAGTAAAAAAACAAAAGTCCAGATTGAGAAGTTGGCAAATGGCAATTTAATGCCCAATCAAAATCTCAACTTATTATTTTTAAAGTCACGTTTTAATGGTAGTTGGATACCAATCCTAAAATTTCTCGCTTTTGGAAGTTTTATATATGAAATGTCTACTAAAGCACATTTTAGATGCATGTAAAACTCTTGAAATAACTATTAACTCAAATAATTCTCTTAAATAGAAATGTAGATGAATTACGATACTCATGAGCTATTTAAATCTTGAATTTATAAAAATTCGTTACCAAAACAAGTTTTGTTCTGTTTGGCAATATTCAGTTTGTGAATAAAATTATCATATAACTCAGTTTGAAATATAAAATCATGAATTTTGAAAATTTTATGTATTTATACTTGAGTCAATTGTGAAGTGAAGATGTTAGTGATCCACTCAGAGTGTGGTAATTTATGATTGAACCTAATGAGCTCAAATCCCATCAATATTTTTATATATCAATTTTATCACATGTTAGCTAATTTAATACTACATAATCCATAATTGATGAGTTTTAAAATTAAGAAAGTTCTATCTATTATACATTTTAAATAGTGATAACGGATTGTCCTTGCACAAGTAAAAAAGAAGTGGATGAGAACATTGGCACTCACATGATTAAATTACTCATCTCTTTTTACAATTACTCCCATCGCTTTTAATTTTTTTAGTTTGAATTATATTTTTAGCGTGTTTCAATTATGCGATCTATTTCCATATCAGAGAATTATATTTTTCTTATAATTTACAATTACATCTCTAAATAATTTCAAAAAATTATAAAATATAATATTCTGAAATAAGAGGTTATTTAATGCTTTAAATAAAAATAATGTTGGAAGTTTGTTGAAATATTAAATAATTTTTTTACAAACATGTAAAATTAAACTCGACCTAAATTTGGTGGTGGGGATATTGTGCCAAATTAATTGGGCTTGTAATCCACTTTTAAAGAAAAGAGTAAGAAAGCAAAATCTCGAGTTAATAAAGATTCTTTGGCCAATCATTTCAATGTAAAGACGAGTTTTTAATTTGTCCCTATTTTGGTGACAGTTTTCAATCAAAGCTGTTAGCAAGTTAGAAACATAAACCAAAAAAGTTATATATATAGAAAAAGAAAAAGAAAAGTTGTAAAACCATTCTGAGAGACACGGACATAACAGCAAACATTTGTGGGCATGAACTCCATAGTGATGCGAGTGACAAATTGGATTTAATGAAAAATCTAGTACTACCTCCGTCCCGCTTAAATAGACCATTTTCATTTTGATACATTAATTTCAGAACTAGTATTTAGTAGCTAATTATGGTTAATAATAAAATTGTCAATCGTAATTAACTTGTTTAAGTCTTAAATAAGTTAATTACAATTGTTAATTTTATTATTAACCACAATTAGCTATTAACTACTAGCTTCGAAATTAATGTATCAAAATGAAAAAGACCTATTTAAGCGGGACGAAGGGAGTAGTATTTAACATTATTGATCTCCTCCATAAAATAAAGTAAATTTGTATATATATGATAGATTTTTCCAAGTTTTCTGTTGTTTAATTATGGATCTTTTGTAATTTATTTAAATTAAAAATAAATTCTCAGATAAGACGGTCTCATTATTTTTATTGTGAGACGAATTTAATAAAATGATGTGTTTCTTTATTGCAAATGATGTCTCGCCATTTTTATTGTGAAACGAATTTAATGAAATGATGTGTTTCTTTATAGCAAATGATGTATTTTTTTGTTGCAAATAATGTAATTTTTTTAAATAAAATGATGTATTTAACTTATTAAAATAATATATTAAGGTCCGTGTCACAATAAAAAAATGGTGAGACAGTTTCTCAGGAGACCAACTCTAAATTAAATTAGGAGTTCGCCGGCCAATATGGTAAAATTAAACCGCAACAAATTTATATTTGAAGCAAATTAAAGGGTTCTGCCGATTTATTTCAAATAGAGCTCTCTTACCAACCCCAAATAATTTTTTGCCGTTTTTTCACATATTTTGATAATTTACTTTTGGAGTTTATGGTATTTTTACAGCAACTCTATAGGGTTTGTCATTTGTGTGTACTTGGAGTAGGATTTGAGGTGAGGGCAAGCTAGTGAGGATCAAAAACTGTGAATTTGAGTTGACACGAGCTACATAGGTTTCGCAACTCAGCTCTCCAACAAACACACGCTAAGAAATATTATTGAAAAATCATCTCGATGTTTTTTTCCTATCATTACAATACTTCTTTCGGTTAATTTGTGGTTTAACTTAAAAATCTCCTAGTTAGACTATTATAGGTGTTAGGTGTTGTGCCTCAGAATGTTCAAGCCCATTCTAAAGCCACTACGTGATCGAAAGAGGATTAATCGAACGGTTCAGTGGCTGGACCCATCAACCACAGGCAATGGTGTCTACCTGGCGACAGGTGAAGCTCGAGTCGACTCGGTAGGGTGATCGCTCATACCGATCGAATGGCCCGAAGGCACACAAACAGAGTTAAAACTTATTAAAAAGAGGAAAGATATATCGTTTAGTTATAAATGATTTGTCCTTATTTAATATCGAATTTGAACAAGGAAAGGGCACATTCGTGCCACAACTCTAGCTACTTCCATTATAGGACATATCTCACAGTTATAAATACTAGAATTCATTTTTGTAACAAGGGGGAACACTTCATAAATCTTTTCTTTCTAATAAAGTCTTAATACAGGCTACAACTCTCTATCTTCAGTATTCTTTATAATTTATTTATTTTCCGTTACACATTAAATCCCACCATCAACAATTGACGCTATCTGTGGGAAAAGAACAAGATGAAAAACCAAAACCCGCAACATGTTCAGCAGCGAAACGAATAGGGCGAGCAGAGCAAGCCAAACTTAGCCCGGGCTAGGGCTGCGTTGATGAGGACATGCAACGGATGCACTAGGAGATGGAAGTCTTACACGAGGCTAATTGCAGGGCGACGCTAGATGCAGAGTAGTTAAGGCACCAACTAGCCCTGCTCCGGAATCAAGAGGATCAAAGGACAAATGACGTGAGTTTAGAGTGCCAAAACACTCGTCGACCGGGGAACTCGCGTCACTCATCCAATCGCCGTTCAGTTGGAGGAGAGCAAGAGGATAGTTTGGCTATGGAGGTCCGACTCAAAGACATGGCAAGGATCTTGACGACAATTCCTGGAGTGCTACCACCTCCGGTGATTGCCCCGGTAGGGGCCGGGGCTATGTCGACTCTCCTTTTACTCGAAAGATCGCAACCACCCAAATCTCTAATGAATTTGGCATTCCTGCGATCAAGGCCTAAGATGGGACGACGGATCCGAACGAATTCATGACCTTCAAGATGTAGACCGCGAACATGTCTTTAACGTCAACCCCCACTATCCCATTGTTCTATTAAAACTCCTCCATTAGTATAATATTGTTCGTTTTGTGTTGATCAAAACAATCACTTTTATTTTTTAGTATCACCCTAAATATCTTATACTAATAAGAATTATGTAAACTCTTGTATATACAAAATTATTGAATTAATTCTATAATAAAGGACAATTAGATTTGACATAACCAATAATAATGATGATAAAACAATGAAATTATTACTTTTAAGAATTTGATAAATCTGCAGTGCCTGTATCTAGTAATTTCAATAATATATTGGAATTTAAACTAATTTCAGAATGTGAAAACTAATTTCAGAATGTGAATATGTTTGCCAACTTGAGAAAAAACGACAAAAATCCGTACAGTGGGACCTACTAGACGGTCAGCTGTCATGTTCTTCAATATTCATGGACCCATCACAGAATTTCCCATTTCGCAACAAGGCACACTGAATCAACAAATTTTTTTTTACTTAAATTAACGTTAGGCGTAATTAATAGCTGACGTGAGTTAAATATGATTAGTCTCGAGCTCAAATACGATAAAAATTTAAAGTTCAAGCTCCATTCTCCTTAATCAAATTTGACTTTTTTAATAAAAAATTAAATTATTTTTGTATAAATAATAAATTTAAGGATATTAAATTCGATAAGGCTCCTGAGATTAATTTGAATTGGAGCTCGATTTAAGCTCGAACAAGATAAAATTCACGAGCCTATTGAATCTGGAATCACAAAGCTTGACAATTACTTAAATAGTTCAAGTTTGACTTAATTAGTATCGAATCGATTTCAATTTTTTTTTCAACTGAATTTGAATAGCTCGCGTATTTACTTGGCTTGTGCTCACACTTAATTGACGTAACTATTTAATTCTTTGGTGTTAGTATAATGACTAGCTTAGAAGAAAAGAGATACTCATCTATTATGAGGAGTAACTCATGCAATTTTTTTTTATTAAATCTGGAATTATAGAAAATATTATGATTCTCATAATTAATTGCAACTATCTTTCTCCATCATATAATTAAATATAGCATAATATATCTCTTTCTTTGACTTTCTTTTTTTAGTGTTGCTCATTAATAGTTCGATATATTAATATATGACCCACCACAATAAACTGTTATTCCCATCGATATTACTAAATAAATAACTAAGAACTAATCCAAATCATCATGTATTAAATTAGAAATTTTTAATTAATAATTTATTTTCTATTAATCTATAAAAAATATATTACATACTTATAATATCTTACAGTCCACCCCATTATTTTAACTAATAGTATATTCTCAACATATACGAATTTCATAAATAAATTATAGCTGCGTTATACAACAAATTCTTCTCACTTAGTGTTGGAAATATTATAGATTTTCATTATCTATGTGAATTTAATTTATGCATTTTAAGGGAGTATACTATTCCGTACCCATAGCCAGCCAAAACCCTAGTGAAATTAGATTGTACTCGTGGTGGCACTGTCTCTGTTAATTAATCATCTAGTAATTAAAAAAAGAAAGTAAGACAATGGAACTTTCCCAAAATCATATATATATATATATATAGAGGAGGGATCATGTAAAAAAAAAATCCTCATGTGAGAAAAAAAGAATGAATCATATCCATCAGATCTAAACAAATCAATGGTTGATATGCAAACAAGCAATGTCTAAAACACAGTTAAGCAACAAAATAATCAAGCAACAACTTAAACACAATCAAGCAACATTGTAATCAAGCAACGACATGAACACAATCAAGCAACGTCATAAACACAATCAAGCATATTTATCACTTTCTCACGTTAAGGATTTTCTCGCTGGATCTGCTCCCTATATATATATATATGAAATTCTATCTAATTAATGTATTAATTTGAAATAAAAAGAACTTCATTTTGCCCTCATATAGGCCAATTTGAGTTTCGCACAAGATAATAAAATTGATGAAAATTAACCACAAAACAACTTACGGAACACATGATTAATACATAGCCCAGCCATTTCATTTTCCACCCATAATTAGCGTTTAGTTACTCGTGCATACAATCTAGAAATAATATATATATATATATATATATATATATATATTTCAATTTTCAACTGAAACTGCGATATATTAGAAGGAATGTTCTTTCTTGGATGAAATTAATTAAAGCAGCAAGGTGTTTTTTGGCTGGGAATGGAGGAAGATTAAGTGCACCTACATCTAAATGGAGCAGCAATTGCTTGGGGCATTTAGAATTCGGCAACATATATAGTGTTTGAGTGATGATATATTGTTGTCGTCTAATTCGATTTTTACAATACTTTGAGTGTGAATGGTGACATATCATTTTTGTGTTGAGCCGCCACTAGCTAGAGAGATCATGGGAGATTAGAAAATATGGACAAGTGGGGATCGTCTGCATTGACTACACTATTATTAAAAACTACTCTATTCAACAAAACTAATGGTTAATTTCATCATGTTTCTTATGTTTTAAATCATATCGTATATGGGAAACAATTCAATCTTATTTAGCTAATCATGCCACTTCTCTCATCTAGTGAGAATAGAAATCATTTTTAAGACGTACGCATATGTATGTATACGTATCAGATGGATCAAACTATATATTACATTTCTTATTATTTATTTTCATGGTTTACTTAATTCATTTAATTGGGATATATAATTGCCTAAACTCAACATAAATTCAAAATCTCAATCAAAGAAACTAAAACCTAAAACTTATATATAGCTCGACTCGTACTAGCTATGTGCATGATCATTATTATTACTTCATGAGAGCGCGCAGTATATGAATATGATATGTAGTCATGTTAATAATTTTTTAATCTACAATTCATCAATCTCAAATACATGGAATTACATTCCTATTCAAAAACAAATAAATACAAATTGAGAAGAGAGAAGCAAAAGCAACACACAGCTTGGTGGCCCATTGCATGTCAAGTCAGCCATTTCGTCTCTCCTTAATTCATTCCATTCCTTTAATCGTACCCTATTTAGCATCAATACATTTCCACTAAGAAAAAAGAATTTCTCGATTTACAAACAAATTGATTGATCAGATGGAGAGAGGGAAAGATTTGGCGGAAGGGGCATCCGCAACGCCGAGCCGCTACGAGTCGCAGAAGCGGCGGGACTGGAACACCTTCGGGCAGTTCCTGAAGAACCAGCAGCCGCCGGTGGCGCTTCACCACTGTCACAGCAACCACGTGCTGGATTTCCTCAGGTATTTGGACCAGTTCGGAAAGACTAAGGTTCATATGCAGGGTTGCATCTTCTACGGGCAGCCCGAGCCGCCTGCCCCGTGCACCTGCCCACTGAGGCAGGCCTGGGGCAGCTTGGATGCCCTCATCGGGCGGCTGCGCGCCGCCTATGAGGAGCACGGAGGGCCGCCCGAGACGAACCCGTTTGCGAGCAGCTCGATAAGGGTTTATTTGAGAGAAGTGAAGGACTGTCAGGCTAAGGCAAGAGGGATTCCTTACAAGAAGAAGACCAAGAAGAAATCTGGAGCTGGGAAAAACAGTGATGGATCCAACTCCTCTACAGCCTTGTTTTCTTGAATTGAATCCGAGGGTCCACATCAGATCAAATTATGGTAATTTTCTACTTCATTATTAATAATAATTTCTTGGTGATGAATCTGGATTATATATTTTCAGATGTAATTGAGTGATAATTGCATGTGTGCCTACGTGTTTTCATATATAAAAAATATATGTATTTATAAATATACATAGGCATATATAGGTGTATATACAGTTGAACGCAAACGACTTCGTGTTTATCTTCTAATTCAATACATACATACGATTATTAATTATACACTAATTTGGGAGTATATATTTGTCATTACTGTTGGTTTACTAACTAGTTGTGATATATTTACATTTTGGAAATTACATTTAAGTGATCTGATTGATGGGGACGCCATTGAAAAAGGAGATGGGAAACCCTAAAAACATGAAATGTTAACTCATCCTGACAGAAAACTAGCTCACAAATTTCATCATGTGCAAGAAAATGCAGAATTTATGGGTATAAATCACACACATACTTGATTAATTTAGATTCTTTGCCACAGCAGGTTAGAAATGTTGAGCTTTCTTTTCAAGTTTTTCCATCATTCAAACACACACGCACACTCACTAATCGATCCCACCAAATTGTGAATGTTGCATATCAGCCTTCCATTTTTTTGAGCATCTTTTCAGATCTTTCGCCCCCACAAATAGTCAATTGTGCTATATAGCATTTGCATGTTTAATTATTTTAATCAAGAATGGGACACAAAACTGTAATAAATTTCAAAAATTAAATTTCCTCCGTTTGCTAATTAATCATACATACAACTAAATCAAATCAGAAGACATGCACATTGCTCATCATTGGGTGTACGAGAAAACGGAAATATAAAATACTATATCAAAAGGCACCAACAAGCACATTGATTCTATCATTATAATTCCTCCCACTAACCCTATAATTAATTAATCAATAAACAGTGAGGGCATTTTAGAAATTGGAATTTGATTGCTTAAATGTGTGTCTTTACCAGATTGCCTTGTGTCTGTTGAGATTGTGTGGGGCATCACAATTATTCAATTTTGTCCTAATGCTTCGTTTTTCCTTTAATACAATCCGTAAGTTTCTTAGGGTTGATTTTTCCCAGTTTGAATATCGTTTAAATGAGTGCATATATCCTTAATTAATTCTTTACTATTTTCATATATATATTTAATTAAATTGGCTAGCTTCAAATGGATTTTCTACTATATTTGCTCTGTTTTCTTTTCTTGCATCATTTGATAGCACGTGACAACTCTAGGGATAGAGAGAGATGGGAAATAATCACAGGAAGAGAAGAATTTCTGAATTTCGAAAACGATGAAATAATTCTAAATCAGTGTGCATTTAATAACTAGTTATACGTAAGCTAGCAACTATAAATCTACTAAATGAGGAGAAAGAGTATGCAAGGAAACATAATATATCCAATAAAGTAATTCGGTTCGCATTTTCTATTACACTACTTTTTATGTTCCAATTTGTGTTTTTTTAAGTTCACTTTTATTAATTTTATTGTAAATAATTCTCTTTAATTTTGATTTTTGCACTTTTATTTGATTTTATATATAATAATTTTAAATAGGGATTGCCTATAGCGTAAGGTATATAATTACTTTAAGAATTTGATATGAAATAATTTATAATTTTTAACAAAAACTAATTTATACATTTTATTTGTGTATGTATGATTGATCTTAATAATCGTAATTCATAAGACTAAACTAAATACGAAATTAGTTAAACTTAAAAAATATTTGGATAATAATTAATAAAAATAATGCTACAAAACATAAAGTGTGAGACATGCCGCCGTGATCACCTACATGCATGTAAATGAAATGATGGAGACACTTGAGCAGATTAAATAACATACCAAGAAATTAAAGAGACGTTCGATTTTTTCAAATTTGTCTTGCTCAATAAGTAGACACGTGATTTCCGTTATACTAGATTGCTGCCCGCGCAACCCGCGGTTTATATGTTTATTTAATAAATTATGAATTATAATAATATTTTTTATTTTT
>JAPKLW010000149.1:249103-278782 GCA_026898455.1 Plectranthus barbatus
ATATAAAATTATGATAACTGAAATTAGAGCATATGTAAGTAACAAATGAAATGATCTAATATTATGAAAATTGATCATTTACATATCAAATGCTAAAATTTATTATAAATTCTGAAAAACTTCCTTGTACACAACATTTGAAGTTTCTTTCACACTGTTGTTGTCTTTGTTAAAAATTAAGTTCTTTAATCCGGCGCAACTTGTGACCCTAGACACAGTTACATACAACTGTCCATGAGAAAACACTGGTTTGCTGAATAAAATTTCTACATGCGAAAGTGACTGCACCTGGCTCTTATTTATTGTCATAGCATATGACACTTGTATTGGATATTGTCTTCGCTGAAATTTGAATGGAATTCGAGGATCAAATGGAATAATTGTCATCCTGGGAATTAATACCTTATCACCAACATTATTTCCACTTGAAATATTGGTCTTAATTACATGATTACCAAGTTGTGTCAAAATCAACCGAGTACCATTGCATAAACTAACTGAATGATCAATATTTCTTAACAACATAATTGGTGTCCCAACTTTTAATTTCATCTCATAATTTGGTAATCCAAAACACTTCAGTGTATTCAGAAATTCTGGTTTGTGCACCTTGTTAAGAACATCAGATATACTTTTCGTTCGACACAATGAATCTGAACTTTAGTATACTTTGCCATAATTGTTATTCAATGATAACATATACTGATTAACTCTCTCAACCACATTATTTGTAGGTGCCAAAATAGCTCTATGCTCCAAAAAAGAAACATATGTTGATCAATAACCACTTGTAGGATATGTACTATCAACAATAGCTTTAATTGGATCACCGTCAAATTTAATGCTAATATCTTCAGGAATATTAATAATTCCATCGCCATCATTTGGTTGACCCAGATTTCCATCCCCAATTGATGCAACCCAATCAGCAAATTCTTTAAATTGTGAAGATTGCATTTCATCACGAATTACATTCAAACGTATGTTCTTCGTCAATCACAAAACACATACGTGACGCCGTAAATACAATAAGTTAATTGTTGCATTAACTACATCACATCTGCTGCCTTTTTGAATGACGGAAAAAATTTGTCTGAAATCACCTCCAAACACAACTGTCTTTCCTCCAAATGGTAGATTATAGCTTTGTGTGTTTTGGAATCGTATTATATCTCTCATCGCCTTATCAAATGCTTCAAAATAATGTTTGTGCAACATAGATGTTTTTCTATCTTTCCTTCCATAGATGTGAAACAGAACATGCTATTATATGATCGTATATTATCTTGGAAATATTTTTTGTGTATATGATTTCCAAATAAAAGATCACTTAGCAATTGTGGTGGAAATTCTACAATTGGCAGTCTAATCTTTCCTGAATAGCAACATGATGAAAATTTTGAATTTGAAGTCATTTTATCCTTTTGTTGCTTCTCACCATACCAAAAAAGTGCACCACAATAATCACAACTGAATGTAGGATCACTTATATCAGAATAACCTGTTCCATAGTAATTAAATGAAAATATAAGAGATAAAAAGATCTTTATATACTATGCTATGCATCTACTCTATTACTAAAAAGTATAATAATTGAATTATAGAATGAAAAAAGAGTTCTATTAATTTAGGATCCAAAAGAAAGTTTAATTATTGAGTCAGGAACCGAAAGATTAATTTTCAATTCAGGTCCCGAAAGATCACAAAAATTCTCATCCAGGACCCGAAAGATCATAAAATTCTTAATCCAAACCTGATTTTATTAGTATTTTTAACGCTTTCATTCTTGATTTATAATCTAAGTCAATGTCATACCAAAATGCACAAACATTATAACAAATCAAGATTCACAAACTATAACTATATTAATTATAAAATTACAATAAAATAAAATTAATATGATAAAAACTAAAATGAAATCAGAAAAGGGAGTTACGAAACAAATAAGAAAACTACTAAAATTCAAATTAAACATAAAATTCCTAAAACATATATTAAAATTAATTGTTAACAAATAAAATCTTTAGACAAAAAAATATGTTTGTCATCTTTGCTGCTACCTTTTTATTACTTGCACAAGACTTTGACTCAAACTCATCTGGCTATTAAACTTCTTCTCTTAAATTATCTAGAAATAATAAAAAAAGATATAAACGATACAACGAATAATATTGTAATAATTATCTCATTATTACTTAAATTAATTGTTAAAATATAAACACCTAATTCTTATTTACATTATTTTTACTTCTTAAATTATATTTTAAAAAATTAAATTTAAAATAATAATGTTTGTTATTTACTATTTATTTGCTATTTCATTTGTGATCTTCTTTGCTACTTTGTTAATGATTTGGTTTGCTATTTTATTTGTGATATCATTTGCTACTCCGTTTGTGATATCATTTGTTACTTCATTTGCTACTTTAATTGTGATCTCCATTGCTACATTGTTTATGATCTCATTTGCTACTCTATTTGTGATTTGATTCACTATTTCATTTGTGATAACACTGCTATTTCTTTATGATCTCGTTTGTTTCTTCATTGTGATCTTCTTAGGATATTACACTATTTATGCAAGTATAACAAAGTACATAATCCAGTCTGTTAGTTTTTTATCTAGGAAAATATAAATATTATATTTAATCATGTTCAATTATAAGTTAAAATACAAAGTGAAAGAAACATTAGCCATAGTCTTTTTATACATAAATAATATATTTGTTTAGGTTCAATTATAAATTAAATTAAGGACGCACCATAAATAAATATAATCATATATGAGAAGGCAAATACAATTAATTTGTTGGATGACAGTTAAACATAAATATAACAATCAAATTGAGACTAACGCAAAAATATATAAAAAAATTATATTTCATTATACGATGTGAAACAATTAAAACACATTGAGACAGTTTTAAAAAGAATAAAAATATTTATAATTACATTATCCATTGATAAATGATATTTCATTTTACATAAAAGATAGGGTTCAAGTAAAGAAAACATATCACTACATGAAAAATATATATAAATTGGTGAAGAAATTCAACAAATCAATATCATCCTCCATCATGTTTATACTATCAAAATCAAATTGATTTATATTTGTGTTGGTATAAATCTATCTTCGTCTTGTGCTTCTCCTCATTCTGAACTAACTGCACAAACAAAAAAACCGAGAACTTCGTGGACAATAGTCCACTGATAGGGTAAGAAAATAAAAACTCACAAATTCAACATTCATGAAACATAAATAGCTAAATTTATCTATTGTATAACAACATCGAAACAAACTTAAATGAGAACAAACCAAATAAATGCGTATATTAAATTATTGAAATACACAAATAATAGAGATAATATATAAAAACCTAAATATAACACAAACCTAAATCCACCGGAGAATTATTGAATTAGTTGAAGTTCTCCACAATTTGAGAAAATATCCTAATACTTCTTGCAATTCAAGAAATATATTGTAGAGATATTTTTAGTAAGTATTTTTTGGGGGAAAAAATTTTGTTCGGGGTTTTGCCTTTTAATATATATAGATTCTTTAAAATTAATTGTCCCTGCATGGTTCTCCTAATTCAACATACATATAAATATATATAAGAAGTTTGTGTTGTATAGTGTTAGCATCACTTGTGTCGTTATAAAACCGTGCGCCTTGTAAGGAGTAGGATGGATGCCTTGAACATTATATACTAGCCTAGACCATTTTCACAAATTATTGTTCTAAGGAGATGAGTGATGCTAACAAGGTATCAGAATAAACTCATTTCAATGATGGGTATCCTTGTAGCGGTTCAAGGTTAAATAGTCTCACACTACGCATGTTATGAGCGGCTCGAGGTTTAATGGTCTCACGCTGCACGTCAAATGAACTGTAATAAATATCTCACACTAATTTAAAAAAAATGGTTTTAGATTATATATATATATATATATATATATATATATATATATAGGGAGTGGATCCAGTGAGAAAACTCTTAATGTGAGAAAGTGAGAAAGATGTTTGATTGCATTCAAGGCATTGCTTGATTGTATTCAGGTCGTTGCTTGATTGCAATTTTGCTTGATTGTGACTTCGTTGTTGCTTGATTATTTTGTTGCTTGATTGCATTTTAGTTGTTGCTTGATTCAATATCAATCATTGATTTTTTTAGATCTGATGGATATGATTCATTCTTTTTTCTCACATGGGGATTTTTTTTTACATGATCCCCTCTCTATATATATATCCAACTCTTTATTAGTCGATTTTGTAAAGAAATTAACCTATAGAAATAGTTAATAATCACTCAACTGATACATTAATCCTTCAAAAAACTGATACATTAATGACTAATTCAGTGGCGGATGCATGGGGATGGGCTTTAATTTTTGTTTATCCAATTTAGAAGATTTATAATATATTCCCCTTATTTTCGAGTTTTCATAAAAAACGAAGGGGTTTGAAATGAAGAAAAATTGTTATATTTTTATTATTTTTAGCATATATTTTTTTACTAAATAGTATAAAAAATCTTTATATAGACAATATTATGTATACATGAATTAGTCATTTTTAAAAAATAACCCCAGTTTTTCAAATATAATAATATCTTTTCAATTTAGAATATTCAAATTATTTTAAGAAATCAATTATCAGATAATTGATTTGTTTGCCAGTGAAGGCATACTCCAATTCCTAGTTCCAATTCCTAGTTCCTTGCAGGTAACACCTCTATTTTCTTCATGCCTAATCCATTAATTATCTGCGTCATTGATTTAGATTGAGAGTCGTGAATTTGTTTCTTGAGGAATTTGAAGTTCAATATTTTATGTTTGTTAGAAGTTTTATGTCTGATTCTGTCATAATTGAAACGATCGAATGTATGTGTCCTCAACCTTTTAATTATCATGTAGGTTCCGATTTCAGAAGCTCATAGATATAAGTTGTTTGCGTCTAAGAAGTTCCCCTTTTGGATTTGGAATTGGATCACAAAAAGGTTGATACAGTATGTCTGAATCTAATCTATTTTGATTTGCAACTCAGATAAAAGTTAAAGTCGTCACTGAAACAATTATTGTTGTTGCTTCAGAATTGCAAAAGCTTTCGAATAATTCTCGACCAAAACTTAAAAGTAATCATATAATTTGTTTGAACCATAAATGTTAAATCGAAAATGGTGAAATCAAATTGAAAAATAGTCGCATAATATTTTTTTAGAAGTTTTTTTAATTATTATTAATTTTCTAAATATTTCAAAGAGTAGATATAAGGGTTTCTAGGGAAGTTCACTTTTTTGGCTAATTTTTGAATGTGTACATAATATTAATTATTTAAGATTTTTATATGGTTAAAATGACTATTTAGATATATTTTCTCGTTTTATAATATGTAATTTTTTTAATATGTATTTTTTATAAAGTATTTTTGGTATATGCATTTTTTACATATTATAATTATTATAAAGTAATATTTTTGTTTTATTGTTTAGTTTTTTTTCACCTAATAATATACAATAGAGCCCCCCATACATAATTTCTGGATCCGTCACTGGACTAATTAAACGCTATCCTTTTAGTGCATGGGCTACTATTAGATATGTTCCGTCGTTTTATATATATCTATATCAATATCTATATATATATATATATATATATATATATATATATATATGTGGTAGTGATTAGGTGATAATAGGATTTCCCGTGCTAAATGAGAAAAGATCTCAGCTGTTTAAAATCTCAATCGACGGCACAGATTAAGCCCGTCCCTTTCAATTTTCGATGCATATTTTGCACATACTCAATGCATAAAAGGGCAAAAATGTAAAAAATATATATTCTAGAATTTCATTTCGTGCAGTTCATAAAACATAATATGCATACGGTCAATGTAAAAAATTCAATATTTTAGGCATAAAACAGCAGCAT
This sequence comes from Plectranthus barbatus, assembly GCA_026898455.1. Taxonomy (NCBI): domain Eukaryota; kingdom Viridiplantae; phylum Streptophyta; class Magnoliopsida; order Lamiales; family Lamiaceae; genus Plectranthus; species Plectranthus barbatus. The sequence goes on from JAPKLW010000149.1 coordinate 255,041, forward strand.
ATAAATGCAAAAATGCACTCAATATGAATACAAAAATGCATATGCTTTAGAATAAAAATGCATCTTATTCAAGTTAATAATGCATCATTTTGATGCAAAAAATGCAAATATTTAGGAACATTTTTTATGCGTAATTGATGCATTTTTTTATCCTGAACGTAAATATAATAAAGAACATATACCAGCTGAATATGAAATCAAGATTTTCGTGCGAATCTTCTAAATTTAACATATTCAATATGCATATCATATGCATCGTCGTAAGAATACGTTTAATTTGATATATGATTCGTAAAAAATAGATTTGAATCGAGAAAGATATAACCGTTTGATTATAATGGGAGGAAAGAGAAAATTAGGAGAGAGAGTGTGTTTAGATCTAAATAGAGAAGAAGATTACTATCTTACTGTTGGTCCCGGATATCAGGGTATACTTTGGCAGCGGAAATTACGTAAGTTCGTTTCTTGCACTCTGCTGGTTACACAGCTGACTGGGACCTTGTCAGCTGGTAAGTCAACTGGCAACTGAGTATTCAGCTGACTGGCAACTGGCTGGTCAGCTGATGACTCAGGACTTAGAAAGTTTTAGAGTCGAGTTTGCACAGTTATAAACTGGTTTCAGTTATACTCCAGCACTTGGGTGCTGGGTTTTAAATCAGTAAGTAAATGCTGAAAGCAGTAAATAACAAGGATATTTTATAGTGGTTCGATCAACTGATCTACGTCCACTCTCCAGTCGAAGCACTGGAAATTTACTAAAAAAGAGTAATCCGGATACAAGATTATCCTACGATCTATTTCCAGCTGATGAATGCCCCGTCCACCAGTCCACTGGATCAACCGCTCCCGGGTCTTGTCCTTCTTCAACTCTTGTCAGCTGGATGGAGTGCGAGCACGTCACTTTAACCTCCACCGGTACCACTGACGACGTGGGTGTTTAGTTCTCCCAAGAACTTGACTCTTTGCTGGCGGCAAAACTGCCCGTAATAACTCTGGAGCTGGCTGGCTCAAGAGCTGCTATGTTCTTCCTCGGAATGAGAAAGAACACCAAATGAGATCAATAACTCACAAGCTAGAAGCTTGGAGTCTCGTGTTCAGATGATTGACACACGGAGTAGCTTTAAGAAAAGCCTCGAACGATTTGCTTGCTTGCAATAAAGTTTATGCCTTTCGGTAGTTGAGCGTTCGGAGAAGAGTTTCAAGAGTGGGCAAGAGTAGCTAAGAGTAGCTAAGAGTAGCTAAGAGTAGCTAAGAGTATTGAATGCTGTTGAATCTCACGTATTTATAGTCGTGAGATTCAGATTCAAATACTAGTCGTTGCACACATCCGGAATGGTCTTCTGACTCCAGATGTACTTCGGACGGCTGCAGGTAGCATTTTCAGGAAAGCGCCATGCCTGCGACCGCTTTATCTGACACAGATCTCTTTGTGTCAGAACGGCACTATTCGTCAGTAGGGAATCAAGAACCGGAGTCTTGAGCTGATTAGACTTTAAGTTAGCCGTCCTTAAAGTCCTTCTTTGTCAGCAACTTCCTCAGACGAATCTTCTCTTTGTCTCTATGTCTTCGGGAGAGTGAATCTTCAATTCTGATGATAACCTTCGACTGGCAGATCATGCTGGTGATCTTGTGCTGGCAGTCTCTGCTGGTGACTTGCCTTAGCACAATCAAGGTCTACCAAATTGTCTGATGTTATCTCCTGAATTCTCCCGTGACTGGTGACTTCACCGCTGGTGAATAGTGTCAACCAGAACACATATTCTGCTGGTAGATCTGTCAGCCTCCTGCTGATGAAATCTTCCCACTGGTGAACAGTAGCCAGTCGATAGCTCAACTCTATGCTGATGAACAGTGTCAGCATGAGTCTTGGTCAGTCGCTTGCTGGTGAGGCATCCCTCAACTGGTAAGCACATCTCATGCTGGTGAACAGTAGCCAGCATGAGTCTTGAACAGCTGCGACTTACAACTCAAAATACCTATACAGGACTTTACATTTGAGACTAGAGCTATTCTAGAGACAAACTGACGCTGGTTGGACTTAGGATTTGATCCACCAAAACACCAAACTAGAACTAAGATCTAATCTATCAACTGGGGAAGGGAAACAGAATTTTCCCAACACTTACCCTTTTATGCATTGAGTATACAAAATATGCATCGAAAATTGGAATGGACGGGCTTAATCTGTGCCGTCGATTGAGATTTTTTAAACGGCTGAGACCTTTTCTCATTTAACACGGGAAATCCTATTATTATATGATCACTACTCTATATATATATATATATATATAAATATAAATATATATATCAAGATGATGAGTTATTTCTCTTTGAGTGAAAAATCAAAATGCAAAAACCCAAAATAAGCCCTGATAGGAATTAATAATTTTTTGTCTCTTTTTGTGGAAAGGAATTGAGTTGTTTCTGGTTCATATTATGACTGACCACCAAATACCAATACATTGGATATAAAAGGGTCATATGCTATCAGAAAGCATTAACGAATGTAAGAAAAATCTGGTATATATATCATTCCTGCATCTACATAACAATTTGTGTACCTAACCTTATTAATGATGAGATGATAATTTCTGACGTCGAAGTTTCGTTACGTAAATTCAAGTCGATAAGATCATCCACATAATTATGAAACAAATATATTTGATCGAACTTTAGAATTCCCACCAAAATACTTTCATAATTAGTTATTAATTATAGCTTCACAAAGAGGAAACTTTTGTATTTGTGGTTTTTTCTTAATGGCATTTAGGGTGAATGGTTTAATTTTTATAAGGTTTGAGAATTGAAGCTTTGAGTGAATTATTTCTTGCAAGTTGATTTCCTGCTTTGATAAACCTGCAGTTTAGATCTTCTACTAGGTTATTTTTGTCATATATATCCGATCCCCTTACATTTCATTTCATTCTTTGATAATTGAATATTCATTGAAAAGTTATAATATATTGATGATATTAGCATAGTGTTAAAGTGTATGTGGTGCATGGGCATCAGTTTTAATTTGCATCTCGATGGATATATACACTACATTATCAGTTAATGCATGCATGCATCATCTCTACAAACAATATATATTCTGACTGTCTGTTTCAACAGGAACATGCCGTAGACAATAAACGGACTTGTTATATTAAAATTCTGCTGCAATCAACAGAAAAGAGAAATATTGATGCGTGGCGTCCCACTCAAAAATAACTCATAATTAATTTGGAGCTGCTTGGGAATTTACTGAATCTTGTAAGATCATAAATTTCATATACATGATATATATATCAGTAAGGTTTTTTTCTCTTGCGCCTTTCTTCTCTCCTCAGTTAAATAGGAATGGTTTTACAATCTTCATATGTACTCAACCTAGGGGTGGTAATTCCATCAAAAAAAAAAACAAAAACAAAAAAAACAAAAAAAAAATTAGGGGTGGCAATTTTTTTTCTGACACCATAATCAGAGATAAATCCGTACAATAATAATATATATGAACTGAGGCTTATCAGCGATGGATCCTTATCAAATCGACACGACAAGGACACAAAAATTTTGAATTTAATTTGGATAGAATATGATTCGGATCGGAAAATTCATTAAATAGATTGGATTCAGATCGGATAAGGATAAAATAATTTAATAAAAGCTTAGTGGATGACATCAACTCCTTAGGGATTTGTGTTAAAGGGTAGGGGATGGGTTCGATCCCTCCTAACATCTCCCCCCAGGGATCAATGTCAGGGCCTGCAGTCCGATGCACCCCAACCACATCTCCAGTTATAGCTCCCTACCACAACCTGGAAGGTTGTTGGTATTGGGGATCGAACCTCTCACCTACCCTTTAACACCAATCCTACTTAGTGGATAACATCAACACCTTAGGGATTGGTGTTAAAGGGTAGGGGATGAGTTCAATTCCTTCGAGGGGTGAGCATTCGGTTATTTCGGTCGGTTTTTACATAAAAAATAACCGAACCGAAATAACCAAAAAATTTTTTGGACACAATCAAACCGAACCGAATAAGGTTGATAACCGAACCGAATTTCCAATTCGGTTTTCGGTGCGTAATTTCGGTTATTTCGGTTTAAACCAAATTTTTAAAAAAAAATTATAGAACCTGAAAAATAATCATATTTCTTGAATAATTCAACAAAAATCTAAACATAAAATAATCATTAATACAACCTATACTTTTAAAACAAAAAAATTCAACATAAATTAAATTAAGTTGTGCTTGTGCGGCGGTGGGTTTTGACAAATTAGGTTGAAGACGTGAATGAATTATTTAGGTTTAGTGGTGTTTAGGTTTAGATTTCTTAGATATAAAAAATTATTTGTATTATTTATATATTAATTATATATATATATAATAATATTATATATATATATATATATAATTTCGGTTTTTCGGTTATTTCGATCCCGAAAAAAATATAACCGAACCGAACCAAAATAACCAAAATTTTTGAAAAAATAAACCGAACCGAACCAAAAACCGAAATAACCGAACCAAAATAACCAAAAAAATTTCGGTTTGGTTCGGTTTTTGGTTATTTCAGTTTCTTGCTCACCCCTAATCCCTCCTACCAACAACCTTCCAGGCTTTGATAGACGCCAACTGGTGATGTGGTTGGGGTGCATCGGACAGCAGGCCCTGACATCGGTCCCTGGCGGGGAGAAGTTACAAATTATTTTTTATTTAAATGTAATAATTAATAAATTATTTTTGATATATTAGTTTAGATTTAGAATTCTTTCAAAAATTCAAATATCTTGGTTCCTCAGTGTCCATATTCACTTTTTTTTTTCATTCACCACCAAAAAGAAATTTAATTATTTATCTATTCATTATATTTTCTAATAATTATTTTCTTTGTAGTAACAAAATTTAACATTTTCTTTTTGTTTATTTTTGTTCTCAACTATAAGTTTTCAATGAAGTTGTATCAACTGATCAATTAACTGGTAAGATATTGAACTTGAATGTTGATGAAAGTATTGAATGCTTATCCATTGTTTCAACGTTTACAATTTTACCATGATAAATAAAAGGTAAATTAGAATTCATTTTATTTGTAATAAATTTTAAAATTTTAATTAATATTTTTCTCCCTCAAATTTGTAAGTGAAGTGTTGGCAAGTGGCCACTAAGATGGAGAATTGTTCAGTATTTAGAAATGTGAAATCTGGCGACTAGTATTTAAATTTAAGATTTATCTTTGTATATTGGGTGCTTGATTGAGGATTTTAATTTCAAATGAAGTTGCATTTTTATTTATTTATCAAATACAAGATTTAAACAACCAAATATGAGTATTTGGTTTATAATTGTGTTTATTGAAACGGATTCTTATCGAATCAATCAAATTTGGATCCTTACCGGACCATTCAGATTGGATACTTAATCGAATCCTTAACACATACGTATTGAATTCGTGCAAATACGAATTTGAGCTTAACGAATTGGATACGAATATGGATTATGATTTTTCATAATGAATCGAATACGAATTAGGCCTTAACGGATCGAATCGATAACAGATTGACACGATAAGGAGATCCGCACGAATTGCCAACCCTAACTCAACCAATATTACATATTAAAACTTGTTCATAACCTTATTATAACTCCCTCTTATACGGTCCATTTTTATTTTGCTCGATTGTCAAAAAATATTCAGGAAAACAATTTAAACAAACTTCTAACATACATTAGGCTTATTTAAAAGCATTAATTAATTTCTCATTTTCATAATTGCTAGAAAAAAAAATATCAAATATGAAAATTAAACACCGTAAAATAGTAACATGGACTATATAATATTAACTTGGACTATATGATTTGAACAATGGGAATGGAGAGAGTTTTTTTTGGCTATATGTGATATGCTTAAAATCAGTGGCGGCCCCGAGGCTGTGCGAGAGGTGCACCGCATAGGGCCTCCGAATAAAGAGGCACCCTTTTCAAAAAAATTATATAACAGCAATTTTATTATACTATTAATTTATGTTAGTAAGGGACACCATTTAAAAAATATAAAATTACAAAATTATCTTTAACTTAACTAAAAAGATTAACAAAAGATAAATTTATATTTACCCTAATAAAAATATGTAGCTCAAATATATTAAAAATAAATATTAAGATTTATTATAGATATTAGTTAAGATATTAAATTTTATATTATTCCTTACATAACAGGGTAACAAAACGTTGATCTCTCTTCTAGAATACAAAGCGATTGTTGTCTCTTCACTATCTCATTTTTTTTTTTTTGAATATCATACAAATTTTAATAAATAGCAAAGTTGATAAGGTAGTGCATACGAATTTGATGAAATCTTAGTAAATAGCAACTAACAACAAATCTGATAGGATTTTTAAAAAAAAAATGCACAACATTATCATAAAAATTACAAACGAGTTTTTTAAATATCAAAATTTTCTTGCTGCATTTACGTGATTTCCTAGCCCTTTTCTTTAAATTCCTTTGTTTAATTTTTAAATTCTTTTAGAGTGGTTTTAGATTTTAATTGTTTGTTTTTTATTGTGTTATTATGTTAATCGTTCTTCTTGAGCTATAAAACATTTATCTTGTTCTTGAAAAAGAAAAAAAAAAGAGATGATGAAACAATCTCAAATAGTTTGCTTAAAAAGTGCTGTGAGATTTATTTTTTAATGGTGACTATGCATTTAATTTATAAGATATTATCTAAATTTTTTATTTCGTTTCAGTCTTATTTTAAAATTAAGTGAAATCCATGAATGGTTGTGATCTCGAGATTTTTGTTATAAGACATTTTTAATAAATTTATAATTTTAATAATTATTTAATTTAAATAAGGGCACTAAAATATTCCTCACACCAGACCTTAAAATTTACAGGGTCGCCCTGCTGAAAATATATTATGTTTGTGTATATTTGTTTATTCTTTTTATGTGAATAGTTGATAGGATTAATTCAGAGACAAACCTTTTTATTTAACATATTATTCTTAATATTGAATCTAATATATACATATGCAAGTATATTAAACTATCAGGCTTGTAACGCTGAGGTGCATTTTTCTAAACTTTTGCATGAATTGAAATATACTGTGGGAATTATAGTTTCAGGTATCAAGAGTCAAGACATAGGGAGCATACAATTGTTAAAAAGTATTCCGTACGAAATAAATAAATAAGTATAGACATATTTATATATATATTTACTACACATTAAGTTTTTGTATACTTAAATATAGTTTACAAAATGCAAAGACAAAATATTGAGAAAAAAGATTTCAAATAGATTTAATTAATCAGTCAAATTCAATGAAATCAAACAATTTTAAGCTGTGGAACTGGGCTGTTTTTGGATGCCCAAACTGCTTAATCCATATTGAATTTTAAAATCCATAATCTTTTAAAGCAATGGGCTCCACGTCCATTTATAGAAGGTTTATATGCAGCGCGACCTTTTCTATTATAACTTGTAAATTAAATTGAACAACTCGCATAAATTGACATTTACCGCTCAACTCTGCCTTAACTTATATGGAGTATATATTTTTTTAACCCTAACCTTAATCTGCTTCGAACTTGGTATTGTTTTCATAATGTTACACATGCCTAAAGATGGACTCCCTTTACGGGTCAAGATTCATAATGATAAAACGGTTCGTGATGGAAATGATAACGCAGAAAACGAGCATTGATAGCTTCTACAAGATAATGTTAAAAAACAAAGAAAAGAAAAACTTGACAAAAATACTAGTAAAATCCCACAACAGTATCCTAAACATCCCTTGGGACTGGTAGAACATCTAAAATTAGCCAAACCTATACGTATATGCAGAGATGTACTGGTATTCTTGCTGCCATGCCTACAAGTAGCTGTCTGTTACACGGAAAAGAAATTCATGTAAGTGCATCATTGATTTAAACATAGTCATAATAAAGGGATGATCATGTTCATGTATATGATAGATTACAATACTGAATAACTCAATCACAATGAAGCAGATATGTGAGAAAATCAGCAAGCAATGTCTGCGTTGATCAAAAGGACTGTTTCCGAATTCTAGGATTACAGCACAAACGAGAAATTCCATCAGCAACAGAGTATTATTCTAACTATCAAATAATCCTGTAAATGTAATATAGCATGAAACAGGGACAGCCTGCCTTATGCTCAATGGCAACAGCAAAAAATTGTATAGATGCTGCCTGCAAATAAGGCATGTTAACAGTATTCACTGGGCATCACCAGCAAACTACATTTGTTTGTGGGAAAGCAATTTTATGTGTTTGATCATTAATCAATCATATACTCCTGGTATGGAGAGAAGTAATTAGGTAATGTAACAGTTAGCAACACTAGACCAAGAATGCCAATAGATGATGATCAAGACACTTACTGTGTTTGGAATTGCATTTGGCTCGTTTGAGGTTGTCGAGTTGAACCTGAGCTCTGAGAATCTCTAAATCCTTGGCAAACTGCATTCTTTGCTTCTCAAACTCCACCATCTGCCGCTGCTTCGCCACCTCCACTTTCTCGTATATTTGTCCCAGCCTCATTATCGCCTCCGCCAACATCCGGTACCCTTCTCGCTCTTCATCCGCCTTCCTCTTCCTACCCACCGCCCGCCTAACCCCTGCACCATCGCCATCCTCGGCCTCCATTGCCGCCGCAGCCGCAGCCATCACAGAGAAATTCCTCTCCGTCACGCTGCCGGGGCCGGACCTCTTTGACCTGGGGCCCACCGGCACCGACCACGTGAGTCTCAGCGGGTGACTCGCGGCCGGATCCATATCCCGGCGATGGATCACCGCAGAACTGTTGCGGTGACGGATCACTGTTTCCGGCGGGGGCGACGGCGTTAGGTCCGGCGGCGGGGAGTTTCTCCGGCGAAGGTTCTTGGTGCTGTTGTTGATGGAGGTGGTGGTGGGAGTCTTGGAGAAGGAATCGCCGATGAGGGCGTCGAGGCTTTCGAAGTGCGGCCACGAGGAGACGTAGCGGCCGTGAGATTGGACGACCTTGGACTTCTCGACCTTGAACTTCTTCTTGGTGGTGTCGATGCGGTTCTTGCACTGGACGTCGCTGCGGCGAAGTTTCGCGGACCCGGCGGCGTGGATGGCGTTGACGGCGTCGGCGACCTCCTGCCAGTGCTTCTGTCGGAGATTTCCGCGGTTCAGGTTGAGGTAGTGGGCCCCCCACGCATCAATCAGCGTACGGGTAGCCTCCTCCGACCAGCAATCCTCACGACCGGGGAACACCGGAGTCCGCGGCGGCGGCGCCGGCCGCGGCTCGGGCAGGATGTCGGGTTTTGCTGGGGAGGGAGGGTTGAGTTTTTCGTCATCGGGGACGAGGCGGTGGGGGGAGGAGGAGCGGGAGCGGGATGCGGTGGCGGTGGGGGAGGGAGGAGATGAAGGAGTTGGCTGGGATGACATGTCGGTGGCGGAGGTGGCGGTGGTGGGGAGGTGCAAATTTGAAGGAGGCGTGCGTGTAATGTGTGCGAGATCGTAGTATTTGGGCTTTTCAAAATTGGACGACCGGCTTCAGCCTTTGTCACCGTTTAGCGGTAAGTGCTTAAAAAAAATAATAATAATAAATATAAATATATTTATTATTATTTTCTCCTTTTTTATTAAATAAAACCCTTCTTAATACAATTTCTCAAAAATATATATATATATATATATATATATATATATTATTTTCTCCTTTTTTTATTAAATTAAACCCATCTACTTGCTACAATTTCTCAAAAAAATAATAATAATAATAGGAGTAATACAATTGTGCATAAAAAAATTAAGAAGAATAAAGTAAACATAGATACCTATGCTCATTTCGGAGTATTAAGTTCAAGGAAAACAAAAAATAATCTACTCTCAATAAATTAAAATTGGATCTGCATATATGTAAAATAGATTATTCATACTAATTCCTATGAATATTCCTCGTACAAGGATAGTGCATTGAAGTGATAATTTAATTATTACATTTCTTATTTATTTATTTAATGTCAACTAAACGCTGAAATCAAAATCCAGATAATTTTGTTATTATTTTCCAAACCTAAGATATTTAATATGATCCATTTTACTCTTATCACATTTCTAACAAAATCATACTCAAGAAATCAGAAATCATTCTAGCTTCTCCTAATATGTCAAATATTTTGTTTTTGCTTATTTATAATCAATTAATACAAGTAAATCTAAAACTAGTTGTTAATTTCGTTGAACTGATTACAAGAGAAGAACAAAGTAGTAGCAACACCACTTACGGAAATTTAAATAATACAAAAAAAAAATTATGAAAGTAAACTGAAGAACTGCAGAGTCGAGATGATATCTTCCCGCAAGACAAATACGCCACCGTAGTGCTCGATCTTAGCGGTTTGTCCACAAAGGTAAAATGACAACGACTCGATCAAAACATCACGTAGTCAAACGAGCTCCGACGAACTGGAGTGGAGCAGGACTGAGAAGTTGGGGGTTGGAAAATACAGGGAGAATTTGCAGAATTTATGGTGAAAGCTAAATGCGGTCACTACATCATGCACCTGGGGATGCCTATTTATAGGCATTCCACACCTGAGGGAGCGTGTCTGACAATTAAGGTCCGACAGCAGTTACATCCGTGCTCATGATGACGTGGACGGTTACGGCGGGAGACACGGGCTTGAGTGGCCATTACGGGCAATAGTCACGGAGAGTTGAAGGCTCATTTGAATTTAAATCAGTGTAACGATCCCGACACCTCAACGCGCACGTGTGCTGACTCATCAGCCACGTTGCAAGCCAAGTGTGCATACGTATTGACTGGACCGACCCAGTCAACTGACCCACTTCGATAAGTGCATCGAACTCATTTCTGTTGACCAAAAAGATAACGTTGTGACGGGCTAAGGCCCAAGACCCAAAAACCAATTGCCAAGAACTGGGCTTGGCATTCGGCCTTTGCGAGGCCGAGGCGAGGCGGGCGGCATGTGTGGGCACGTTATACAACGTCCCTAGCACACTCAGTTATTACACCATATTAATGTAAATGTATTGAAATCTGTTAAGACAAGGTTAGATTTTCAATGTGGGACGTCTTAATTATTACATGTCTTTAATTAATACTTGTCTTAATTAATCATGTAATAATGACGCCACGTGTCAACTTCGCGGATTAATTTCTCACTCATCGGAATACTGATTTGAGAAAATAAATATACCACGATTATGTACTTGCAACGTAGATCGATCCTGTAGTATTTAATTTTCACAAAATTAAATATTTACACCCGAAATATTTATTCAAATATCGCCGGATTCCAACAATAATAAATTTAAAATTAAACTAGAATGTATATAATTGCAAATCTTGTCTTATAAGCATTGATAGTTGTAATATAATGCTAACCCATAAGAAAGGCAAGCAGTGTCCAGTGATTTATTTGATCCAAGATTATATCCTTCGGGAAGACAAATTCGAGCTTTTGGATAGTTACGAATAGGGGTTGAAGAATATGAAATTTTGACAAGAAATATCCAACTTTATTACATACTCTCTCCCGTTAAATAGTTTATTTTGATTGGACACAAGAGAAAATTAGAAATATTTTATTAGGGAAAACTATAGATTTTATCCCAAATAATTGAATTTTTGTGAATTGTATCCCAAGTCTTCTAGGTTAGGGAATTTTATCCCAAATAATTGAGTTTCTGGAATTTTATCCCAAGTTTTCTAGGTTAGGGGATTTTATCCCAACTTTTAATTTTATTTGGAATTTCATCCCAAATACTAACTTTGTTACATATTTGCTGAACCACTATTTTTTTACATGTACACGTCCATGTAGAATTTTTTTATCCAAAGAAAAATAAAAGCACGTAAGCAATTTAAATCCAAAATCCCTAAATTCTCAAATACTTTCTTCTTAAATCCCGTCTCCTCCTCCCCTCATTCCTCAACGGTGGGATTTTTGATCATTTTTTTAATGCTGGTTAGGCCCATCGATGAGATCAAACCTCTAGCACAGAACAAAGAAAGAGATCTAAAATCACTTCTTGCGCGCAGGAATGAAAACATTGAGAGATACATCTCAGCCGCTGCAGAAATCGAGCAAGCAGCTCGCAGTTGTTATACATATCACATAAGCTTCACTGCAGCTGAGTTCGTGGAGATGCGGGTGCTCGATGCATGCTTCATCATCGCATTAGTTCAAAAATCCCACCGTTGAGGAATGAGGGGAGGAGTAGACGGGATTTAAGAATGAAGTATTTGAGAATTTAGGGATTTTGGATTTAAATTGCTTATGTGCTTTTATTTTTCTTTGGATAAAAAAAATCTACATGAACGTGTACATGTAAAAAAAATAGTGATTCAGAAAATATGTAACAGAGTTAGTATTTGGGATGAAATTCCAAACAAAATTAAAAGTTGGGATAAAATTCTCAGAAATTCAATTATTTGGGATAAAATTCCTAGAAACTCAATTATTTGGGATAAAATTCGTAGTTTTCCCTATTTTATTAATGTGTGTGTAATAACTTTTCATTTTAAGTAAATAAACAATTAAATGGAATGGACGAAAAAAAATATATACACAATTTAAGTCAGACGGAGGGTGTATTTAATAACTTTTAAGTCTGGCCTAATTATAATTAAAATCAGACCAGATCCAAAGCTCTAATCAAACAGCATGATCTATTCCATCTCAAGTTATTAGTCTTGAAACATTTGACCCTTTTAATCTATATAACTTTTTTTTATTGTTTTTCTCAACCATATTTAATTATTTATGAAAGTTGATGTCACACACTAAAATAGACAGATACAAATTACAATCATAAAATCGACGGTTGATTGGCCTGTTAGCCCAGTCCAATTTTCTTAGTCATATCGACTTTATTTTGGGCTTAATATGAGGAACTAAGCCCAGAAATTCCCATTTTCAATTTCTTACAATTATCATTATTATTATTTTGGATCTAACTTAGTCCAATTCGCCCATTTCCAATCGAGATTATAATTTCAATTGACAATTTAATACAGTATAGCTTTTGTTCAATAGTTGAAGTATATTTTTAGGGTTAATGTTGCTGTCGTAAGACTTAATTAAGGGATTTTTAATTGAGTGTACTTTTCATATTTTTACATTGAAAAATGTTGAATTCCATATATATAGACTAATTATAAACCTTTGGTTGTTTGGTTTCGATGAATTTATTTTATGATGATGTTGAGATTTTATTTTTCAATATTTGATACTATTAATATAAATCCTCATACTATACTTTGAGACAAAAATTACGATATTAGTATGATATTGTCAGCTTTATGTTGAGCATAAGCTCCCATGATTTATTTTTTACATCCCCAAAAGGCTATATACTAATGGGATTATGTGGGCTATTAAATACAAGGAAATTCATCTTTCTTCTTTGGGATAATTGAGTTTGCCACACAACAATCTTCCCCTCAAATCAATGATGTACATATCTGTGACCTCCCATCGAGTTATATGATCTGCCACTTCATCTTGCACCGCCATCAACCCTGAGGAACCGCCGCCTAATCAACTATCAAGAAACTTTTGACACAAGGCACACAATGACGATCCTCGCTCGACGATTGAGGACTTCTCAGATGCACCATAGTCCACCACAAAATTATGTTGTGAATGGTATTATTCGCTTTAGGCCAAGCACAAACTTGCATAGATTTGTCTTTGGGCATATCTCAAAAGAATCTAATACTAATAGAGTTATGTGAACTATTACATACAATAAAATTATTCCTTTTTTAATGCTGGACAATTGGTTTGACACCCAACATTGTAATTAAAAATACTTTTAATTAATGGGATCATATTTGTCATTCTACTTATAAGTACGTGGAGTTTTTTTTATTTATGATAATTGGTCATGAAGGGGTGGTTTTCTCAAAAGAAATGAAGATTTATGCATTCTGAAACACTGCCTCACGTTACTTGGTATAGGGAATGTTTTAGCTAATTAATGAATATTTTAGAATTGAACTAAAATTGAATCACCATTATTTATTGGCAAAAACTTGAGTTAGGCAAGTCTAAATGGTTTAGGCGGGTTTTATCCTACTCAAATGGGTTGACCCATCCCAAATAGGATTTATTAATCCCAATAAGGGTATATTATATGGGTTTGGGCTTGGGTTAATGGATAAAGCCCGCCTAAATGGTTTAGGCCTGCCTAACTCAAGACCTTCCCTTATTTATTCGACTCTCCTCGTCACGAAAAAAGAAAATCTAATAAAGTGGCCGGTAACATGAAGGGAAAATATTAACTAGTGATGGCCACGAGCCGGTTCCAGTTCGGAACCGCCGGTTCCACGGTTCCGGAAAAATGGAACCGGAACCGGCCCGTGGCTAGAAGGTTAAGGTTCCGGTTCGGAATCGGAACTGGAACCGGCGGTTCCGGTTATAGACGGTTCCAACCGGTTCCGGTTCCGAACCGGCGGTTCGGCCCTTATTTTTTTTTAATTTTAATTATTTATTTTATTTGAAATATAATATTTGATTTGTACAAAAAAATTGTAATTATAAGTATTTTTTTCCTTTGAGTAATATTTGGTTTGTACACAAAAATTGTATATTATTTTTTTACTTTGTACACAAATTAAATAAACACAAAAATATATAAGGAATATTATAAATTAAGATTACAAATTTAAACTTACAAGTTACAAGTTACAATGATGAATGTATATTTACAATTTTTTTTTACTACACAAGTTATACAAATTACAAAATTGAAGAATTAATATTATTACAATAATTGAAAATTAAAACTATAAACAAATAAATTCCAAAAAATTAAAAAAAGACTTTAATAATTAGGGGGGAGGGGAGGGGTTAATTGAAAAGGGCTTGCACTTAATTTTTTACCTTAAAATTAAGTTGTCTACGTATCTCTTAATTTTCATTAAGGGAATCAAAGTCCACGTAGTTCTCTTACCTTACTTACCTTTAATCGGAGTCGAAATCCGCATCACCTAGGCCATCGGAAGCATTAGTACTTGCCGCGCTTGCTTCGGAGTTGTAAGCATCCTCGTCGTCGAATACGTGCCTCCAATCCGGTTGTTGTTCTCGATTTTCGGCATCTTTCCAATCTTTAAGTATAACTTGTGCTTCCAAATTGGCCGGTGTCAAGTTGGACCTTCTTTCATCCAACATATAGCCACCCAAGCTAAATGCTTGTTCCACGGCAACCGTTGATGCGGGGACGGCTAAGAACTCCTTCACCATCGTACTTAGGATTGGGTATTGTTGTTGTCGCCTTGACCACCATAGTAGAATATCAACCTCTTGTGGAGTGTTCTCATCTTCTTCATCTTGAGGCTGCAAACAATCACCACCAACATACATTTCTGCCAAATAAACATCTAGTTCGCTTTGTTGCGAACTAGACGGACGGTTTTGAGACATAATATTATGAATTCTAGCTAACAAGGGGTTAGCACTAGTTTGGCCGGAACTAGTTGTCCTAGAGGCAGATCTAATTTGAACTAAGTGGCTATATGTGATACAAAATGAATCGAAAGCTTCACGTAATGTTGTACTAAGTTGGGTTTTAACTACATCGACGGAGGGGAGGTTCAAATGTTCTAAAGGAATAATTTCGTCGGGCCCTATAAATGCTAAGGTTGATAAAGCTGTATAATATGTATCAATAAAAGAATAAACACCTTCTAATTTAATACTAGGATCAAATACTTTAGCAATTAAAAATACGGCGGGAATCTCCCTAAAATATTTTAACCATTTAACAACCATATCAAATATTATATGCCTTAATTCGGGTATGAAACTACATTGATTAAATTGACAAGCAATATAACAACAATGATATAAAATTTTAGAACTAGTGGGATAATAAACACCGGATAAAACTTTAGTTGCATTAGAAAAAGATTTTAACAATTCATGCAAACTAGTACATGCATCCCAATGAGATAAATGCAAACTAATACCATAATCATCACTTCTAAAAAATTGTACTAATAATTCTTTATATTTTTAAAAGTAGCATTAAGCATTTCATAGGTGGCATTCCACCTATGACAAATATCGGTTGGAAAACGTTTTGCTCGGATTCCATGAGTAGCACAAAAAGAAGCCCATTTTTTTGCAATTTTTTATGACCATGTATGCATAAAACTGCAGCCCTAATAGGTTGGATTGAATGAGTATAAAGTTTCATTCCATCTTGAACAGCTAAATTAAGAATATGAGTAATACAACGACAATGAAAAAACTTACCTCCGAGGACTGGATTGCACTCCAAAATAAGCTCCCTTATTGATGCGGTGTTGTTGCTTGCATTATCAAAACCAATAGAAAATATTTTGTCGTTTATTTTATATTGGTGAGCTATTTTTATTAATAAACGTGCTATATTTGATGCCGTATGAGGATCATCAAATTTTCGGTATGCAATTATTCTTTTATTTACATTCCAAGAGGAATCTATCCAATGAACGGTTACACCTAAATAATAATGTTCGAATCTACAATCATCCCAAATATCGGAGCAAATAGAAACCCTATGATCTAATTTTTTAAATTGATCGCGTAAAGTCAATCTATATTGTCTAACTCTATTTCTTATTCCACGCACCATAGTTGTGTGTGGAATTCTTTTTTTAAGAGGTTGGACCGGATGTATATATTTTTCAAATCTTGCTTTATCCATTAATTGAAAAGATAAACGCTCTACACAAACTCATGACGATAATGAATCCCTACATTCTACCGGATCATATTTATGAAGAGGGGAAGAGGTAGACGTACCTTGGGAAGTAGAAAATGCACCTTGGTTTAATTGGGTTTGACCCTTAGCCAAGCCTAACTCAAGGGGATGCTTCACCTTTATGTGCCGTTGATATGTTCCATATCCACCACCGGCGGCGTATTTGTATCTCTTTGGGCAATAATTGCAAAAGAGATCAAATTGTTCGGGAGCACCTATAATTTAAATATTTTTCTAGTTAGAAATCATAATTAAAATTTAAAATAAGTATAAGAATTTGAAATAAAAACACCAAGTACCTTTCTTTTGCTCATTCGAACGAATTTTTCGGAAGTGCTTTGTGAAAAGATCGGATTTCAAAGCTTTTGGACTCAAATTTGAATCGAAATCATCATCATCTTCATTTACCTCGGGGGGGGGGTGGGAACACCTTCGTTGTCTTCATTATCCAATGCCTTACGAAATCGCATTTCATGTTCTTCCAATTGTCGGGCATACTCCTCATCGGCTCGTACTTGTACTTCACGAACATCATCATCATCACTCAATGACAAAGTGATGTTATCATCATATTGAGATTGAAGAGAGCTTTCAATATGATGACTACTCCCACCACGGCGACGTTGACGAGATGGACCTCTAGTAGTAGCATCTCTAGCTATGGACTTGCCCTTATTGTCGGCACCACCAACACCACGACCACGACTTAAAGACATATTTGAAATTTGAGAGAATGGATTTGGAATGGAAATTTGAAAGATAAATTGCAAAAAATAAATTGAAAAATAGAGTAATTGAGAGTAAAATTAAATAATTGAAACAAGAATTAGACAATGATTGCACTAATTGAGAGAATTGAGATTGAGGTGTGAAAATGTTGAAGGAAGGGGGGATATTTATAGGAAAAATTACAAAATTCAAAAATTCCGAACGAACCGCCTGTTCCGGTCGAACCGGCGGTTCGGGGCGACGTGGCATGATCTGGTTCGTCGATTTTTTTTTTAAAAAAATAGTCGTTTATAGCCGTTGCAAAATCCGGTTTGGAACCGGAATCGCCGGTTCCAACGGTCATTTTAAAAAAAAAATAGCCGTTGGAACGGTTCGGAACCGCCGGTTCCTAACGGTCAATCTTTTTTAAAAATTTTCAATCCGGTTCAACGGTTCCGAACCGGAACCGGCAGTCCGGAACCATTCAAATATTTATTTATTTTTTTTTTTTTTTTGCGGTTCCACGGTTCGGAACCGCTGGTTCCGGTTAAATCGTTGAACCTGAACCGGCCCGTCCAAAAACAATTCCGGTTACGGTTCAGAACCATTTTGGACGGTTCCGATTCCGAACCGTGGAACCGCCGGGCCGGTTCAGGGCCGGTTCCGGTTCCAAATGGCCATCACTAATGTTAACAAAAATAGCGTGATGCAAAAGAGAAAAAGAAGAAAAGTTGTTTGTCTCAGCTTTTGACAATATTATCTGTAAATAGGGATGTCAATCGGGCTAACCCATCGGGTTTCGGGCTAACCCTATCGGGTTGCGGGCTATTCGGTCCGGGTTGAATTGGGCTGAATTTTTTTCGGGCTAAAAATTCTTGAACCTAACCCTAACCCACCGGTTTTCGGGCTGACCCGTCGGGTTGGCAAGATTTACGAGTTTACTTTTGTAAATATTTTCTTAAAATATTTTAACAACCCCTAAAACAAAATAAAAATGAAAATGATGAACCAACATAAATAAAAGACATCAGACAACAAAATATTCGTCAAAAAATAGTGATAAGTAGATAAAAGGTTGGCCAATCATAGTTTAAAAAAATATCAATCCTTATATGCGAACTATTTTAAGTAATAGAAATACATTCTTCAACATATTAAATGATAAAATAGAAATTATAAAATTAAATGTAGCTTTCACTTGGGTGAACATAACAACGAGAGGCTTGTAAAGGTGCTTGAAAGGAAGAAATGAGTAGGCACACTAATTAGGAGAGTGACGAGTGGAAGACAGTGAAAGAGGAAGAAAGGGAGGATTTTTCGATTTGAGGGTAATGGACTACGTCATAGTGAGAGATAGGTGAGATTTTGTGTGACGAAAAATTAGGTTTAGAAAATTGGGTTTTTAGGTATAGTGGGATATAAATAATATTAGAAATAATGAATAATAAAATATTATATATATATATATATGTATATATATATATATATATATATATATATATATATATATATATAATTAAATATTTCCTGACCTACGGGCCAACCCGCAACCCACCGGGCTCAACCCGTTCGGGCCGCCAACCCGTCGGATTTAACCCGTTCGGTTAAAAATAATTTCGAGTTGGAAATTTTTTACCCTAACCCGCATTTTAACCCACCGATTTCGGGCTTCATTGACATCCCTATCTGTAAAGATCTCTCTCTCTCAAGTGATGATGACCATTCGTGTTGGAATTTCTCCTCTTTATTTTTCTGAACAAACCAAAACTCATAAATGGCCCTTCACTACGAGCTACGCAATTGAAATATTTGAACACCACGTATTTTTGTATGGAGTTAAACTTACACTTGCAGAATCCCATTTTTGTATAAAAAATTAGCAAATTTGTAGTTTGTCTGCCTCTTCAAAGGAAGTTTTATTTGTAAAAAAAAAAAGGTTAGAAGTTGACTTCTCATGACCTCCTATGGACAACCCCCCCTCTTTCTTTGTTTTGCTGTGGCAGTTTTAGTTGTGTAGCTACTACTACCATACCGTTATCCTTTTAGCCAATGCAAGGCCATTAATGCCTTAAATAGATGCCATCCTTTTACGTACGTAACAAAAATATCTTTATATTTTATACATCAATTCTATGGAATACGTGTGTATAAATTATAAAAGATGATTATTGCAGCTCCATTCTATATAATTTCCTCGATATAACATATAACATCTTAGGAAAAATTCTTAGATATAAAAAGAAACAACATTTTGGGAATTAATTAGATTTAGATCATTGCACCGACCGAAATTATGAACCCGTAAAATTAGCTAAGATTCTTTGGGACGGAATATTTAGTCATTGAAGATTTTTTAAAGGGTTTTTTTTATCAATAAAAAATCACACAAAACTCTCTCTCACGCTGTTTTAATTATTTTATGCTTTAATACATGTTGATGAAGATAATATATTTTTTATATGAGATAAAATACATATGTCTCATCTTATTTATATATTTAGGGGAGCATCAAGTCTATTTTTTACTTTTCTGCCAAGACCATCACCAACTATTAGAAAGTAGAAACATGAGTCTCAAATGAATGTGACGCTTAAAGTCCCCAATTTGAGGCTTTAAGTGTTTTGTTTGTATTTAATAAATAATGAGTTCAAGATATATAAGTAGGAACATGTGAGTTGGGTGTAATTTAAATTATTATATTTTATTTTCCAAAAAAATGACATCTAATATCAATTATTACAAATTTTTACAAAAAACGTATTTTAAATATAATTGAAAGTATACTATTAAATTACTTATTCCTTATGTGTGCATGCTCTTTCATTTTTCAGAGATAAATCAATAAATTATCAGTACATGTTGACAATATTACTAACCATGAAACATTGAAACTAAATTAAATTAATATTGTTGAAGTACCTTACAAAATATTTAATTACCCAACTACTTGAGCATGACACATGAGATCATGTGTAAATTTAAAGGTTAGATCCAATGCATTTGGCTCTTGGATTTTTTTATGTGAAAGACTAAAATATAATTAACACATTAATGTTGTAATATAAGATATCTTTTTTTTTTGTACGGGTTGGGAAATGGAGAATGCATCCAATATTTTCTCATTTAAATGTTATTATACATGAGATTTACAATATTAAGATGTCTTCAACGAAATTTTTTTTTCTTGTTTTTACTTCAGGCTATTTTTTGTTCATTAAATGATTCAACGAAAGTGAGTTTAAAAAATGAATTCAAGGAGTGGAAAAATAACAACATTAATTAGTGGTTGCGTCACACATCATGTGAGTGACTGTTGCGGTTAGGGGTGGCAAATCGTGCGGATCGGATCCTTATCGTGTCGATCCGTTAATTATCCGATCCGTTAAGACCGAATCCGTATCCGATCCGATAAGAAAATATTAAATCCGTATCCGTATCCGATCCATTAGGCTCAAATCCGAATCCGATCCGATCCGATCCGTTATCCGATCCAATCCGGTCCGGTCCGGTCCGGTCCGATCCGATCCGCTAAGAAGCCGATAAATATCCAATCCGATTACAAACCGATAAATCAAAAAATTATCCAATACCTAATAAAAAAATATAAACAAAGAAAAATATAATAATTGTATATTAATTATTAAATTTTAATAAATAAATAATATTTTAATTAACGGATTATCCGAATCCGATCCGAATCCGGTCCGATTTACGGATTATCCGGTCCGATCCGTATCCAATCCGGATCCGATCCGAATTTTTCGTGTTCTTATCGTATCGATCCGATAAGGATCCGAATTCTTATCGGATCAATCCATATCCATTATTATCGTGCGGATTCGTGTCGGATTATCGGATTGTGTACGAAATTGCCACCCCTAGTTGCGGTGGAAAAACTACTTTTTTCGTTCGTCAACTCAGACGATGTCATTATTCTAATCTTTGAGTTTATAATTATTTTTCAATGAGAGAAGGGAGATCGATTCACACATACTTCTTTCATTTTGGTTTAATTGTATAGGTTGACGGGTACTATAACCAAAAATTATAAATGTAAAATGATTGAATGAAATTTATATTTTATTATTAAGTGTGAGAAAATTATTACTTTAAAAACGAAACTAATGAATTGGGACAAAAAAAAAGTAAGATAATTAAATTAAGACGAAGAGAATGTATAAGTTTTATTTATGGATGTATTTGAATATATATTTATTACGAACAAGTTTGCTTAATGTATGATACAGTAAAAATATATTGTTTCTTGTATATAACTATATATCTTACTCTCCATATTTCTTACTCTTTATATCCGTAGAGAAAATCAGTTATTTCGCTCTATAGTAAATTTTATATCTATATATATATATATATATATATATATATATATATAGCCACTTCTTAGATGTGAAATAAGACTTGATCTTGTCCATTGATTAAAAAGATTGACGCTCCAGATGCATTTTTGAGCTGCAAAAATTCGCTGCAATAATAGAAGAAAAAAGTTGCAGAAAAGAATTTTTTAGTAAATGTGATGCACCTTTTAACTTCCTCATATCTTACCCATGATTTTATTTGCTAAAATTTCGGAACAGTTTTACTGCATAATTTTATCGAATTCGCTGCAGTATTAAGAGATAAAAGTTGCAATATTAAGAGGAATAAGTTGCATTACGTAATTTTTTAAAAATCAAAATTATATATGCACGATTTTCAGCCCCTAATTTTGTGGAATTTGAATTCTAAAATACTACATTTCAAAATTAAATTATATTTGTTTCCTAATTTAATGGGATTGGTTCTCTGAATTATAGTATTTCAAATTAATTTTTATGTTCTTTGGGATTTCAAACATTAAGCAATTTTAGAAGATCATAAATAAAATTCAACTTGATTATCAATAAAAAATTGCATTTTTTATACAATTTAGTTGCAATAAATGATACTCCCTCCGTCCCACCTCAATTGTCCCACTTTCCTTTTTCGTCCGTCCCACCTCAATTGTCTCATTACTTAAAAAGACAACTTTTTCACACTCAACAATAAAATATTAATTTCACTCAACTTACTTTACACTCACACTCCTTGGTTATTGTGCCGAAAGTCACCGGGACAATTCAGCAGGGACGGAGGGAGTATAATCATTTGCAGTAATTAAATGTCTAATGCACGGATCCATACAACTACACAAAAAAAGCAAATTTAAATTTTTTAAAAGCAAATTACTATCATTGCTATTATTATGAAAATCATGTGCAGTATTACAGGCGTAATTATTGCATATTTCGTGACAGTAGCAATTTTACTAAAGACAAGGAAAAAATAGAAATATCATGCGACAAATACAAGCAGTACTCATAAAATATTGCAATAAATATGCTCTATTTATGCATGTTTACAGGCGGAATAACAGCATATTTTTTAATAAAATTATACACTCGATGTACCAATACTGCAAATTTACAGGCTTGATATATGCAAATTTACAGGCTCAATATATGCAAATTTACAGGCTTGATATATGCAACTTAAAATACATTCTATCAATTCGTATCAGCAAAAAAAACTTACAAAACAATAAGGAATCCGTAGTAAAATCAACTATAATTTCATAGATAATAAGAAAGAATGAAAGCGTAGGGATTAAGGGGGCAGACGTTCCTCGCCAGTAGCCAATCTGCAACGCAGTCGACATGAAAACGTTGTGCACAATTAAGAATCCCCACCAATCGATCTTGACATAAATCACCTTGACAAACAACGCACACCTCTCCGTCGCCGCAGTACACCACCGCTTCTTCACAACTCATCCTTCTCCAAAAATCTATCAATTTCCACCTTCGATAATCCACCAATTTTAGAAACGGATTGCTAGAATGGTAGTCTGCGCCCAACATATGATGTAGTAATTGCGGATGCGGTGGTCATCGGCGATGTACGTGAAGAAGGGGATGAACATGGACCAGGCAGCGATTGAGAAAAAAAGAGATAAAGAAGTCGTAGAGAAAGAGAAAAAATATGTTGCGTAGGGCAAGAAAATTGATTTGGTAAATATATCATGGTCTATAATTAAGGAATCAATTAAGGAAATATAAATATTGACAATTTTAATTTACTATAATTTCCTTTATCAAGATTTAAAATAAAAAAAGAAAATAATAGTTCAAAATAAAGATAAAATCTGATCCATTAGATTTTAAAAATTAATGACTCAAATTTAGTTCTTATCTCTCATCTGGGTGGTGGTTCACATATGATTACA